>JAMJFZ010001042.1:13037500-13590000 GCA_026225945.1 Cricetomys ansorgei | reverse complement strand
TGCTAGCTAAGGACGCCATAGAGTGTGGCAATAGGGTTATAAGGAGACTGAGTTCCCACAAATGTTTTCTTCCTCTCTAAATATTACTCCTCAATCACTTTCAGTGTAGAGTAATTCCTGCGCTTTCACAGCTATGTTGAAGACAAGTCTCTAATTACACTCAAAGTCTTCATGAATAAAAAATGGCCTTTGAGCATGGAATTCTAGACTATTTTGTATGTCTTGTACTCCAAAAGAGTATTCCAGTATTTTGCCTACATGTTGGCATACTGACTCTTGAAAAATAAAAACCTTATTTGAAAAATAAAATTCTTCTACTTATTCTTTTATTTCTTTTGGTTGTTTGAGACAGGGTTTCTCTGTTGTCACTTTGGCTGTAGACCACTCTGGTCTTGAACTCACGGAGATCTGCCTGCCTCTGCCTCCTGAGTGCTGTGATTAAAATGTAAGCCACGACTACCCGGATTTCTTTTATTTCTTCTTTCAATTCTTTTTCTCTCATGCCATTTATCTTGTAATTCCTGTACCACTCCACAGCTGTTCACATTCTCTACTCCTCTTCCATTCCCACTGTCTAGTTACAGATCTCCTGATTTGCTTTTCCTTGGAGAATGGTGATAATAGAGACTGGTGGCTCATCCTAATTTCCATCGCCCTCCCTTAGAAATCTTCAAATAATGCTGCCTAACTAAAGCACTATTTCATAACTTTCTTGCTATGAGACTTGCTTTCAGATATGGAATATGGGAAGAATATATCTGAATATTCTGCTTAATAATTTTGTCATGTCCTGTGTTTCCCTCCTTACAATAGAAAATGGTGACATGTAGAAAAGTATTAAAGGTTCCATGGTGAGGATAATAGGACTACCCTGTTGGACTTTCACTGAATGAGAAAGTATCAGTGTCCTTTTAGATTCTCTGCTTGACCTATATTCGTTTACCAACAGCTATTTTTTCTTATTTCCATATTTGTGGCACTAAGAACATCAGCCTATTCTTACTCTTACTTATTTCAATATAATTCAATGCACCTTTCTCCTTTACTATTAGACTGTACACAAATTCATGCCATACTGTGTCTGATTTACTTTTACATCTTTTTTTCAATTTCCAGAACAAGTTTTTAAGTATAGTGAACATTTAAAATAATTTCAGAAACTGTAACATTCCTTCCTTTTTTTTTTTTTTCAGTTTCTGGCCAAATATTTTACCTGTTGGGAGTCTGGTTTATCTATACCCATTTTCTCCTTAACTATAAGCGTCTATTTCCATGAAATCTTAATGTTAATTTTTTTAATCAAGCCTACTTTTGACTCTTTTTAACTTCTAACAACATTATTGATGAACACTGTCATCTCTTTTAATTCCCCCTTGCTCCTTCCTTTTCACCCTCTTTCCCATTGCTCGTAGCTTGGCTACAGCTCTCAGATCCACTTTTGCCTTTAATCACCTAATACTCTAGTGGCTTTTAAATACTATGCTAGTGATTACAAAACTCTTAACTTTAAGACATAGGTACTTTCTATGTGTAGTCCATTTAATTCTATGAATCACTTACTAGAATGCTATCACTTCATATTGAAAGTGTTTAAAATAAGCACATTACTTCTTCTTCCTAATTTCTTCCATTTAAACTGATGTTTTCTGACTTCTCAAGACTTAAAAGTGTATTCCCATCTACTTTGAATCTCTTTACAGCTCAAATACAATCTATAGTAGAGGCATATCCATGTTCCATGAACTACTTCTATGGTGGATTCCATCAGTTTTATTGCACATTGATATTACTCTCAAGTCATGGACCCTATAAAGGTGGCTACTCTTATTTCCGATTTTGTACATGTTGTACATTTTATTTTGAAATTTGATTCTTACACTTATGCACCATGTTATGTATCATGCTGTTTCTCTCTTAAAAATCAACCAATTTCTACTCTAATTATTTTTTATCATTTTCTTAAAATTTGAGTTCAGCATTAACTTGAGAACTTAAGTATATTAAAAGGGGAATTATATTACAAAGTTAATGGAGAGTACAGATGGTTTTCTAGCATTACATTTTAGTTTAAATCAAAGATTATACATATTTAAATATCTTTCTCCCTACAGCATGTTTAAGCTGAAATGACCTTCCTACTTCATAATTTTCATTCATTATTAGTTGTTACTTCATCATTATTATTAGGAGACAATAAATATAAACCTTCAACTGAATGATAAAAAAACCAAATCCAAGGCAAATCTTGAAAATTTAATTGTGGTTTCTCTGCCATTCTGAGTTTTGTATTCAGCTTTATTATGCTTAATTACTGTGATTATGCTTTTTTCTTCTATGATCATATAATTAAATTGAGGATTGGAGACGTGATCTCGCACTACTTTTCAACTGAGATTCCAAGAAGCAAAAAAAAAAAAAAAAAAAAAAAAAAAATCTGGTATTTAAATTTTATATTCTTTCAATGGCTTGTGAATACAATATTATTTTTGATGATGATAATTATTGGCTAAGGTTTGATTTAATTATTTAACAAAATCTTAAGAATTTTTTGAAATAAAATAAGATGAATAAAACATTGTATCATCTATTATTGCTATATTTCAGGCAATCAATATACTGATGTTTTAGGGAAGAAAAATGTAGTTAATGTTAATATGCATTTTAACTATATTTTTAATGGACTTGGCAGAGTGTTGAATCATAAAAAGAATATTCTTGCTATATTTTTAAATAATCAAATGACTGTTAATGCATATTTTTTGATGCTACTTTTATCTTCTGAAGTTGTCATATACTATGACAGATACTTATGCTGAATAGATGCTGTGTCTTCAGCTGTACTTTTGTTTACTGTTTATTTACTTTTAAAAGTCACTGCTATTCAGTTAAGCCATGACCTTTTCCAACACAGATGGCACAACAATATTGGTGCCAACAAGATTATCATGGACCCTGCTGGGTTTATCACTTAACATTTACTTAAGAGTCGAAGCAAAGGAGAGAATTTCATAGCTGCCCACCCTGGGCCAACAGCCAGAAAGTACTATTTCTCTACTGAGTGGACTGAGAGACACAAGAGCAATTTTACTTATAAGGAAGTGAACTATCATTAACAAAGCTAGCTCAGAGACACCCTGAAGTGTCACAGTGTACAGAAGAGCAGGAGAGAAGGAAATGATTTCCTAGGTCATAGGAAATCTGACCACGTCTCTGGCTAGGCATTTTGTATATGTCCTGTTCAAACTATGCCATCTTAATGAGCTCCCTGGAAGGAACACATGTAAACTGAGTTTATCCACCTACTGAAAAGAAAGCATGCCTTCCACTAAAATTGTAATTTTAACACGAGGCATGGTATGATCAATTAGAATGACTCCAGATCAGGTAAACTTAAATAATGAGCTCCAGAAAATGAGAGATGATTATATGTTGGATCATCCATGCCAATCACAAAGCACTGAGCTATATAGCTCATCTTGAATTGTTACACATAATCTAAGAATGATATTATAATTACTATAAAGGAGGAGTGTAAATAGATTCTCGTTCCCAAAAACATCAGATAAGGCTATAGCCAGGTCTGTAAAACGGTTCTCAGTGAGTCAGTCTTACCTCAAACACAGCCCATATTACCTGGCATGTCAGTAATTATCATACCCCCCCTAAAAATAAAGCAATATTATCATGATAAAATTAAGTTTCCATTGATGGAAGTTTGCTTTTTCTAGTTTTCCAACCCTCCTGATAATGAGGAGTTTTTCAATTTTCACTCAGAATAGAAGACACTTTTTAGAACATTTACATCCTTCATTTTGTGGAACCACATCTTCAACAAATTAAAATTTGTAATAATAACTATGATATCATCAGAATACACAAAAATTCATGAACATTTAGGTAAAGGCTGTGTTTAAACTAGTAAGTGCATTAGGTACTGTCCAACTCATTTTTAAAATATCCTAAAACAAATATTTACATTTTCATTTACTAACTTCACTGCTCTAGTAATACACACACTCAAAATTTAAAATTAAGTAAGTATGCGTAGAACTGGGATATTTAATTTTTATATTGTGTGTGTGTGTGTGTGTATGTTTATGTGTATGTGTGTGCATATAAACAAGTGTCCATATCATTTGTGTGTAAATCAGAGGAAACTATATGAGAGTAATTTTCATCCTACAACCATGTGACATCCATCAAACTCAGGTTTAGCAAAAAATGGCTTTGCTCACTGAGATATCTCTCTGTCCATGAATTATTTTCACATATTAATTATCATCAGAACTCTAAAATTCTTTTAGTAGTATTTTGTTCTCTATTTTATCACTTTGTTATGAATCATAACAATTTTGAACATGAGAGAGTATTTCTTTTTCATATTCTCAGTAAAAGTCATCTCTTCGCACCCATTAAAAAATGGTGAGAGTCTTAAAAATGTCAGGGAATGATAGCATAAAAGAGAAAATAAAGAATTTTTTTTCATGTTAAAAGAAGTTAATAAATTGTAAGAATGAAAATTAACTTTTAGAGTAGGCTGTCTATTTGGCAAAGTCTTTTATAATTAGCTTACCACAGAAAGGAAAATATGAACTAATATAAAATATTTTGTTTCTACAATAACCCATTATCAATCACAAGGTCAAAGAGCTTTGGGAAAAGCACCATATCAAATACACTGCCATCAAACTGCTGGTACACATGTCACTTACAAAGTCACTTACAAACTTACAAAGTCCCAAGAGCCTCTGTGAAAACACCTTAGTTCTTCCAGGTTAAGTCTGTGTAGTTAACTGTTATTATGTTTCTAATGAGTTAAAGAAATTGAGAAAAAGTTCTAGAATACTGTTTGCTCTATTTTAGATGAAATGATCATGTTTCTTAAGCAAACTTCTACACTAACACATGGAGCTCTTTCTGAGAAATTGCTTCATGAATATAATATGTTTATATGTGGCAAGTATATATATATATATGTATATATACATAAATATATATTTTTTTATTGTTACTTGTAGCTGACATTATGTATTCAACATTCTTATCATATGAAAAATACTTAAAATATTTTCAATTGTACTATCAACTCAATTTATATGCATTGTGTGTGCAGTTGAATGTGAGATACATAAGCCTATGTAGAATTTGTAACTTGCCTATGTTTTAGACAATTTAAGATTATTTTATGTGCTAGGCTATAGCTCAGTAGTTGGGTACTTTCACAGAACATGCAAGACCTTCAGTTCAATTCTCAGCACTGAAAAGGAGTTTCTGAGAAAAATAATTCCCTACCTATTGCAAGTACTTTCCAAATCATTAATGAGCAGGATATTAGTTAAGGCTGCACTATATCTTCTATACTAAGATGCAGAAGGTTTCATAATGTAAAAATGATATGATGAAGTTAAAGTTTATGAAGTTAGATTATGATTAAGAAAGAATAACAGGAAAAAAAGAATGAGAAACATATAATCTAGGAAATAATAACACGCTACTTTATAAAGTAGATAATTTTCCATGGAATAAAATCAAGTGAAAGTAAATATATTTTGTTCAATAAAATAGACACTTTTTAAAGCATAAAAATTAACTTTAACTTACATACTCATGATCCAATTGGAAGCAAAAGGTCATTCTTATGACATATAGCACTTGTAGATACAGCTTCAGGACAAAAGGAAGTTTACTTTTTTAGCTAACTCAATCCCTGTTCCTTAGAGGGTTTTAGCCTTCATAAAATCTAATCTTTAAACCTAGAATGTTTCAGCCTTCAAGACTCACTGCTGACTGACTCACTATGACTAGCTCCTTCTGAACTCAGAACTATACTGAACTCAATGTATTCTTCAGGTTGGCTGATTCAACTCACTCATTCTGGCTCCAGAATGAGTAGTTCAAACTGACTTCCTGGGCTGGCTGGCTGTTTCTCACTGAACACTTCTGACTCTGACTCTGGCTGACTCCAACAATTCCCCTGACTAAACTGCTCTGCTAGCCTTCAAACTGACTTTCCTTGTTAGCTGACTCTCCCAACTCATTCTCCTTCTACTTAACTGTCTCTGTATATTAACTGACTGATTCTCTAGCTGACTACCTGACTCTCCAAGAGCCTGCTTTTATATGAGAGTTGGGCTTGTCCTCACGCTAAGTCTGCTACTCTTCTGATTGGTCACTTTGCCTGCTTTTCACTCTGATTCATCTCAGATGTCACTTTTCCTGTCTGACACTGACTCTTTCTGGAAGCTCTGCTTCCTGTCTCTGCTTCTTCCTCTGCGTCTACTTGCTTCTGTTTTGAGGATTAAAGTCATGGGCTGCCTTCTCTGGGTTGGGATTAAAGGCATGTGCTATGTTGTTTTAAGCACAGAAATCCCTTTCACCTAACATTAGCACAAACAGAGGATAGGATGGATAGGATTAGTCTAACATTCTATTTGCATTCCATCTGGTTCACACAGGCCTCTGAATGTGATCCTTTCCAAGAGCAGCAATGTTGTTGGATTAAAGGATTAAATATTCCTCTAGATGACTACATTAAAATATTCCTGACACAAGTAAGATGACTTATTTTACACTCTTAACTCAACTTACACTTTGAAAGTGCTGCCAAGTATTCATGCAGTCATCATAATTCATGACATTGTATATCTGGCCTTTTTGGTTATAAGTGAAGATGTTTATAAATTTGAAATTAAGCAGAGAACAATGTTAAAAATCACTTGTTATTTTTTTTAATTTCTACTTTACTATGAGATACTTCAGCTTTAATGTACTTCCAGACATCACACCCAGGCTTCTCTTAATAAGCTTGTCATTATTCCTAAAATAAACTGTTGATCTCTATGTACAAAATCAGTGCTACAGTTAATCCAAACATCTTCTGAAAATTCGAGTGAGAATTCCCAGTCCCATCTCTGTCTTTGTTATTATCTTGTATTCAGTCAATCATCAGACTTTCTTGCGTTTATTCTTTAAAGTAATTAATTATTTATTCATTGCCATTTAATAATCTATTTATTCCTATGATTTTATTTTGGGAATTGGACACCTCTTATCTAAATTCCATTTGAGGACCTTCTGTACATTTCTTTTGCTCTACCGTATATATGGATATTAAGAAAATATTCCTAAACCTTATTTTTCTTTTATTATTCAGTTAAAAACCTACAGAATATCAGTTTTATCTACTAATCAATTCTAAACTTTTCCCTAATTTCAAGGCTATAGAAGCTATCATAATTATGATTATTAATTCTCTAAATTCTACAAACAAACCAATAAGTAACTTACAAATTACATTGTATTAACTTGTCACATGACATTCATATTTAACGCTGCCACAATTTTGTTTTTTTTCTTTCTTCTAACTGAAATGTTTCTGTATTGCAGACGATTAATATCCTGCTTATATTTTAAGAATAATTTGGCTATTGAATGATTACCCTCTTAACTGAAAAAAAAAATTCAGCCTGCATGATTTGAAATGCTCTCTTCGTTATCATATATTTAATAACATTTTCTTTATTTCTTAATGAATAATTTATATATTGGGATAATAGGTCCTTTAAAGGAAGGAAGTACGCATGCCACTATAATTTTATATCTCGTGTAGCATTAGAATAATACTGGAAAATAATAAGTACTTAATAAATAATGCTACTTCATTTAGACTCTATATACCAAGAAATAAAATCCTATAGCACTTTGTTCAGCGTTTCTTAGAGGACATGGTACAGATGCACATTGAAAACTCAGAGTAGAGTTACATTCTTAGTGAATAATTATAATACTCTTTCTTACTTAGTAAAACATGATTTTTCTTAGGTGATAACAGAATTATGTTATAGATTTATGGGGTTTATCAGATGATGAAATTATCTGATCTCATTTTTATTTTTCTAATGAAGTACAAAATTAAGAGTATTAGTCTTAAACCCTGATTACCCTCCTACCTGTCTTTTTGTGATCTCTTTCCAAGTATTCCAATATCTCTTTCTTCAAGTATTGATGAAAAATATCTTATTTCCCTAAATCCAGAATTATAAAATAAGTTAAGAATCATACGATCTTTCTATTGTATCCAGTTATATTTTCCCTAAACAAAAAATAAAATGTAAATGTAAATTCAAAAGTTAAAAAGGGGGGGGGCACTACTTAACATTTAGGTTTTCTTACCAGAGTAATTGGTAAAAACAGTATTACCCTGTAAGATATATTTTCATTAGTAGATTAAAAAAATAGCCTTAGACGAGTGCTTGATATTGGACTCACTGTGAACAACATAAAATAACTTGGGGACCACAACATTTTTCTAACAGGACAAGAAAAACAAAAACTTCCTTAAAGCTGCAGTCATTCAGAAGGACTAAGAAACAGGAAATCTCTTCATGAGACTGCAGAGTGTGAACAATTATACCCACCCATTAGCAGAATCTTGGCTATGAATGAAAGCACAACTTTCAACTGTGCACAGAGAGAAGAGAGTCTGAGCCATTATTCTGTTCTTTCAGGCACAACTCTCCCACTGCTGGTAATCATTGTTGATAACATAATCCTTGTGCATGAAGGAAAGCAGTGTACATAAATAAGGAGCAATGACATTAATTTGGACTGACTAAGAATCCATGTGACACTCAGGAATGCTAAGAACTGAGAGCTGAAAAGGCTGCTTAAAAGGTGTATTATATTTTCCTGTTGTGACAATAATAATAAAAAATTCTCCTCATTTTCTGATCACCTAGAAGAAGGTAACCTCTGCCTGGCCTTTTTCAGTCCAGAGTGCTTCCAAGTGCCTAAACAATTCAACTGTATGCCTAAAGAAAAATGCAGTTAACATTTATTCTGAGAGAACAGATCAGATTCCAAAGTCTTCTCTATGGTGCTGCAATTTTGTCTCTCTCTGTGTCTCTGTGTGTCTTTTTTCTGTCTCTTTGTCTGTCTTTGCTCCTCTCTCTCTCTCTCTCTCTCTCTCTCTCCTCATCTTTAAGAATATAATTATTTGGGGCAAAGTATTTTCACGTTATCTTTACTCCCCTAATGAGGCATATATATTGAACAAATATTGCTTTGTCAATATGCTAGATAAGACAACTATTGGAACTGCTTTAACTTCAGATTATTTAGAATAAGGGAAAGCTTCCATTGAGTTAGAATCAGATGAGGGAAAGGAATCATAATATTAAGCAATATTTAATTAAATAGAAATATTTAAACATTCAAACATTTAAAACACCTAAACTGTTAGCATAATGATTACCTATAAGCTAATGGATATTTTAGCTAATCTTTGATTCAGTAGCTAGTACAGTAAAACATTCTGAAACTGGAGCAGATACACTAAAATAACAGAATCAATTAACACACTTACAGAATTGTACTAGTTTCTTTCCACTTAAAGTTCAAAAAATTATATATTTTATAAATTGGTCTATATTACATTCAGCAGAAATGGTAATACCATATAATATTTTTTTAAATTCATTAAAATATTTATGAAAATCTTTATAAAATTATATGCCAATATGACATTTCAGAGAATCAGAAGTAATTAAGCAATATTATTCTCAGTAACTTTAAAAGTATGGTATATATTTATTTAGCAAAAATATTTCAAAAACCTAATATTAATTTACCATTTTGAAATCAATGCTATCTTTACATATTTTATTATATATGGATCAATTCTATTGCTCTAAATAACTTGTGAGTAAAATTTAATACATATTTGGTTTTTGATACTGTTGGATGAAATGACTAGAAATCTTGTTTAATTTGTATATATTATGAGAATGATCATTGTTGTTTTCCTCAGTATACAAAATATATATATCATATATATATATGACATATATATATATATATATATATATATATATATGATATATATATACACACACATATACATGCATAGGTCATCCCAGTTATAATCTCATTTAAAATATTTTATTCTAGCTGCAAAAGATGCTTAAACAAACAAAAATGTATGAATGACACAGTTCCAGTTATGTCTTACATTTTACCATGTAATAAATGCATGGGTTTACGGTGGCAGTCACCCATTTTGAAGAATCCACAAAGGTTTGCTCTCTCCTGACTCTAATGTTGCTTTTCTGATCTCCTCTATCTTTCTTGGATGCCACCCACTCCAAACCTTTTCTAATTTGTTTGTTTTGTGAACTCCTTTGTCGCTTATTTCTTTGTTCACAGTACTATTATTTGAAGAATAAACATCTAGCACATTTTTAATTACCTGACAAGAAAGCACTAACAATGATGGAATGCCTCCCTTTAAAGGAGTTCCTATAAGTGAAATGAAACCATGAAAGATAAAATAAAGTGTCTTTTGCAATTCACAGATCCTTGAAGAATTATTAGCCGGATACTGTGTGTGATATACTCATGTATTTTCTACAATTCAATTATTTGCTAACATGTCCAGAGCATTTTTAACCCTTCATATGATACATATCAATATAAAGATAGTTAGATATACCAAAGGCAGGTCTATTCAGTAACGTTAATTTATACAAAAATTGAAAACAAGAAGGTATGTGCTTGATATTGCACAATTAAATGTATATATTCAAATATGCAATATAATTAAAGTTGTGTGGTTTACTTATATACCATATATTTTCTTAGAAAATCTTCAAAAAAATTATACCCCACTGGTATATACCTTAACACCAATAGGAAAAAAATGTCTTAAATTGTTTTACTAGGGGCTGTAGAGATGACTTGGTGGTAAAGAGCACAGGTTGCTCTTTCAGAGAACTGGGTTAAATTCCCAGCACCCACATGGCAGCTCACAACAGTCTGTAAATCCAAAACACCAATGTACATAAAATACAAAAAATAAATTATTTTTAAAATTTGTTTTACTAATTATGGAACAAGTTTTATAATGTGATAACATCCTGGTTTAAATTTAATAATTTATAGAACTTGCATGTATTTATTAAGGAAATAAAATTCATTCTAATTAATATAAAAATGTAAATCTCTTTATAAATTATTATGTTTATGAAAACATTTTAAGATTTTGCTCTGACACTCTATAACATATAGAATTATATATCTTTCAAAAACTTGTAATTTATTTACATACGCATTTTAATTAAGCATTTGGGGTAGAAATTGGCTCCAATTAGCATATGCAGCATATTTATATATCAGGATATAATCACATTCTTGTGATCTGTAATAGAAAACTGTTTGTAATATCCACCAAATATGTCTCTTAGTCTATGTAAATAATAAATGCAATATTTAAGTGATTTTTAAAATTTAGATTCTAAATGAATATATTAAAACATTTTAGAATATGTACTTTAAGAAGTAATTATTAAACTTATTTTTAAACATTGTATTATGTATATGTTTATGTGCTTTCAAGTGGTAAAAATTCCCTATTATACTTAGTATGATTTTTATGTTTCTTTATGTTAGACATATGTGACTGAATATTTTATTAATATTTCTTTCATGAATAATAGTTTGTTTTTATTTCTGGTTAATGAAAATGCATGTGTGTCTACATAAACAGTTTCTGTTCTACGTGTATTAACTATATGTCCGCATGCACACAATTATTTTCTATACATGAATATATGTATACACATGTAGATACATTACTACTATTTCTTTCAAAAGGTCAATAGACATATGCATATTAATAAGACCATTTTTTCTTGTTTTTTAATTCATGTTATGGCTTTACTCTTTCCAAGCCAATAAGAAAGAAACTAGATTCATGAAATCAGGCCAATAAGGCTATTTGTGGCTGTTCATGTCTATTATCAGTTCTTTAATTTCTCAAAATATTTTTGTTACTGACTTGTTTTATAAAAGAACTGACTGCTTCAACATGTTCCAGTCAATTTGTTTCCTGAGTTATAAAAGATATTACAAAAAAACACCCCTATTTACTGCCTTTAACATGGAAAACCTTCCACACAAATCTTTTAGTGCATTTAAAGGAATTTAAATCATTTCTTCTTGTGCTTCTTTATAAAAATTTCTAAAATGTTACATTAACAACCATATTTATAGGGAGTTGTTCTATAATTTATTAGAGTTTAAAAAATTGCCATTAAAAAATAAATTCATTATTTACAAAAATAACAAAGATCTTTATATGTGTGTTTGACCGTCTCCTTAACTTGGGTATCTCTGCTTCTCCATTTATGTCTGCCGTCCATGCATCATCACTTACTGTCTTTTAGAAATTTATTTTCACAGGAATGTTCACACTCATGCTGTAAACAGTCTGCCAATTACCTACAATGAGTTTAATAATTTATATTATATTATTTCATAAAATTATTTAGTAGTTCTCCTTATCCTTATTATTTATGTTCCTCTTTGCCCTTTGCTGACTCTTTCTTTGGTTTATAGACTTATAATTCCTGAAAGTTTCCATTTAACTTAATATTTTAGATAACAATGATATTGACAGTAATCATAATTTTATCAAGCTATGGGCAAATGAATTGCATGATTTTATTTTACTCATAGTCATTTAGGCAAGGGCATCATCATACCTACAAGGCTATGGGAAAGAAAATAAATGGGAAATTTTATAAACATAAGTCTGTAAAAGTGCATATAATAAGGTGACCCAAAGTACTTATTCAATGTATCATTTCTTCAAATTTATTTCTAGAAAATGTAAAACATTATAAATATTTTAAATTGTCAGGTTCTTAATTAAACCCATACCAAAGAGTAGCTTTTACCAAAATAATGAAGTGTTGAGAAAAGTAGGAAGTGGGAAGCAGGATATTCAGAATAGAGGTACTCAAAACTGTACTTCATATTGGACAAAAGATAGAGAAGCTGACAAAGAGTGGTCTGAAAAGGAGAAATCACCTCAGCCACATATTTAGAGCACTTCCTGCAGGTTCAAGACACAAGGCTTTAATCTTACTTCTGATATGGAAGTGTGGTCTCCTGGACATTAGCTCTAGGCGTTTTTAACCTTTCTTCTAATGCAGAAGTGTGGACTCCTCTAGCCTTCCTGCTGCATGTTGTCATTAATCTGACTTCAGTTCTATGACCACGTGTAACATGAGTCATGTTGTTGTACTTCTTAGGACTTCTTCTTACAGCCTGAGTTTCAGTTGTTTATATTTAACATTATTAATTAGTCAAGAATCAAGAACCTCAGAGAATATTAATTTTTGTATTATTAAACAGCATATTTATATTTTAAAGATTTAGTTGAACATTATGTAACTGATTTATGCCCTTAACATTGTACCTATTTGCTGATATTCATTTCTTATTGTTGTTTTAGAATTGTACTTAGCAACCTCATCAGCTCTATAATGTGTAAATCTTTGCAATCATTTTGACTGGTTACAAAAATGGATGGAAAAAAATTCCAGGTCAAATGTGTCAGAAAAAGTTTGACTAAACAAAACTGATTTCTCTATTGCATGACATTCATCACTAAGTTGTCAATAGTGAATCTGAGGTTAATCAATTCCTGTAACTCCACTTCTATGTTCTGTCCTCATGAACGATGGCTTTTTCGTTTGTTTGTTTTCTTTTTAGGCATGGGATGCAGACGGATGTCTGGTATTCCAGTAGACACCTATAACAGTGAGGCTGAAACCCTCACTGTAAACATAGCGCTGCCAGTGATAAAAACAAGCAGCCTTAAAGTTTTAATGTTTTTACTCTTTTAATCTTTATTTTTTTAATGTCTTAGTCTTTCTTTATTTAAGCCTAATATAGCAATTAGAAACACACACACGCACATGCACACACACAATACACACACACACATCTATTTTAAAAAAAAACTGCTTGTTCAGGTTTCCTAATACCCACAAATGAAATAATTTTTAATGAATTGGATTCTGAACCAATTACTAAACTTGTAGAGATCAACTATCAATTTTTATGATAAGGTTACTGAATATATTCCTTTTAGAATTGTTTGTTAAAATTATAACTATGTCATATGTTATGTCATGAATTAAAAAATCCCCACTAAGGAGTCACTACCACATTAGTGAAAATAGAACAATAATTAATAAAATAACAACATCCACAATGATTCCTCACAATAAAATCATTGAATAAATGAATTATTTTTGATACATTTTCTTCCCTCCACAGACATTTTCATATACAGCTATCTTTTAAAAACACTTCAATACTTATTTAGATATCAAATTATTCTACTGGCAATAAAGATTAATTTGCATTTGAGTTAAGAAATACTTACTCTAACTTGGTAAAACTCAATTGCTCTGCCATGCTTTCTGGGCTCTAGCCTTTCTCATGGTTTTCTAAATAGAGTTCTCATATGCTCTGCACAGCTATGCATTAGTACTTCTACCCAAATGGCTGCAATCTAATTTTATGACTTGTTCTTTTATTTCCCCTCATCTAAGTGGCATATGTGGTCTACTCACCTTGACTTACAGAGCCCTCCCATTTAGCATCCCAATTGCTGTGTTCAGAGATACCTTTTGGCTACCTTGATATTGAACAGAGTTGGGATATTTAAACCATGAAAACTAGCTAGTGATACAAAACAAACACTCCTTCATTGACACAGGCAAGTAATACATTATCTGCATACTACCAAACACATACAATATTTCTGAGTAAATATGAAACTTTAAAAAAGTAAATAAAGATACTGAATACATTTTTCATTATTTAACATTAACATCAATTGATACCTTTAGTACCAGTAAGTCATTAGATATAGGTATGAACTGCCAAGATTACTTTACATAAACATTGTGATAATATGCTATTGAACATATTATTTGGAATCTATAAATGGGTCAAAAGAGCTTAATGAAATGATAAAATGATAATATCCACTGATTTGTAATGTACTGATGAAAAAATAAATTATGAATAAGGAAATAAACGTAATAAAATAATGAGCATCTTCGAAATATAGGGCTACCCTTGGACTCAAATTTAAAAGTAACATTTTTAGAAACTTGACTTCATCAATAAACTTATTAATATGTAAATATATTTAAAGTTGAAAATGCTATGTAACAATGTTATTTATTTAATCTACCTAAAATTGCTTTTTATTTTGTGGATTTAAAATTATTTATTACAATCATCTATACATTATGCAAAAATTTAGGAAAGTAATAATATTGGTTTCTTTTAGTCTTTTTGCAGATGTCAACAAAAAGAAAAATTAATTTTACTCTTAAAACTAGAATCTACTTTTAAATTTATATAATGGCTTGTATGCCACCCATTAGATGGCTACTACCAATTCAAATAAGAGTGGCTTTAAATTGAGAATAATAAGGAAAATTGCTAGATTTCAATACTATATTATAAAAATTAAGTACATCCTAAAATGATGTCTTACCAGTTAGCTATTTTATACAAGTAACATGCTAAACATTAAATCTATTATTTTAAATAAAAACTAGCAATATTTCATTTAAAATCTTTCGTTTTTAGACTTACAGATCTCAGGCAAGTGATTAGCTTGTAATACACATGCTAAAGTTTGTAAAGCAGTAACTCCAGGAATAAAAGACTCAAGGCTGACTGCAGCCAGGTAGTCATGAGGTATCTGATATTGAAACATGAAACAGACTATACCTTCTTATTTTGAAAAAATGGCAGTCAACAGAGAGGTAATGTCTGATATAAATGCAGTGCTTAAGTATTTAAAATGATTAAACTGAAGCTATCAGGATTGCAGAAAATATTGATCATCAACAGACAAAAGCATGCAAGGTACATAATTTCTTTTCTTTCTAAAATTATAACTATGAAATTTATTTTTAAAAGAACTTTCACAAAGTTTTTCCATTTGTGGGCTTTCTGCCTTTCTACCTAAAAAGCAGAAATGTATTGAAAATATAGTGTATTATAGTAACAAATTGATAAATTCTCTGAATATTCTATACATACACTGCATATGCCACATAGATACTAAGACAACTGAAGTATGTTTAGAAATCAATTATTTTATATTCATCTACATTATCCAAATTAAGAATTAAAAAATGTTTAAATTCTCCACAAGTATATTTCAAATGAAACTTTCAAAGCTGTCTGATTCCAATGATTTGAAGCCCTAATTAAAACTGAAAAAATAATTTGAACCTTTTACCATAAACAAGTTACTGGGAGTGGGACTCTCTTTTGTAAATATCCATTTATAAACAAAATTAAGATTTTATTTATTGTTTCCAAATCACATCTCAGTCTAGCAGTTGACTAAACTTATATCGAAACAAACCTCCCACCACTTCAAATCTGAACACCAATTACAGTAAGGGAAGCCAGGAAACACTTACCTAATTTTATTATGTTAAAATAATATTCAGGTGCATATTCTGAACCAACTTAGATGACAGTTGTAGCCCAACTATTTATAATGTTTATCATGCCAGTAACATTGAAAGCCTATATTTCACCTTTGCTTCAAATATTAAATGCATTAATTTAATAGGAAAATCTGTTGTAATTCCATTCACCTCATTTTATCATCTTGGAGTAGAAAGAAATCAGAACAGAAGGGAATAGAATTTTTTCAAATAGATAATTTAGGGTTATATATCTTTCGTAAAAATAACAATTAAAAAACTAACATCAAGGTGGAAAAAATGTAAAATTATGCTTTATGCAACTTGTAAAGCACGAGAAATGAAAGTCTGAAATCAACAGTTAAATGGTTAGGTTAAATTTATTCATTCTAGTTTTAAAACGTGGATTAAGAAATTACTTCATAAGCAAGGATTTTTTTTTATCAAAAAAGACTATGAGATTAATTTCTGTACTTCTAAGTACATATATATGCAACAGGATTGATATAAAAACAATTTAATTTGGATGATGTAATTATGTGATGGAATGTAAAAAATTATAGCAATTAAGGTGCTGTGGCATGCTCCAATGAATGAAGTTGTATTGGCTGATGATGCTGTATCTCCTACTCATTAATAATTTGGATAGAGTGCATTGTTTCACCTAACATCAAGAAATAAAGTCATAAATCACCACTATTTTTTTAAATTTTCATTTAATATTGATGAAATTTCTCTCATAAACATAAATTATGAGGGGGATCAAAACAATATGAAAAGGTATTTGATTCTCCCCAGAATTTCAGAGTCTTGCTATTCTCTTACCGAAGGAAGGATACTAACAATTTTAAAGAAGAGAGTGCTAGAATGCAGAGGAGAGGCATATAAGGCACCGTGTGTTACTGATCTCTCTGCCCAGATGCTGAACATTCTTAATTTGTAAGACTAGTAAGAGAATGAAAAATTTTCACATGTAGCTAACTAACAAGGTATTTTAAGAAATCTGTTTTGTATAAGAGTACACAGGTAATATGGAGAAGTGCTAAAGCATTATTTGAAAACTTAAAATTTTAGTGAAAGATGTTATAAGTTTAAGAAGGAAAATCGGAAGACTAGTTTAACACTGTAAACAAAACAAAGTGATACAATTTCCTTTTTAACATATTTTCAGTTTTTTCTAAATGTGTCTTTATAAACTGTTTCTTCCTATAACAAAAATAAGAACTTTTAAAAGAGGAAACACTTTAATTTCTTTTGTGTCAGGGGTGGGTAACAGGGTCTGGTGTATGTATAGTTTAATCTATAAATACACAGTTGACCGAAATAGGGGAATAAGTATAACTAAAAGTCACAATGACCATTAAAAAAAGCTGCACTATGTTTTTACACTTTCGAAAACAATTGCCTTTTAGGAGCCCATTATTTTTATTGTAGGAAAATATACAGAAAACAAAGCAAAATATTACTGTGTATTTTTCCTTTTTGTGCACTGATTTTCCTGCACATACTCTATTGTCTCAAAGTGGAGCTTCATATAATAGTTCTGGCCCCTGTTGAGTAGATACTGCAGATTAAACTGTCTCATATCAAACACACAAAAAGTACACTGTCTTCTCTAGGTCACTAAATTAAAAACCTTTATAAGTGTGACTGAGAAACCATCTCCCAAACAAACAAGGGGTTTTCCAACATCTGTAGGAAAACAGAATCACTGTTTTGAATGCCAACAGAATAAACTGTGAATGGAGCAGCTTCTGAAAGTTGTTTACAGAGCTCGGTAATGTACTGGCTTGGAGATTAAGAAGCATGGAAGAATATATATATTACTTGTGGAAAGTGTGCTTCATTTTCCTTAGCTTGCTGAATCTTAATAGATTCATCATAAAACTTTCTTTCCCAAAGTCAAAAAAGGCAAACTGGAGAGAATTATATAGAGTAGAACAGGAATAGAGTTGAGTAAGAATATGGCACAGTAGAACAGAATAGAATGGGACAGAACTAGATGGAAAGGAACAGAATGGAATGAAAGGAAAGAAAAGGGAAGAGAACACAACAGAAGGGAACAGAATGGAGTGGAATAACTAAAAGAGATGAAAATGGAGAGAAACAAATGCTTAATAATATTGTTGTTGGTTTGCTAACAGCTGAGCCTGAATTAACTGATGAGAGATAGGAGCTTTCAGTGGCAACTACCTAGGACAGTACGCAACACACATACTGAATTTTTAAATATAACAACTAAATAAGCATTAAGTTTCAATACATTGAAAAATATTGTATTTGTTGTATAAAAATATTGATTTCCTGAGTTAGATATTGTGTATCCCTTAAATGGAAGCAAGTCATTACACACTTCACATAGTTCTCAGCTCTTTTTCGTGTTTTTAAAAAGGGCACACTGAACAATGACCTAGGGATGGCAGTCATTCTTTTTCTAGATCTCTGTCTCAACTGTGTTATAGGGTCAAGATAAACAAAAAAAAAAAAAAAAAAAAAAAAAAAACAAACGTAAATGATGTATCCATACTATTAAAAAAGCTGTGCTCCTCAGTATTTTCTCATGCAATTATAGTTTATTTTGTCCTAACATAAAGAAAACAACTGGGGTGCTAAACTATATATCATTGTCTGTGTATTTGCCCGTCATGTGTGAGGCCTTGGGTTTGACACAAAAGACTACAAAGCAAGTAGAAAAAGATAAGAAAGAAAAGAAGGAAGAAGATTTTTACTTTATTGGAAAAATATGTTTAGAGATATAAACACTAGCAAAAGATAATCAAGTGAAAATTTCCTCAAAACAAAATACCAATATATTTGATTACAAAAAGGTTACTAAAAAATCAATTTAATCTTAAATTATCTGTACAATACTTACTTTCCTCCTAATTTCTATTCTTTTAATGTCTTGAAGTTATAAAATCAAGAGTTCGAGCATGTTTATTCTGATCTCTAAGGATTAGAATTCACTTCTTCCTCACAGTACTATGATTTCAGGCAAGATTTCTATAACCTGAAATACCTAGATAGCATCTTCACCATAGGTGACTCCACTCAGTCTCAACTGGCTTGGTTTTATTAAAAAACAAGTGAAGATACAATATCTAGTTTACAACAATGGGCATTTTGTAACTGTGATAGTTGAAGGGATATGTTATTTTATAGTGGGGTTAGCAAGGAACAATAGAGATACAGAGATATTTTCAGTGTGGTCTTAGCCTCACTACTTATAAAACCATTTCAGTCTATAGTTTGAAAGTTTGAAACTGAGCCTATGTTGAGTACTAGGTAGATTACTTTGACAAATCTTAATACATAATCAATTTTTAATGATTTTTCTCATGTGTGTAAGAGGCATATTAGAAGACCTATTAAAAACAATTTTTTGAGAATATTCTCAGAAGATTACTAACTGGGAAGGAAAAAAGCACACAGGTTCCCTAAAAGTTACTTCTCGGATAATTGCACTAAAAATAAAAGCAAAAATTTACCTACAGCAATGTTAGGGAAATATAAATTTTAAATGGTATTCTGAATAAGAGGTTGGAAAGTTGGTAGTACAGGCACATACGAAAATTGGCATTTCATTTTAATGTGACAACAATCTTTATGGCCGTCAATTACTTTAACACTGATTATCTACCAAAATGGTTATCCATTCCTAAGTGAATGTTAATTCATGTTGTCCTTCACTGTACATGAGATGTCACTCATCATTGTGACAGAAATATAAGATCTATTGCATACTCCTCAGGAACCAAGATCAAAGCTGTTAATGGGAACATTTTGGACATGGGTTTCTGAAGTCAGTAAACCATCAAAGACACTATGTTTAAAATCACTGAGTTCCAAGAGAAATACAGATTTTTCTTTCAAAGTGTAAGGACTCCAGGTGAGACATGGGCTTGTTGTTTTGTGACCATAAGCCATGTTAGAGCTACAACATAATGCAAGACACTACTGGAGGTAACTAATTATAAACATGTAAGCGTATGTTAAGAGGCCATTCTTCCCGCCTTATTCAATCATGTAACAGTTATTACTCTAGTATTCTAAAAATCATACAGAGCAAACAGCATAAAAATTTATATTGTTCCTAACTTAGAAAATAAAATGTTATATATTTGAAACATTGAATACTCTTTAGTTTGCTATTCTACTGAAGGAACAAATCAATTAATATTATTTGGTATTGTTTATATGTTTGCTGCCAGTGATCATACTGTCTTGTTCGTGGAAGGAACCTAAAGTATAGTTGTGTATGAAGATTCTCATAAAATTTGCTGTAGGATTGGTATGTCTTTTGAGTTTGATTACATTTCATTTTCTGACATTCTGAGCAGCAGTTTAGTGTGCAAATTGTTCAGGTGACATCAATCCTGTTGGAGGAAATTTGTGGACCACTATTCTCTTCATTTGGTTGTTGCCGTCCACTATGCAACTTTTTATTACAAACTCTTAAAATCCCCCCAAAAAAACTGGATACAGAATTGCAGGAGCTCTTATTGTCCTTGAGATAGTTATGATTGAAAGAAAAATTCTCTGCTCCCTGTGGGAATTTAAATTAATACATTTTATAAATACCCTATTGTTGGTAGTATATGTTGTTTAATGTGGAAAATATTTGAAGCAAGGTGAAAAACGCATCTTACACAGAGAAAGGGGTGTGTGCCTTAATCAGCCTTTTCATATGACTAACATCTGTCTCACTATTAATATAACTAGGTCAAAGCAAACAAGGAAGGAAGAGAGGGACAAATCTGAGAAATACGATGTGTGAATCCTGTCAGAGACAAGACTTCTCTTTGTCTGTCAGTAAAAAATAGCTGTTAGGATATTTGGGACAGGGACATTTGTTATCTAGAATGCAATATCCCAGACTTACATCTACTCCTAAAATACTTCTCTCGTAATTCAGAGAAGGATGCTGATTGTGTCATTATGCTACAAATACTAATTCAGATTTTGGTAAAGGCCATATGACAGCGTAAACCAACACAAAATGTTTTTGAGACATACATTCCTTGGTAACAATTAAAAGTACTTTGAAATTTTGCAAAGTATCTTTAGGTGTGTTTTGTTGTAAACTAAGGGTGGGGATAGATTATTTTAATGACTAAAACAAAATTATATACTTTTAATCAGCTTTAAAAGCATGAATGTTATCAATTCTTATCGAGTTTAAAATTTTCATAAAAACAATATTGTTCATATGATAATATAACATCTGGTAGGCATCAAAACTTGCACTGGAGGGATGGCTAACAATCTGCCTAATGCCTTATATTTTAGAGTTGACATTTTATATATTTGAATACATATTATAAGTCATTTTTGTGAATATATGTTTCAAATATATAGAATCCCTAAAAATTTAGTATAATAATTAAATATTTTTATTAGATTGTTGAAAGTCAATGGGTATATATATTTAGTGTTGATTAAAGAACATATCCAGCCATATTTTTCTTGGAATTACCACTAGGTAGAATTCTTTTTATTTTTTATTTATTTTGCTGTTGTTGTTTTTTTGAGACAGGGTTTCTCTGTTTTAACTCTGGCTGTCCTGGAACTCACTCTGTAGACCAGGATAGCCTCAAACTCAAAGATCTGCCTGCCTCTGCCTCCCAAGTGCTGAAAGGCATGTGCCACCACTGCCAGGTTTAACAATTTATTTAATTTTATGTGCTTTGGTGGGAGGGTGTTAGATCCCCTTCACTGTAACTGGAGGCTGAGAACTGAACTTGCATTCTTTGGAAGCAGCCAATGCTCTTAATTGGTGAGCCATCTCTCCAGCCCCTCCTTAACACAGTATAAACAGCAAATAGATGTAAGTGTTAAATAAACTAATAAACAGGTAGTAGGAAATTTTTAGCGTTTTACCGGATTCTAATAAGTGTGATTTTAAAGACAGCAAATATTTGACTAATTGAAAGAAAGTGATTAATGGAACAATTAGAATGGAAACAGAAAAAGCTGAAAGTGTGTCTGTGAAGTTGGAAAGTTATAGAAGATAAATTGTTTCAATAAGAATAAAAGCAATATTAATTTTTTAAGAAGTAAAAATAATAAATTATAATCCTGGCAATATTAAAGCATTTGTTATATTTAATTATGAAGAAAATTGTTTTTTTATTTTCTTATTAGTGTTCTACAATTTTCTAAATTTCAATATGATATATCTGAATAACGTGTAAATAGGACTTTGGTTATAGGAACAGTGGTTAGCTTAGTGATCCATGTCTATAATTTACAATGAAGGTGACGCACATAGTGTTATGGTCAGTGCTAACTGTCAACTTGACAGACTCTGCAGTCATTTGGGAAAGAAGTTTTAAAGAATGATTACTGGACTACAAGGACCTGTGGGAATGCCTGTGGGGATTGCATCGGTTACATTAATGGAAGTGGGAAGACCCATCCTAATTGTAGAGAAGAGGCTTTTCCAGGCCTTTCTCCCTGGATTGTATAAAACAGAGAAGGAGCTACACTTATTCTCTATGTGTAAACATAGTGTGACCAGCTGCTTTATGCTCTGCTCCCTCAACTGTCACTATGGTTGTAACTTCTCTTGAGAACTAAAAATAAACCCATTCTCTTTTCATTCTCTGGTCACCCATTTCATTTGTTTGTTGTTTGTTTTTGCACTCTATGGAAAAGCCCAGACACTTTGTAAATGATTAGCATGTGCACTGCTATTGAGCTACACCACCACTAAATAGTTTCCCTTTTTTTATTTTTCTTTAATTCTAATGGAGATAAAACTATATTATACACATAACTTTAAAGAAAATACCACATCTATTCGACTTCAGTATTAATGTCAGTGATTCAGTGCAGGTAACTGTATGATATAATTTTTAATTCATAGATAAAACTAATTTTATATTTATATTAAACTCAAAACAAAAATTATACTTCCACTTAATTTAGAAGGGCAATTAATTCCTAGCAGTAGAATGATGCATTTCCTCTGGACTTACATTCCATACGTTGCTTTCATACTTGAAGAACAGATTTTGTACAAATTCATTTGAACTGAAGGCATACTTAATAATTAACTTGAATCTAGTCACTCTTCTGCTAATCTTAATTTTAAGCATTTGTTTTTAATAATTGAAAGTACTTTAAACAAGTTTTTGTTACTAATAATAAGAAAACATATTCTGAGAAGTTATGCACAGCCTTATACTTTTATCAAGATTATTAAATATTCTTTATTACTTGATAAGGTATCACATATTTATGAACTTAATACCTATGAGTTTTCTGATAGTTTGTTTTGTTTTGTTTTACTCTTTAGATATTCAATTGATTATTTTTCCATCTTTGAGTAAGAGGATAGAGTAGGATAATTTCAAATCCACTCATTAAATAACTAACAAGAATAACAATAACTCTCTTAAATATGAAGGCAATGGAATATAACGTACTACCTGACTTTATTTTTTTAAATGGAATAGAAAAATTAATTTTTCAACCAGGATTATTTTATTTATGTAACCAACACACGTAAAACCTCAACATAGCATCTCAATTTGATAGAAAATGAGAGCTATGGAAATATTTTCAACAGTTAGATAATTTTATATCAACAGCACAATTTTATTATTAGCTGGAAAACAAACTTAAGAGTCTAGTTCAAGAGCCCCAGAAAGAAAACTACTATTAACCTTTGGCTTGACCATTGCCTACACAGTTCCTCAGAACAGTTCAGGACCCTTCCTTCAGGCTTTATTTACGCAGGAATAGGTACAAGTGCAGACACAAAAAAATGGTTGGCTCATGTGGAGCATTTCTATCTGTTGTACGTGCTGGCTAGAAATGTTCTAGGCTTGCACTAATTCTGCTAAAACACTTGGACATATTTCTCTAAAAACTTATGAAGTAGGGTGGCTTTGGCTGATGACTAAGTAAATATGTTAATGATCCAAAGACACTACAAATGATCTTGCTGTATTTTCATAGATCATGGAAAAGCAGAAGCCAGAAGGTTATGAACTTCTCACTCTAAATTCTCATTTTGAGGAAGAATAAAAACTCTAAAATAAAATTTTAAGACGTACTATACAATTTCAATTGCTGTGTAGCTACTTGGTGAAAGTAACTGAAAATTATAATGGTCATAAGTAGTCAGATAATAAAATTAAACTAGTTAAGTAATATGGTAAATTAAAAATAATTATGTATAAGTTTATTGAAAATATAAATATGTAAATATTATGCTGCATCTATAATTTATTTTATTCTTTTTCTAAATGAAAAACTTACTGTCTTACTGCTAGGAAAAGTATATGACTTCATCAGAGAATTCCAAGAAAGGACAAATAGATTTTCAAAAGAATCTTTGTTATAAAATTGAAGAAAGAAAATTTTATATTTAATTTTGACTATGGGACACATAAATGCATATAGTCCTAGATTATGATAATTTTAATTAACACATAAATCTACATTTAAAATTCTAATTTTCTTTACCACAAAACATAAAATGAGTGTTTGGACTTTGGTGTCATTATAATATCATAGAATTCTGAATCTTGAGGAACAATTATAATCTTAATTAATGCAGAAGAAAACTAAATTATGACCATTTGAACTGCATTTAGATTCTTGTTAAAAAGACAAAACCCTGCCTATCACACTTGCAGCTTACTGACACAACCAGCATGCTTCCTGCTCCCAAAAGCAGCATAGCCAATGTAGTAAGTGTATGTGACTCTTAGAAATTTATAAATCTTCAGCACCCCAAGAGAAAGAAGAGAAAGTAGATTGTGACTTTTGACAATTATTAGTTAGAAAAAAATAGGTAACAATTGCCAAAAAAATCACAAAAGTGAGCATGTTACCTGGCTATGACAAAGAGCACACAACTGACACCCAAGTAAGCCAGCAGAATATACATCCAGATATCAGGGGAGAGAGGATTCAGGAAGGAGAAGACGCCTGGATTGGTACCATTGGGCTTGCGGTACAAAATACTTATTCCAAGTGTCATAAAGGGCTTGGAAAAGTCGATGACCTTCTCTCGCACATAGGTAATAGCCAGGGGAGCAACTGCAAGGTCAGCTTTCTGCAGAGAGAAACAAGAAAGGAAAAGTAAAAAAAAAGCTGCTCTAAGTCACGAATAAAATATCTGTAACTAAAGATATCACATATGAGAATATTATGGTAAGATCAACACTAATCTTTACGATGAAAAGTCCATTTACAATTTAATAAGATGCCCTTTCCTCTGTGATTCCAGATTGCTACATCAGCCTTGAAGACAACAAGTTAGAAAAAGAAAACAAAATTGTGGAATGAAAAGCAAAACAAACTATTGTACATTCAGATAATGAAAGTATTCATAATAAAACATTTCATAATTGCTTTTACTATGAGCCTTAAAAATGTATTTCCTACCCATTATATTTGCCTACATATGTTTGTTGAATTGTAATTGCAGTAATACTTATGTCAAATTATTTACCTTACAATCAGAAAACATTTTCTGGGCCAGTGGGATGGCTCAGCAAATATGGGCACTTACCACCATGCCTGACAATCAGAGTTGCATTTCAGGAATGCACATGGAAGGAAAGAACCAATTCCCACACGTAAACTTCTGACTTCCACATGAATAATGCCAATATCCATACACATACATGATCATGCATTTGCACATACACACGTACACATATAGGCACACAAACACACACGAAAATAATATAAAAATAAAATAATTTTTAAAAGTACAGAAGATTTCAGCTAAAACACTCAGTCTTTAAATGACTAGAACAGCCTTTAAGTAATTTAAATATGATTGTTGTGTACTACCCCAAAGTTTTGATTCTATTCCTTTAATTTGTTTTATATTGCTTAATGAAAATTCTCACAGCCTTGCCTAAATCACATTAGGAAATGAGGTTTTTCAGTTTTCACAAAGTTGTTAATTTTCCATGGTAGCTTAAATATCTTAAATCACTAATGCTTTGAATTCATAATGTTACAACCATCTGTACAAGATAAATGTATGCTCAAATTCATTGCAGAAAATCATTATAATATTTTAATGTAACAAAGGCATCTATGCTAAGACGCTATATTTCTGCACCCATTTTATTTTGATAATATGAAGAGCTTTCAGAGACACAGAAATGTTCATTTTAAAAGAACACCACAAAAAATTATAAAATATGCAATTTGCTTCTCCAAAGTACTGTGGAATTATATATGCTGATGGAGTATGGAGACTTAGTTTGAGAGTAGCTTCTCCAAGAACCGAGGAAATAAAAGTTGCTTTAAAGTCTCCCGTAAGAATATGATCAAATTTCATGTTCATGAATCAGGGAAATACTAGCTTTAGAATAATCATTGCTATATTCTTTAACTATTTTCTAGAACTTGGGTATTACATTAAGAACTTCACATGAATTATTACATTTAATCCTCACACAAACCCATTATTACTTCTTTTCCTCAGAAAGAAAAATGAATCTTAGGAGCATGAAAATTTATTCATTCCCAATGGGTGACCTCAGCAATAGAACAGGTATACACAAAAATAATTGTAACCTACTCCTAGGACATAACCCTGCCATGTATCTAGGAAACAAGCAAGGAATTCAAAGAAGAGTTCATCATCACTACCTCACTCATTCATATATCCATTCATGAAAGAGTTTGGAGAAGTGGTGGACACACAGAAGTAAAGCCGATGAGTGATAGATCACAATCTGTGGAAATTTAGAGGTTGGACAAAGGGAGTTCTTACATAGGAAGAGGAAAAAATGGAGAGAAGTAAAGCTTGAATGAATAAGATAGCAACACTATTAATTAAAGGTTACAAATAAAAAGAGTGGGCTATAGGATCTTATGGTTTGTTTCTGTTCTGGGAGTGAAAATCCAGTACACTTTATTTATATATCAATTCTCTTTGATACTTTGCCTGCTAGACCAATGGATAACCAGCTTTTATTGCTTATAAAACATGTAATTCAAGTTGCTTTAAAGTAGTGAACATTTTATTGTTTGTAATGAATTTGTACTTTTTTAAGTATGATATGATGTTTACATATATAGGTAGTGACTGAATCTAGCCAATCAAGTTATTTTATATGTATGACCTCCACAAATCTTTCATTTATGTTGAGAATAGCTCAACATGAAAGCAGAACTACTACATTATTCAGAAATACCTTTTCTATAAGCATAGATTACAAGAATTGCTACATATGCATTTTTCAAATTTACTTAGAATTTGATTCCAAAATATAAAAGAGAATAAATACAGAAAAAAAAAGTACATTAGATGCTGCCTGGGGGTACAGTATCCACAGAGATATTTAAGATAAGGTGTCACTTCTCCATGTGATACATGGAGTGCATACATCCTTGCTGTGGTAGCGATTACATTGTCCTGGTTCTGGGTAAAATTACATGCTACAAAGACACTTTGACTGAAGGTGGAGTATTCAAGGGAAAAATATTCAGTTGGCATCTCCCTCTGTGCACTATAGTGTGACAAGCCTCCTTGATTCATAAGTTCTGCCACATGTATGTATGAGGACATGCCCCCAAAGGCTGATGACTAGAGAATATATTACATTTCCTGGAAATCACTCCTATGTGGCAGGATCATATGCATGCTATGGCATTGGTCTGTGGTCTACTCTCAGCAGTAAGATATACTATGTATCCTGAGCATTCTGTCCAGAAAAAGAAAAAAAAAAAAAAAAAAAAAGCACCTGTCCTTAAGGGAAGAATTGCAATGAAAAAAAAAAAAAAAAAGATATTTGGACACCATGTTTAACACCAACTCTGAATTATCAGGAAAAAAAAAAGTAGAAAAAAGTGAATGATGAAGTGAAGGTTTTAGTTTTCCATTTCTTACAGCTGGAGGGGTGTGAGGAAAAGAGAAGACAAAGTATATTAGTGCTAAGGTGGTGCATGAGGGTTGCTCAATGGAAATATTGAAAAGTGACAAGGCATAGAATAATGTAGAAAAGATGGGAGATTCCCCTCTAAGTTTACCTTTAATGTAGAGAAAGGGAAAGCTCATCTTTCAGAAAACAGATGGTGGTCTTCATGCTTTGCCATTGAATTACATGAATTGGGGAAGATTTTATAAACTAACATTTACAGTGTCATTAACAACCTAGCTCATGAGGCTGTGAGACAATAGATCAGTCTGAGTGTCTGTAGAGAAACTGAATAATGTAACAACACATTCTTTAAAAGGAAGAAAAAGAAAAATGCTGCATAACCCAAGGGAGTCCGAGGAAAACTGTTGAATGAATTGGCTCATAAACACCACTAAATGACAATTGGTTTCTGCCAGCTGAGACCTGAATAAATATGAGAGACCGAAAGGTGATAAAGGAAAGAGAAGCAGATGAAATTGATGCTTATTTCACTGTGTCAGAGAGGACCATGGTCACAAAGAGTTAACAACAAAGCTAATTCACAACATGCTCAAGACTAGTGTGGGGATTTAGTAGAATTGCTGAGTCACATGGGATACATATTATTGAAGAGGTAGGAGAAACTTTGATGGATGTGAAAGATTTTATAAGGTGCTAAGGATTTGGGAGATGGAATAAAAACACATTATGGGTACTGTCTGGGTTACTCAGAAGGAAATACGACAAGATATGTGTCAAACTGGAGTTCCTAATGAAAACAAATAGATGAAGCCAAATGTTGTGCTTTAAGTTTTTGAAGGCTTTAAAGCCTTGTCTGAAGCTTTATAGGATATTGAAAGAAAGAGCACCCCTACTTTGAAGGGTGGAAATGTCTTGGCATAGGAACCACAACAGCTGCTCTTCTGACAGTGACAAACCCTAAAGCACCAGGGGTAATGGGCAAGAGTGAACAGGTATGGAGATAGGATAGTGCAGGCAAAATAAGGACTAAGTTAGTTCTGGGCATGGATAACTATCCTTACCTCCAGTAGAACTTTGTATGTGTTTTCCCACTGCAAGAGGACATTGTAGGTATAGATGTACTGCTGTTTATAACAGTGGTTTCTCCTGAGAATGAGAATATTCTGAGGTCATACATGTTAAGGCACAGTTGGAGACAATAAAGTTGGTCACTCTAAGTAAGGCTATGAATAAAAATAATACAAACTCCCTGGGAACTATCGTGAAATTACAAAGAAAAACAGTAAGTAGTAAGAAAGGGTATAGACTTTTCTACGCTAATGCCCAGTGTGTCCTGTGCAAAAGCCTGACAGCTCCCTAGACAATGACAGTGTATTTCAGAGACCAAGTGAATCAGTACCACTATCTATGCTACAGTTCCCAGTATTGCTGTTTTTACAAAATATTTTATATGAGTGACAGAATCCTTCTATGATGCATTGGACCTCATTAATGCTTTTTATAGTATTTCATCATCTGTTAGATACTGAGACCAATTTGTATAAATTTGTACTAAACAACTCACTAATGTACTAAATAAAAGTATATAATTGAATTAGTGCTTTGTGATAGAAATTACAACAGTATTTGTAGTGTACTCAAATATGGGGCTTGATGATATAGTTCAGTTTTCTACTTACATGAATGCATTCATGAAGCCCTGTGTTTGATTCTCAGTACTATGCAAACTACTCATGGCTGCACACTTGAAAGGTGGAGCATGATGACCAGAAGTCAGAGGTCACAATCAGTTTGATGCTGGATTAGACTTCATGAGACCCTGATTATAAAATACTTTCTCATCCACAGGTTCAGGGAACATTTCAAGAGCAGAAAGACTGTAATGTCCAGAAGATATAAATGATTTCAAGACACAGCAGGGCACTATATGAACTCATAGAGGCTGTATCAATATATACAAGTCTGTATAAGCTCAAGTCTGACAAGAATAGGTAGGTAAAGTGGGCACAAAGTCCTACCCACAAATGAGGAAACATTGGCAATTTAAAGGTACTGATAAAGGGAGAGTCAGGATACTTTATGATGTAGACCCTGTGAGATTGAACATACTACAGTAGAAGGCCATTCATCCAAGAGAACAGGAGCAGAAATAAAGAAATAATTGGACTTGTTTCTTTCCTAAAAAACCAAAACAAAACAAAAAACAAAAAAACCAAGACACTAAGTAGGTATGGATCTGGAAGGAACTAGGGAGGGAATAGAAGTAAGTATAATTAAAATATAATTAAAATAAAACATATAAAGAAGTTCTTAAGGACCCATGTCTTAGTTCTTATTCCATTATTGTGAAGAGAAACCATGATCAAGACAACTCTGATAAAAGAAAATATTTAACAGGGGTTTGCTAAGTTTTAGAGGATTAGTCCATTTTCAGCATAGATAGACAGGCAGAAATGGGACTGATCCATAGGCAGGCAGGTAGAGTGGGAAACACTGGATGTGAAATCTCAAAGCCCACTCCTAGTGACATACCTACTCCAACAAGACCACTCCTCCCAGTCCTCTTAAACAGGACACCTGGAGGCCAAGCATTAAAACATATGAGCATATGGGGAACATTTTCATTCAAACCACCACAACTCATAAAATGTGTAAATGTGGACAAAGATCATCAAATTAAAGCACCAGATACAAAGCAACTAACAATTAGAGAAGGTAATTTAGAGGTTGATAAGAATTTGAAAAATGAAAACAAACTGAACTATAGTGTATTAGCATCACTAAGACAGTAATATAACTTGTTCTGTTAAAGATGGATAAATAAAAAGTGTGTATTTATAACATGAAATGAATGCTAGATTCAGCTTCGATATAACAGAAGTTAGAAGGATGTTGGCTGTTAAACAGATGCCATAAGATTGACCGTAAATATATCATCCTTTAACCTTGGAAATAGGTTCATGGAACTTTCCTTTAGTGTTCCCATATAATTGAAATGTTCTATAGTCTAATGCTGAAAAAGTATAAGGTCAATAATAAAAATCAAACAGCAAATAATGCTAAACTCTAGGGCCTAAAATTGAGATAATCATAATTTTTACAACAAAAATTCATTGTCTAACACCACAAGGAAATACAATACATACTGTGACAAAAATGCATGTAGTCTACCTTTAAAACTTACATAAATCATACAACAGAATGGAAGAACACTGCGGAATACTTACCATCATTATAGTTAAGAGTATATATCTATGTGTATATATTGATTTGTATATATATATGCATATATATTCCTCTTGCTCTCTCTAAACCTCCCACATAACCCATTTTTTTTCGAATTCATATTCTTTTAACATTAAAAAATAAAACTTAAGTAATTCATTTGTACTAATTATGTGTTTTAGTAATTAATTGACTTATTATCTTATAGAATTTTGTTTTGTACTGAAACAAATCTATAAGCTTTTGCAGAATAATATTTTGTGTATTTCCTCTCCTCTATTTTATCTCGTGTGTGTGTGTGTGTGTGTGTGTGTGTGTGTGTGTATGTACATGCGCCTGCTCGTGCACATGCGTGCATATCCATACATATTTGAGTAAATATATGTGACATTAGCACAGGGTCAAGTTTCTAGAACATTAGGTGCTATGAACAACAGAAGAAAAATGAGTTCAGAACTGGGAGTAGTTGTAATAATAAGCCACAGCAAGTCTACTGGATAGAAAGAAATACAAAGAGTAATCTAAATGACCAAGCAACTTGTGGATCTGATGAAGTCACACTTGGTAAGTAATGTGCAGTTACATAAAAAGCAGAAGGCAGGGTTGAATTTAAGTAGTATTGATTTAAAAGGTAGTATGCTTCAGATATGACAATAATTATGATGTAACTATAAGAAAGGCAGTTGAAAGATGTATAGACATGAATTCAAGAAATTTAACGTTCAGAGTGATCAATGATCCTTTATAAGAACGTGGAATTCGCCAGGAATAATTAAATTGAGAATCTTCAAGAGAAAGGCTGATTCAGCCACCAAACATAACAGTAGGTGATTAATTATAGAAGTGTGTAGGTGAGAACACCATGAGGGGGAAATGGTACAAACAGAGGAAAAGGCCTCAAAGAAGCACTGTTGCCCCGGGCTCTGAAACCATGAGGCATTAGAGATTTAAAGAAATTCTTGCGTGCATTAGAGGCACTGGCCACATACAGGATTGCTGTTTTACAGGACACAGAAGAGCATTCCTTAGTCTTCTGTTTAAATTATACAACAATATGTTTCACTTTAGCCAAGTATATGACAGCTGATAAAGATCTTTCTGGAAAAGAGCTTATTTGTTATATTTATTATTCTCTTTAGAATTTTTTTTATTCATTTTCTGTGTGATATTTGTGTTCTCATCCATTTCAGTGTATCATCATGCTTCAAGGATAGTTCACCTCACTGAGTACCTGTAATGCACTTTCCTGTATTCAAAATACTTCATACTATTTTTGTTTGTTTGTTTGTGACAGGAGCTCTCTGTTGTAACTCTGGATGTCCTGTAACTCACTGTGTAGGCCAGGCTGGCCTCGAACTCACAGAGATACCCTGTCTCTACCTCCTGAGTGCTGGGATTAAAGGCTTGCACCACTACCATCTATCAACTTCATACTTTTTATAATGTGTAGCAATTACTGTGATATGTATACTTTCATATCTAAACTGTTTTAGTGAAGACGAATGTACCTCCAAGACTTTACCAAATTGGTCAAGATTATATTTCAAATAAGGAGTGAAGTGGTTGTGGAACCTGGCTGATCCCAACCTCATCCCATTGGCTGTATTTCACCTGCCTGCTTAAAACAAAACTACATGTGAGAGATTGGCTATCATTCATCATAAAATAAAAATTTATTAAAGAACACTGAACTGAAAATGGATTTCAGAGGGGAAAACCAATATGGATAGGTCAAGACTTCACTGAATTATTCAAGTTCCACACTGATATTTACAAACAAAGAGCCATTGTTCTTAAAAAGAGTAAGAAAATATCTTGCATAGACTTGTTTTCTTCTCAGGTATTTTTATTTTATTAATACTTATTTACACATAGACTGATACATGTTTCCTACCCATATATTCATGGGTATAGTGCACATATGCACAGAATATATCTATGCATATAAGAAAATATATGCATAAGTTGGGTAACAGGCTGCAAAATTTTGCTTTTTAAAAACTGATATCAAGTTTTATTATCTTTAAGTGTAGCATGATATGCATGGAAATGTTGTGAAATCATATCCATAGATGATAATTTTGACATATGAATATGCTTATTATATATTCCATTTAATTTGCTATTCAGCATGAGATGTTAGTAAGACAAATGCTAAAAAATTTGAGTAAAGAAATATATGGAAATGAGTATATTGATAATAATGCATACGTATCAGTAAATATTGTTCATTCAGGATGGCATAATGACTTAAGATTATTGGCTGACAAAAAAAAAGAAATCATCGTACTTCAAAAATATTTTACACCACAATGACAGATTGATTTGGAAACAGAAGGACATCAGACATTTTGTTACTAGGACTGTTCCTGGCAGTCATCCAAGGATTACAACCGCACAACCTTGCAAACCGAAAGGAATTGACTACCTTAACAAAGGGACTCCACAGAGTATTGAGGGTCGCACATTAATTCTAACTGTGCATTGATGAGCTCTCTTCTAACTTTGCCAGGGCTTGAACAATGGTGACAGGTCTCTGGTACTTTCAGAATTATGTGGGTCCTGAGCAAGGATGCAGAGATGAGATCTCTGTGTGTATATTGTTTCTGATTTTTTAGGTTGGCATTATGAGAAAGCACCTTTAAATCATTTGGAATTATTTTCATATCAATTAGAACTGTGGTCCTATGGAAGCTTACAAATCATAGATGAATATTTACATTTTCATCTAAATAGGAACAGTAAACTTTAAAATCACTTTTGAGTTAGTCTTTAAGGTTATAAATATAAGTTATTAAGTAAAAAAAAAATCTATGAACACTTTAATGACAAAAAGGGGGAAAATGAATACAGTGATCATATGAAATTTTTGTGTTCTATTTTATTTTAACCAACAAAGGAGACACTGTGTTATCCCCACTCATATAAATAACAAAGTTTAAATTTTTTAAAATATTTCTTTCTTAAATTTTGTTTATCAACTATTGCCCTCAGATTTTATTTGCATCTTAAATAACATTCTTATTTGTAATGCTGACTCTAAGTGAGATATCCATGCATTTGTGTGGTTTGCATTTTTTGTGAGTCTCTGGGTCTCTATGCTTCTAGAAAACAAATGATATTGAGCAGAAAGAAGTCTATGAAAAACAATGCAATCATGATAATTGAAGAGTAAAGCAAATAAATATCTTACAAAAACCAATACTGGTTCCATAAAATAATAGAACTAGTATGTGATTTTTAATGTTAAATAAGAAACATGTTAGAAATACAATAATGGTAGCACAGGGGTCAACTAGTTCAACAATGCTTGACAATTCTAGTTTTCCATAATGAATCTATGGTAGTATATAGTTTTAATTTAAAATTAACACAGATACAGAGAAACATTCATTGCTATCCTCAGTGTGGAAAGAAGAGGCTAAAAGAAAAATTTATATCCATTTATTTATTATATAGTTATTTGTTAACCATCTCTGCCAATAGTAAAGCCCTGAAGAAGGTATCCTATGAGAATACAAGATCAAGATAAAAGCATGTCAGCCTCAATCCCAATGTTGACAAATAGAAACAGGAAGCAAAATATTTAAACATTAATATCTGGGGTACAACATTAGTCCTTTCATCTGGCAGTGTGGCTGCTCTAGAAAAAGATTACATTTGAAAGCCTGTGTGATAGCTAGGAAGGGTTCACATCCAAGAGCCCATATGAAGGGATCATATTCAGAGCTCTGTGTGATCTGGATGAAAGGCAGAAAGAATGTTAGTCAGACTAACCCTATCCTCTGTTTGTGCTAATGCTGAGTGAAAGGGATTTCTGTGGTAAAGGCAACATAGCACAGACCTTTAATCCCAACACAAGGCTTCTAAAAGGAAGCTGTCAGTTCAGAAATAGGTCACGGCTTTCAGATCATGGTTCCAAAATGATCACATGCCTTTAATCCCAACTCTGAGACTGAATCAGAGTGAAGGATTAGCAAAGTGAGTCAGAGTGAAAACACACCCAACTCTCATGATATAAAAGCAGAATCTCAGCTCAGAAAGTCAGGCAGTTTGAGGCAGAGACACAGAGGCAGTTCATCAGTATGGGAAGGAATCAGTATCATCAGATGGGAAGAGTGAGTCAACCTAGCAGAACAGTTCAGTTTGAGGCAGTTAGAGAATCAGCCAGAGTCAGACAGAGTCAGAAGAATTCAGTCTGAAACAATCAGCCGATTCAAAAGATCAGTCTGAACGAGCAACATGGGAGAAAAGTAAGAGCCAGAACAGCAAGTGAGTTGAGTCAGCCAACCAGAAGAGTTAGCTGAGTTCAGTACAGCTCTGAGTTCAGAAGGAGCTAGTCAGAGTGAGTGAGCATAAGTCTCAGAGGCTGAAATGTCCCAGGTCTAGGCTTAAAATCAGATTGTACATAGGATGGAACCCTCTAAGGATCAGGGATTGAATTAGACAAAGAATAAGCTGCCTTTTGCCCTGAATAAACATCTACAAGGTAACTTGGGTATAAACCTATTTACATAAACTTTTTCCAAGTAGAAATAAAAGGCTACATGTAGTAATGAAATATTACTATCCATTAACTCATAAACATCATGTTAACTCTTAGAGGTATGGTTTCTGCCTTCTTAAAACTAATACATAAACTGAGAAAGATCTCAGAAGATATTTTAATCAAAGAGCAGTTATGCACATTAGACATTAGATAGATTTTTTAATTTAACTTGTAGAAAATAAAAGTAAATCTGCATTGAGAAGTTATTTTAGTGCATGAAAAGTATAAAAATTATAGGACACAATGTCCATAGAAAGGAAAAGAAAAGAGTTAAGGACACATATTGGATGGCTGCATATAACTCCAGCTGCAGGAGATCCAACACCTGTTTCTGGACAGGATACCCACACTTACATGTGATTTTTAACATTAAACATACACTTGTCACATATATCTTAATTAAAATAAATCTTCAAAAAGTTAAAGGACATAACCAGCTATTTAATAACATTAAATATTAAATGAAATATAAGAAATAATTTATAAATAATTAAATCTCACAATCGATCTGCTCTACCAATCATCTAAAAAAAAAAAAAAAAAAAAAGCCTTCTTACTTAAAAGGTGACCAGATGAAAATCATCAAACTTAAACATCAGTACATTGGCTATCATATCACTATACTGAGTTTCCAGAAATGCTCAGAACACATAAAAATTAATTAGAATTGATCTAGAAGTTGTGTAGATGAAGATTTATGATTTAAACATGAAACAACAGTCTTTAATATATTAGGATATCCAAGGAAGTTCAGTTTCCAGAGAGATAGTTCATAATTGATTTTAAAGACAGAATGATATTCTTGGTATTTAAGAAAGAGGCGTAAAAACTTTTATACAATCTTCAATTTATTTTTTATGAATTATATCAGAGTTTGTCATAAACTGAGTTATTCTTTGAAACACTGAAATGAACCTAAGCAAATTTCAGTTCACTGTTTCAGTCACCAGTGACAGTATATAAATAATATCCCTTAGCTGTAAGTATGTGCAGGAATTAACTTCAGCATTAAAAACACTGATTCGATACAAGCATCTGTCACTTCATTACAGCTTAAAAACAGCGTCTTCCCTGACTGGGCTCCTCACAAATGAGATTAGATATACCCTTAGGTTCTTAAGTATACTTGGCACATCTCCATTATTGTTATGTTAATTACGAGAAAATAATGTCTATCTTACCCACAATTTATGCACGTTTTTAAAATTGTCTGTGTCTAAAACCATGATTGACACCAAAATGCTGAATTAATCATACTAAATTATACTTCTATTTAGAAATATCTTGAATAATGTCTTAAAATGATTGTATTATTTCCATTTATCAAAGGTACTTTGACAAAAAATATGAAAGGGATATCCAGTCTTAATAAGGAAATAACATATTTTTCTGTAAAAAAAATAGACTCAGCTCTTACTATTCTCTCATTAAAATATTAATGTATCTTTTGTTTTAGGTTTTCTTTATTTGTTTTCTGTGTGTTCTAAAGAATGAGTTCCTCTGAAAATACTATGTTTGTTGACATAGTAACATGCAAATCAGCACCTACTATTTAATAACAGGTAAATGTTCTCAACACCACAGAGAAATGTTCCACCCCTGCTCCAGCTGTACAACTATAAACTCACTTTCTGTATTAAGTACACTCATTGTTCCAGCTGCACCACTGTAAATTCTCTGTCTGTATTAAGTATACACATTTGACTTTTTATTAAAGCAGTGTCAGTGTCCAGACATGCTTATTGGATAACATCTTTTGAGGTAACCCTTGGCCTTAATGTATAATTCTATTTTGATTTTTATGCAAGACATCAGTTTTGAGTTTAAAAAAAAATCCATCTACAAACCTTTTTCCACTCAAGTCTACTTCATTTTGTTCATTTACGAAGATTTGAAAAGACTTTTTTTTTAACTTTCTTTAGAATCCATTAACAATTCGATTCTCTTCCCTGCAGTGAGGGACTGCAGAGTGTGGCTCACTCTCTTTTGGATAAAATTATATAGAGAATGTCTAAGAGTCTGTAGCAGACCCTATACATTTGTAGAAATTCAAAGGATATTATACAAATGTTTTACTGTTCTTTAAACTTTGAAAATTTCACTTGTGTACTTTGTGCCTTGTCACTTGTGTGCCTTATAGTATTTATATCTAATTTTTGCAGATATGTAATTTCCTCAAGTTCAGGAATCATTTGAATCAGTAGCATAATTGGGAAATATTCATTCAACAATTTATAATTACCAAATGACATAACAGTTACGATCTTAATATAATACAATTCATAGCAACTTATAAAAAGATTATTGTTAGGAAAATGGTTTCCTTTAAAACTATGAGAAGACATCATAGATGTGCATGTAACAATTAAAGTAAAAGGAGGTCATTCATTTGAAAGGCAGCAAGGAGGTGTATACAGAAGGGTTTGGAGGAGAGGGAAGACATGCTGTAATTATACTATAATCTCAAAAATGAAAAAAAATTAAAAACTAATACCTCAGAGCATGGAAATTGTGCTTACTGGTAGAAGCATAACAAGCACAGTGTCTATCCTATGATAGATATTCAGCGAATGGCTGTTGAGTATTTACTGTCAAATAATTTCCAATGATCTAAAATCTAATATAGTGCAAATCAGAATTATAGTAGCTGTTATACCCTTTGTCTGATTTAAGTTTCCTAATACACTTGTCTGAACTCTCTAGGAGCTTGAAATTTACCTTGAGGGGTAAAAGAAAGGTATGTGAAAAAGAGAGACAGAGAAAGAAAGGAAAAAAGGAAAGAAAGGAAGAAGGAAAGAGAAAGAAGAAAGAAAGAAAGAAAGAAAGAAAGAAAGAAAGAAAGAAAGAAAGAAAGAAAGAAAGAAAGAAAGAAAGAAGGAAAGAAGGAAAGAAAGAAAGAGAAAGAGAGAAAGAGAGAAGGAGAGAGAGAGAGGGAGGGAAGAAGGAAAGAAGAAAAGAAGAAAAGAAGGAAGAAAAGAAGATAAAAGAAAGTTCTATTAAAATAGGTGCACAAAGCCAGGTGTGTTGGGAACAACTATAACACTGAATATGGTAGGCAGAGACATACTCTGCTACAAACAGTCATGCTAAATTATTGTTCGACTGCTTAATAAGAGTCGAGCATTGACTTTTCCAATGCTCTTTATTAATCACAAATTATGTCAAATCTCAGGGAATTCTATACCCGGGCAGCTAGGCTGAGTCTTCATCTTTCTTCCCCCAAAAACCCACTCTTTCCTCCTGCCTTAGACCTTTTTTTTATTCCCACCCCTCTATCTTTTAGGCCTTCATTACAACACAATGATACTAGGCTGGGGGTGATCAGAGTCTTTGCTCGTGATCTCCTCGTAACCTGCTTGTGACCTGCTCATGACCGGTTACCTTCAATTGTCTATCTGTTCAGATCTCAAGGCTAGCACAAGGGTGTGTCTAGGTAGGAAGCGAGGCCTGTACTGCTGCAAGGCATCTGGCTTCCCAGCTACAAGGTATCAAAACTAAAACAGCACACAATAGTAAAATATCCCACAACACAATCAGATAAACAATCTCTTTTAAACACACACACACACAAACACACATACATCATATATTTTTTAAAGTAGTAAGGTCAGTTTTCCTATACATTTTCTTTGTTTTATTTTTCTTTTATTTTTGAGATTATAACATAAACAAATACGTTTCATTTCATTTCCCCATCTCTAAACCCTCCCATATGCCCCTCCTATGTCTCTTTCAAATTCATGGCTTCTCTATTTAATTTATTGCTGACTATATATATATGTATATACATATATATTGCCAAATACAACCTGTCGAATCTGTACACCGTCACTTGTACGTATGTTTTCACATCTGAACATTTATTACTGGATAATCATTTAGTGTGATCTTCTCTGGGAAAGTCTCTTTCTCTCACTCTGAAAGTTTCTTAGTTGCTTATAGTTCTTTTGTATGGTTGAGTCTTGGTCTTTCTCCCATCCACTTTGGCATGTTTATCATTGTAGTCTTTGCTTAACTCATTTTTAGGCAGTTATTTTAGTGACAATTTATGTATATATCTTCAGACATTACTAGACAACACAGTCTCAGTCATAGTCTCCATTATCCTCTGACTCTTACAATCTGTCCAGCTCCTCCTCAGTGTTCCCTGACTCTTAATTTTGGGAGTATTTGTATATGTACCCATTAGGACTTGACTCCATAATTATGTCTTTTAAGTCGTTGTAATTTTTTAATGGTCTCTGCCTGTTACAAGAGAATTTTCTTTGGTGAGGTATAAGGCCACCATTTATCTTTTGGTATAAAGACAAATATTTAAAATATAGTTATAGATTATGTTGGTTTAGTAAAGTGGTGGTTATTGGTTCTCCTTCAAGAACCGTAACTTCATTATCCCTGGATAGTTGGCAAGGTTTCCAGTGCTAGTTATGATTTTCTTCTTGTTGAGTGGATCTTAAGCTACTTGGTTACAGATAAAGTATGCATGCCACTACTGCACCTTTATGTTTATCCTGATATTCTTTTAGTTTTATGGTTTACAGTTATTATAAGATTAATAGGACTGTTTATTGCTTATCTCTTTTGCAAATTTGCATAGCAACTCTAGTATCATGTGCTAGTCTTCAGGGAGGACATTTTCAAGTTAATTCCAGCTCAGGGGCAATGAGCCTTGTGCTAAAAGTGTATGGTATCTTCAGCACTAGTTACTCTATACATTTTAAAAAATAACATGCTTTTCCTAAATCCTAAATCTACCAAATTTAGGGAAGAGATGAGCAAATTATCGTGTAACAGAAAACTATACCATGATTCCATTTGTCACCACCATAGGATCCAAATTCAATTAGTGAGAAGCTCAAATTATAAATGATGTTAGAGACAAACAGAATCACTCATCAGCTGCATGAGCAAATGTCAACTGCTAAAACAGTCTGGAGAACAAATATTGTAGCACCTAGTGGCACTGAAAGTATGCATTTAATTCTCAACAACTCTCTTTTGTATAGATCCTTAAAAGTTCCTCCAAGTTCTCTAGGAGACAGCTGGAGAACTCTTCCACATTGCTTTGTTCTAGCACACTGACGTAATGGACTGTTTTCTAAGATTGCTCAGTCCAGTGACACCCTTCTTTAGTGACGTACTAGACACCAAGTTAGAAGAACAGAGCTGATCTTATGTCTGTATATATGCAAAATAGTATAGGAAATATACTTGAATGTTTATGATTGACTTGAAAAGTTATTAAACTGACCAACTTTTAAAGAAATGATGAATAAGTTCACATTTGTATTTTTTAGTTAATTTACCTGAATTTAATTAATAATAAACTTGCCTAGTTTAAAAGATGTGGTTTTATTTTGGTTTTTGGTGGTTTTGCTTATTTGTTTGCTCACTCAAGAAAATACTAAGCTACTGGGAAATCCAAGGGCATGCTATCACAATTCAGACAATACAGGCCAACTTTACCCCCTCTTCAAAGAAATTATTTTTTGATTTCGGTTTTTTATTTTTCATTTTCATAATAACACTTGGAGCCTTTTTAGGTTTCCTGAAAATCCAATATTTGATTTCCTTCATGATGTATAATAAAAGATTCACTGCAAAGTGCAGTGACATCCTTTAAGGCTCATTTATGAGTCATAGAAAGCTTGATAATGTTAAACACCAATTTCAATGCTATGGCTGCATGCTGAGAAGCATTGAGACAGCTGGACTACTATGGCATTGTAGGTCTTCTTTAAGAAAAAGAAGATGTAAATGTGTATGGATTAGATCCCAACAGACTTCTGATTTTACCATAGCTGTTTATGTACTGAAATAGATATTCTTCCTCATTCCATTTTTCTTTGTAAGAAATGCTGTTAAATATTCAAGTGTTTGCTTTTAAAACAAGAAGAACAATTGAAGTAATAATCAAAAGATGATTTTTAAAAGAAAGCATTGATCAGTGAACTTGTTCTAAGTAAAATCAGGTTTAACAGCAGTGCTGTAGGTGGACCCATGGTTTTTAATAGAAAAGATAAAGTATCATTTGTAAACATTATCTTATCAGCTTAATGACTGTGATAATGATAGTAGTTACCTTCAATGTTTCTTACTTGCCAAGTGGCACAGTAAGGCTTATATATTGCATTCATGTTCTAAATTAGAATCAGCTTCCCCAATCAGATATGAAGATACTTAAACAGTTCAGTTATAGAACTAAATTATATTTATTCAGATGTACTCCAGCTTAATTATCATATTTTATATTAATTATATTTTTGATGACAGCATAATATTTATAAGCTATGTTGGTTAAATTTAGTCAACTGGATATGAACCAGAGTCACCTGAAAAGAAGGAAATTCAATTGAGAGACTGCTTTCATCAGATTGGTCTATGGACCTGTCTATGGGCATATTTATTAATGATAGATATGGTAAGGCCCAGACACTATGGAAGATGGCATACTAGCTGAGCAAGCCTACAGAAGCAAGCCAGTAACCCTTGGCCATCTGTTGTCTCTTTGTCAGATCATGCTCTGGTTTCCAGCTCTGAACTCTCAGTGTCAGTGACCCAGGAGTTATAATACAAAATAAACTCTTTCTTCTTCAGGCTGATTTTGCTCATGATGTTTATCACACCAACAGAAAGATAACTAAAACATATGATAAAATATGATGTTCTGATTCATGAATATGATTGATGATGATCAAATCAGTGTAGTTAGCATACTCATGAATTTAAATTGTTACCATGTCCTTAAGATAAATGCTTCTAAAACTTACTTCTAGATATCTTAAGAATAATTACAATACTACCAGAGTAGATTTTTTCCATGTAAGTATAATTTGTATATATAATACCATGTGACTAATCTTTCCCATGCTTTTTTCAATTCTAACAACTTTCTAAAAATTTCATTGTTTAATAATTTCATACACAAATATGTTTTGATCAAATTTACCCCTTAATCATTCCTCTCCTATTCCTTCTATACCTAACTACCCTCCCAACTTCATATATTTCCTTTTTTTTTAACCTACCAATTCACTTAGTTCTGCTAGTATGTGCATGGGAATAGGGCTATTCCCTGGGTATATGAAAGCCTAGAAGGGACTGCAACTAGAAAACTGATTGTCCTTCCCTCAAGAGCCCTAAATTCCCCAAAGCTCTTCAGTGAGTCATAGGACTCTGTGATTCCTCCTTCATCCATGCTGTAATTTTGACCATTTTTATATTTTTGGTATATGTATAAGATCAAGTTTTCCTGACTTTTAAACTAGTTTAGATTTTTTAGTAATCTATGAATGTGAACAAAAAATGGAAGCATGAGAGTCACTATGTTTTCATATGAAGTCACAAGATTACTTGGGACCTACAGGGATTTCCTATATATTATTGTTCTATATCATTTCATGTGTTGTTATTTCTTTCTGTCATTGACCTCTGTATCCTTTGTCTTTTTCATTTATCCTATCTCTGCTACTCTAGTGCTGTTCCATTCTCAGTAAATCACATTTAATTCACATAATAATTTTATGAATTAAGCATCATATTTCACTTTATATATGATAGAAATGGGTTCTAGAAAGAATAGACAGACTAACTAACTATCCTTAGTCTCTCACTCTGTGACTCTTTGTCTCTGCTTCTCTGTCTTTCTCTCTCTCTTTCTTGAGTTTTTCTTCCTCTACCTTCCCCTTTCTCCTTTTCGATCTATTCCTCTATTTAAGTCTTTCTTGCAGAATAATAGGCCTGTGTGAAAGCTAGGAAGGGTCTATATTCTAGCAGTCTATGTGAACCAATCACATTTAGATGCCTGTGTGGTCCAGATGGAATGTAGAAAGAATGTTAGGGATGTTGGTACACACCTTTAATCCAAGTATTCAGAAGGCAGTGGTGGTCCACGCCTTTAACCCACCCCTAAGACAGAAATAGAATTTGGAAGTAGACACAAGAAGCAGATCTCAGAAAGAATCAGTGTCACACAAGAAGTGACGTCTGAGATGAGTCAATGAAAGACAGGCAAAATGACTAATCTGAGGAAGAGTTAGCAGAGTGTGTCAGAGTAAAGACACGCCTAGCCCTCATAATATAAAAGCAGGCTCTCAGATCAGAGTCAGTTACAGAAGATTAGTTGCAGCAGGCAGTATGTGAGGCAAGCAGCCTGAAGTAGTCATGCAGGGGACAAGACACAGAGACAGTGAAGCAATCCAATTGGGGATAAGGCAGAGAAACAGAGACAGAGACACAGAGGCAGCTTTGCAGAAGAAGTTAGTATCAGATGGGGAGAGTGAATCATTTTGAAGCCAATCGGAGCAATTCGGTCTGAGACAGTCAGAGGATCTGCCAGAGTAAGCCAGAGTCAGAAGAGTCCAGTCTGAAATAGTCAGCTGGTTCAGGAGATAAGTTTGAACTAGTAAGCTTAGAGAGGAGAGTTTGTGTCAGAACAATGAGTTAGTTGAACCAGAAGAGTCAGAGTTCAGAAGGAGCCAGTGAGAGTGGCTCAGTCAGCAGTAATTCTCAAAGGTCGATTAGATTGTACAGAGGTTTAGACATTCTAGATTATATGGAGGCTGAGGCTGAAGCCTTTCAGTTCTAGGCTTAAGAGGGGATTGTAAGGAGACTGAAACACTCTAGGGTTCCAGGACTAAGAACCTGAGATTTAATTACACAAACAATAAAAAGCTTTTTGAACCTGAATCAACAGCTACACTTCCTCAAAAAAAACTCAAATATGCAGTTAATTGTAGATGTACAGAATATGAAAACATACACAATTACAATTTTACATTCACTTTGACGCTGAAATTAGGTTAAATAACCCATCAGAGGTCAGGTATTCTGTTTAGGTTTAGGCATTCTGTAAATTTTTTGCATGCTAAGATTTTTTTGTATGAAAATGCAAGAATAAAAATGTCAGTAATAAATAATTTCTATGACTAAGTACCCAAAGTAGAAGTTCTGTGCTTGTCCAATTGGACAGGCTCTTTACCAGGAAAAAGATATAGTGAACTGTGTCATACCACCTTCGAGAGGAAGAGGCAAGGTGACAGCTATATATGTTCAAGAGCGGCCTAGTTTATTTAGCAAGTTCCATGCCTGTGTAGTGAGGCTCTGTCTCAAAAAAAATTGCTATTCAGAAGATAATAAATACTAGTATCAAGGGATAGTAACAAAAAGACATTGCTTTGTACATTTCTGACTCATTGACTCAGAAAGCATTGAAAAAATATTAGTGATTTAATAAAATGTGAATATGATATTGAAGTGGATTCCTAGATATCACTGGAAGATAGTACGTGACTCACAATGAGGTTGTAATAGTTCAAGCTATTCAGGTGGGTGGAAAACTGGAAGATGGGGATAGATCTGAGACTTGTGTTAAATAACAGTTGAGGGACTTTAAGTACTGTTTTTTCATTGTCTCCTGTAGAGGTATTAGAAACAACGCTTACAGAGCATTCCCTATGCCAAGGCAAACATCACCAGAGATTTTAAAAGTAATTTAACTGCTTTTGTCATCTTTAAGTAGTCCATAATAATGTATGCTAGTTATTGCAGCCAAGGTATTTTTTTATCTCATGATAATGAATAATTCTAGTCTGCTTTATAAATCATGTACTGGAGTTACCTCATGAGCCAATAAATGATTTTTTAGCTATAAGCAAACACAACTCAAAGCGACAAGTAAAATATTATCCAACTTTGCACAATGATTGCATTAATATTTTCTGTGTTCTAATGTTTGTTGTATTAGGCTTGAGAGCTAAGTTTGCCACTAGAAGCAAAAAACTTGAGTAGATCCTTCAGAAAATACTGTACAAAAAGTCGTGATGCTTTATTTCAAGAGGAAGTTATGATGATGTTTATTTCTTTGCTTTGTCCTTGAATAGATACTTTCACTGGAAGACAACGTGAAAATATTGGAAGACAACATTAGAGTAAAAGCATTTGGAGTACAATGCTTGAGTTTAACTTCTGCTGCATTACATGTTGGAACTTTTTTGCCATCATTTCAGTAAATATTGTTGAATGCTCTGCATTCCCAGCACTGGATTATCCATGGCCACAATATATTATTTTTTGAAATATTAGAAACAGACAAATGCTAGCAAGAATACCATTGCAACCGGAGGGACATGATACAGTGAATTGAGAAGAAAAAAGTAGTGTCCTAATTTGTACCCTAATTAATCTGATGGCTCAGGAAAATTATTGACTTTTTATAGCTCACCCACAGACTTTTTTAAGTTGAATGCCCGAGGTCACTAATCATTATAAAACCTAAAAAAACTGATCAGCATAATAGAAAAAATTCTCATATTTAAAATACATTAAGCAGCAGATAATCTTTCAAAGAAAGATGAAATGTGTTGTTTGCTCCTTGAATCACTTATTGTAGGACATATTCTATTTACATGGTTGCAATTTACTTAAGAAGGATATTCAAGGATTTTTTTTAAATCCTATACTTCAGAAATGGTAGATTAAGCTTTTTAAATATTCAAACTAAGGAAACACAGCTTTTAAAGATTTTTATATAATTCAAATATGACATAAAACTAGGTATAGTAAGCATAATGCAATCAGACATGAAATGTTTTTTCTAATAACTATCGATTTGTGATATATGAAATATTTTTTAAGAAAAATTAATTTCCCTTTTTTCTCAGTATCCCTAAATTTTACTTTGCTCTTTGAAGAATAGAATATTAACTTTCTTACATATTATTGATTGAATAGCACTTTTGATGCTATATTAACACTTTCCTGCATTTAATTAATCATAATATAAATTTGTCATCCTCTAATGTCAAGTGTAGCCACTGATTTACTTACAAAGGGCAGTTTACTCTTTACCGAATTAAATCATCAGTACAGAAAGAAGAATTTCTTTCTCCATACAATCTAATCTTAAACCTCTGAGACTTACTGCTGACTGAGCCGTTCTGACTAGTTCTTTCTGAACTACTCCTGGGGCTTCCACTTAAAATGTGTTTCTAGATACTGAGAGGTGACACTTTAGAATTCGAATGGGCTAGGAGGGGGATCTAAGGTAGTCCATAGGAGGGAGGAGACCAGGATCTGCTTAGTCTCCTGGGAATGGAGACAGAGGGAAGAGAGGCCACAACTCAGAACTTACTCTGGTTGATTCCCACAACTTCTCTGACTGCTTCTGTGTCTCTGTGTCTCTTCCTGAGCTCTCATTGCTCCATACTGCCTCAGACAGTCTCTTTGCTCCTCAGTCAGACCACTTCATTCTCTCTATGTCTTGTCCCCAGTTTGCTTCAGATGGCTTGCCTAATACTACCTGTAGCTGGCCTTCTCTAACTGACTCTACTCTGAGCTGTGAGCCTGCTTTTATATCATGAGGGTTTAGGCATGTCTTCACTCTGACTCACTCTACTAACTCTTCCTCTGATTAGTCACTTTGCCTGTCCTTCATTGACTCATCACAGATGTCACTTCTTGTGTGACACTGACTCTTTCCGAGCTTCTGTTTCTTGTGTCTGCTTCCACACTCTGTTTCTGTCTTAGGAATTAAAGGCATAGACTAACACTGCTTTCTGAATACTAGGATTAAAGTTGTGTACCAACATTCTTAATACTCTTTCTACATTCTATCTCAACTGCACAGGCCTCTGAATGTGTTTCCTTCATATAGACCACTGGAATACAGATCCTTCCTAAGTCTATTCCTCTACAGCCAAGTCATTTAGTTAGGAGGAAACTTGCATGCACTCATCCATCTTTATCTGCAAAGAATGTATTTGGGATTCTTCCTCTGTGGACACCTAAAAACAGACAGTACTAAAACCACATGTTTAGGTGCTGGCTAGGGAAGCAGGTAGGCAAATTGCAAATCTTCATGCATCCATTCTTTTCTCTAAATCTTATCTCTCAATATCACCCCTAACTTTGTAGCAGAACATCTTGTGCATCATCTTCCCATTCTCTGCCCCCATCTCCTGCAGATAACATAGATATTCTTTTCTAACTTTCCTCCCCACTCTTCCTGTTACCCTATCACTCAACTTCAGCAGACATTCCTGGGAATCTACCAGCCAAGCCTGCTAGAGAAGAAAGTTGGCCAATGAAGCATGTAGGTGAGCTCAGATCTTCACTCTCTCTGCTCTCATCAAAATCCAATTCCCTAGTCTCATCCCCAGCTCTGTTACATATTATACAATAAGTAGATTGTGGCCCCTCCTCACTGTTTGTCTCCATTCCCAAGAGACTAAGCAGATCCTGGTGGAACACACTGCTCTCCTCCCTCCTGTGGACTACCTCAGATCCCCCTCTTAGCCTATCCCAATTCTAAAGTGTCACCTCCCAGGACCTAGAAACACATTTTATCTGGAACCCCAGTAGCGATGCCTATCAGGATTCCAATAGATTTCCAACCAGTTAATATAGCCATAATACACTGCTATGAAAGAGAGAGGGAAACAGAAAAATATCCATCCAACAAAGACAAAAACAGATATAAGGAACTAGAATTGCAATCTTCAAAATCTAAGATGCCTAGACACCAGCTAAAAAGTGCAATCGATAATAGCCAGGATAATATGTCCCCATTAGAACCCAGTAACCCCACCACAGTAGACCCTGAGAATTGCAATATGACAAAGACCTTAAAATACTTTAATACATATGACAGAGATCCTTAAAGAGGAAATGAATGAAACACAATAAACAGTAAAAGAGTGTTAATTAAATAATTGAAGACATGGAAGGGGAGTTAGACTCAATAAAAAAGCCAAACTGAGAAAAATCTAGAAATGAAAAATTTAAGAACTTAAGAGGAATCTCAGAGGCCAACGTCATCAACAGAAAGGGATGGAAAAGAGAATATCAAGCATTGAAGACGAGAGAGAAGAAATGGATATCCCCATCAAAAGAAAAGGTCAAATTGAAAAAAAAAAAAATCCTGGCAGTAAATCTCCAGAGAGTCTGGGATAGGATGAAAAGACTAAACCTAAAGATAATAGGAATAGAAGAAGGAGCAAAAAATCAGATCAAAGAAACAGAAAATATTTTCAACAAAATCATAGAAAAAAATTTCCTAACCTAAAGAAGGAGATGCCTATCAAGAATCGAGAAACAGAGAACACCAAATAAACTTGACCAGAAAAAAAAAAAAAAATGTGCCCTAGGCACATAATAATCAAATCTGTACCCTCAATGTACAGAACAAAGAAAAAATATTAAAAGAGCTTCCAATACTGAGTAACATATAAAGGTAGACTTATTAGAATAACACCTGACTTCTCTGTGGACACTCTAAACTCCAGAAAGGCCTGGGCAGATGTTTTGCAGTTTCTAAGAGACCACAGATGCCAGCACAGACTACTATACTCAGCAAAACTTGCAATCACAATACATGGAGAAAATACAACATTCCATGATAAAATCAAATTTAAGTAATATCTATCTAGCCCTAACATTAGGCACTAGAAGGAAAATTAGATCATAAGAAGGTTACCACATGCAGGAACACACAAGGAATAAATAATCCCAGACCATCAAATTAACAGAGGGAAAATATACAGACAGACAGAAAGACAGACAGACTAACACACACACACACACACACACACACAAACACACACACACACACACACCACAAAACACATCATAACAAAATAACATGAATCAGCAAATGCTGCTCATTGCTATCTGCCAACATCAATGGTCCCAATTGCCCAATAAAAAGACATGAACTAGGAGGATGGATGAACAAACAGGATCTATCCTTCTGCTTCATCCAAGAAACATGGCTTACAATCAAGGATAGACATAATCATAAGGGAAAAGAATGGAAAAAGATAGTCTGAGCAATTGATCTAAGAAGCAAGCTAGTATAGCCACATCATTGTTATCCAAAGTAGACTTGAAACCAACACTAATCCAAAGAGATAGGGAAAGATACTATATTATGTTCATCTCTCCAAACCAAAAATTCACCAAGAGGACACTGCAATTCTTAACATCTATGCATCAAACACATGGGCACCAACATTCATAAAAGAAACACTATAGCTTAAATCACATAATGCTTCTTACATAAGGATATTAGGAGACTTCAGTACCCTACTCTTGTCAAGACTAGTCATCCAGACAAAAACTAAACAGAGAAATGCTGGACCTAACAGATGCTGTAGACTGAATGGACCAAAAAAATTATCAGAATATTTCATCCAAACACAAAATATACCTTCTCCTATGCAACTCATAGAACCTTTTTCCAAATTCACCTCATATTTAGACACAGAGCGAGTCTCAACTGATACAAGAAAATTGAAATAATACCCTGTATCATATCTGACCAACACAAACTAAAGCTGGATATCAACAACAACGGAAACTTTACAAACTCATGGAAACTGAACAACTCACTACTTAATGTAAAATGGGTCAAGATAAAAATTAAGAAAAAAATTAAAGATATTCTAGAATAGAATTAAAATAAATACAATATGCACTCAAACTTTTAGAACACAATGAAGACAGTTCTAAGAGGCTCCTTCATAGCACTAAGTCCCTACAACTGGAGAGAGCTCATACTAATAAGGTAATAGCACACCTAAAAGCTACAGAACAAAATGAAGAAACCACACTTGTGAGGAGTCGATGGCAAGAAATCATCAAACAGGTGAAATCTATAAAACAGACACAAAACCAAACAACATCAAGAAACAATGAAACAACAAAGGGTTGTTTTTTGAGAAAATCAACAAAATTGACAAATCCTTATTTAAAGTAACTAAATGGCAATGAGATAATTTTCAAATTAATAAAGTTAGAAAGGAAAAGAGGGACATAGCAGCAGACACTGAGGAAATCCAGAGAATTATAGGATATATTTCCAAAACCTGTACTACATCAAATTGGAAAATCTAAAAGAAATGAATAATCTTCTCAGTACATACCACTTCTGAAAGTTAAATCAAGATCAGATAAGCAATTTAAACCCTTAGTGAAATAGAAGCAGTCATGAAAAGACTTTCAACCAAAAAGAAAAAAATTCCCAAGACTTGATGGTTTTAGCATAGAATTCTGGGAGACTTTCGAAGAAGAGTTAATGCCAATAATCCTCAAATTTTTCCACAAAATAGAAACAGAAGGAACACATCACCCAATTCACTTTACAAGGCCAGATTTACCCTGCTTCCTAAACTATAAAAATACCCAACAAAGAAAGACCTTCTGACCACTTTTATGGACATAGATGCAAACATTCTCAATAAAATACTTGAAAACTGAATCAGATGATCTCCTCAGTGTCTTATACCCATTTGAATGACAAAGGTAAATAAAACAATTAACAGCTCATCTTGGAAAGGATATGGAACAATGGGAACACTCATCCATTGCTGGTAGGTGTGCAAACTTTTATAGTTACTACGGAAATCATTGTAGCAGTTCCTCAGGAAGATGGGAATCGATCTACCTTCAGATTCAACTATAACACTCTTGGTTATACCAAAGAATGCTTCATTCAACCACAGAGACACTTGATCATCCAGGTTCACTATGCATAATAACTAGAAATTGGAGAAAGAAAACTAGCTGTCCGTCAACAAGTGAATGAATTTTAAAAATGTGATATATTTACACAATGGAATATTACTCAGCCATTAAAAGAAATAATATCATGAAAACCTCAGGTATATGGTGGGTCTAGAAAATAAAATCATTCTGAGTGAGTTAAACCAGACCCAGAATGACAAATATAGTATATATTCTCTTATGTACGGATATAAGCTCTAAAGTCAATGATAACAAAGCTTTAATATGTAGAATCACAGAGGTTAGTTATAGAGTAAAGACTAAGAGTGGACAGATAGAAAACCCTGGGAAAGAGATACAGAACAGACACCTATGAATGGAATGAGGTAGGGAACTGGAATGGGAAGGTCAATCAGGAAGGAGGAACGATGTGGACATAGCAGGGAATATGAGGAGATAAAGCAAAATTAAGAGCCATTTTAAGTGTAGTATGGAAATCTAATACAGTAGAAGCTTCCTAAAATATACAGGTATATGAAATAATGTAATGCCACATAGTGAGACAGAACTCAAACTGGACATCTCTTGTCCACAAATGAAGTTTTCAGTACCAGGATTTACTTACATCTAATTGAGTTGTTGGGAAAAGGTGTCTCATGGGAATCCCCAAACAACTCAGGCTATTGCCAAGACTATAGTTTGCTCTCCACAAATATACATCAAGGTCCCATTGCTGAATATTCAACATCTCATTGAACAAGGAAAGTTGACCTGGAGCCTACATATAGCCTTTACCCCTATATGCTAACATCTTTGGTACAGGAAGGTACTCCACATGCTATCAAGGGAGAAATGTAAGTGCTTGAACTTCAGGGCTCTAATAATCCTTCCCTTACCCTCTTTCAAGCATCTGGTCTTCAGGCATGCATGGCTTTACCCTGCAGATTTTTTCTTGCAATAAATCATAGCAGTGTCATTCCTTTCCTTATTATACCCAAAACTTTTATCTTTGTATATAATGAATGCATTTTAGAGCTTTATTTTGGAACATTTGAATTGCCAGTGTTCGTACTCTTGATCATCGAGGACAATTCACCAGTGAAATAATTGCTATTGAAAAGCAAGCATTTCAAAACATGAACAATCTATCAGTAACTAAGTGACTAATAGATAGTATATAGAATATTGCAAATCTCCTGAATCAAGTAATTTTTTATGTATCCAAAAAGATGGAAGATAGGACAGGAGACTAGAAGACTTTATTCAGAATTGCATACTATTGATTACTTACAAATGCTTTCTTTCTGGAAATTTTCACTTACTGGATAAGTTGACTGCTGGCTAAGTGCTACTACATAAAGCAGAACCACTGGAATGGCATAGTGATTCCTAGCAACAAGTGATCCAGGTAATAAAATAAAATTTAACAGTACCATTACAACTTGATAGAAATTAACTATAATAAGTCTCAAAATTATTAAAAGTAACACCACTTTCCTCCATATCCTTCTCATTGAGGTAGAGTTTGAATATCTTACATTTGTTTTCAACAATCACAAAGAACAATATGAAGACCCAAGGTTAAGATTTCAGTTATGTCTTCCCTAATCACCTTTTCTATACCAAGCACTGTGTTAGAACTGCATATAATTTATAAACTTATATTTAATAATTGCTAACAGGTTATCATATCTACTGTACAATTGATAAAAGTAAACTTCTATAGCTTAAGATCCTAAGCTTAAGAATCTTTAAGCTTAAAGTATAAGGACATAAGCTTGATGTGCTGATCCAGGACTTTTTAGCATACTATGCTTGGTGTGCCTTACTGGGACTTTCTAGAATACCATATTTGGTGTGCCTTACCAGAACATTCTAGTATACCATGTGTGGTATAGCTTACTAGGACTTTCTGGCATATCATGCTGTAGCAGGACAAGAAGTAAAGTCATTTTAGGAGAAGGGTTTTTAAAAGTATTTTTGTCTTATTTAAATAAAATATTTTTATTTTTTGGCCATTGAAAGTTTCATACTTTTATACAAATTATTATGATTAGAACATCTACAACTACCCCTCTCCCAGTCCACTTAGTAGCCCCAACTCAACTACTTACCAATGTTTATGCTTTCTTTTATTATTTTTTATTAATAATTCTGAATGCAGTTAGTACTATCTACATGCACTTGGGTGTGTGTCTACCCACTAGGTCATGGAAACCTATCAGTCACCATAAAGGAAAGTGACTTTCCATAAGCAACAATTAACTGTCTATAGCTCCTCTACAGGGGTTAGACTTTGGGGCTCCCTCCTTCATCATTGCTGGAATACTGACCAGTGTGACTTTATGCATATTTTGTGTGTATTTTGCTGTGAACCAAGGTGTACAACAATGTCATGTACAGAAGTCTCCACTTCAAAGCTCTTTTCTCCATCTACTGTCATTCCATCTCCCCTTCTGCAGCATTACCATAGACCATAGGATGGCAGGAGGTTCACCCTGATCCAGTAAGACAAATGCTGTGTTTTCTTTCTCATACATAGTTCCTGACTTCAAATCCTTATTTATCTTGACATAGAGTACATGTGGAAGCCAGAAAACTAGAAACAGGCAATATATAGTTGATATCTTAAAGGAAGGAATATAGCACAATATAAATTTAAAAATCCCAGCACTGGGGGTGGGGAGGAGTGGACACAAACCCAACACTTAATCAAGAAGCTCTCTCCAATTGGCACCTTCTGGAAAAGGAGATTCAGTTTTCTTCAATGGAGTATCATTGGCCTATCAAACATGCTACAGGAAAGGCCCCATGCTCAGAAGTTAGTTGGCCAACTCAGACTCCATGTATATTGTGGACTTTTTGTTTTGTTTCATCTTGTTATTTTTTGTCTTTTTTGATGAGTGCATTTGTTTTGTCTTTTTAAAGAGAAATCATAAAGTTATGTGGGTAAAGGGCAGGGAGGATCAAGGAGGAGTTGGGGAGGGGAAGAATATGATAAAAATATATTGTATGGAAAATTTAAATAAAAATTTTAAAATAGAAAGTAAAGAATACTAAGGTTCAAGAATGGATGGTGGTGGGTGATCCCTATCTATCTTTTTGCTATCAAAAAAGAAATAAAAAAGGAAGTCATGCATAAAACTATATGGACATCAGGAATAAAAACATGCAATTACAGGGGATACAACAGTCATTAAAAGAGAAGAATAAGTTTATTCATAATTATGTTTAAATAGTAATAATGGAATTGGGGAGAGGAAAGGGTATAGCATGGGTCAGTAAAGTAAAATTATATCAAGCAACCTTACAAAGTCCACTAGTTTATAAGCTACTTTAAGAAATCCAACATTATACACATACACACACACACACACACACACACACACACACACACACACACGGACATATTATATGAATTATATATATAAATAACAACCACAACAAGGACATTGTATTAAACATGTGATCCATTCAAATCACCACTTGGCTCTATAAAAGACTGGGGATACTTTCTGTCCTTGAAATCACTTACTGGGTTGCTAGTGATAGTTATCACATTTTCTTTAATACTTGTCCAATAAAATTTGTATTTTTACCTTTATGGAGAGATTTTCTAAATTTGAAGATTATATTTAACTATATTTCTACAATACAGGGTATACATATGGAACTTTTGGGTGGTTTTCTTTCTTTTAATTACAGGTTTTTCATACTTCAAATTTTGAGGTTTCTCCAGCCTTTCTTTTCCTTTTAGTCTTTCTGTAATGTTTCCCCTGCCAAATATATCAATATACTTTAGGATTCTTGAGAAAGAATCTTGCATGCACACCAAAGTTCCCCTAAAACTACTCTAAGTGCGGCATAAACGACCTGACTGATCCCACAGTTCCAGACGTGGGAAGGCTATTCACATTGTTGCCTCCCAATCCCAGTCTGTGGATTACTCTGAAATGAACACGTGTTCTAAGGTGGTTCACATGATTAATCCCACCACTATCCACACTGTGATTTTGCTGAAACTGTCTGGAATGGGGCCTATATATTTCTAAATGGGGAATAAAAGAAACAGGTCAGCCTAGAACACTATATCTACTTCAGCACTAATTATACTTCTTTCAGATATTTCTGTATTCTGAAGGGCTGTTTTGTTAGAGGTTCAAGAGTTTGGTGAACCCAAGAACAGCAAAACTCTCTGAACTTTACCAAATTACCCAAGAGAAAGGCATAAACTGCCCTGCAGTTGATAACCAATAGCCTAGAGCAACTATGGGTCATTTTTTTCCTTCATGTGGACACACAGCGCATCATAACCAAATATGTAGACAATGAAATAAAGCCCAAAGGAGGCCTTCATTTAAGGACGGACACACATTTTGTTGTTTCTTTTGAGATACTCTTGATCTCATTGTGTTGTTTAGGCTGGCCTCAAGTTGTCCCAGAACTGCCTAGGTTTATAGGTGTTTGCCTCCACAGCCACCTTAACGGCACATTTTAAAACTTTGTATCTAAGGATGTTTGAAGCGAGAAGTATTATTGAACTTCATATAGTCAAGGCTTTAAAACTCATTATATGTATATTATGTTTATATATAAATATAACATATAACATATAAATATAACATTTAAATATATTATTTTGAGCAAATGAATGGAAGTGTTCCAGATTAAAATATTAAATATAAAAAAAATATTTTCAAGTAAAACATCTATTAATCCAGTAACTAAAAAAATGTGTGCTGGGTGCTGTGCATGAAAAGAACTGTGGAAATGCCACATGTGTGCTTTTCTAGGAAGTTACAATGCTGTAGGGGAGCATTTCCAAAGCTAAGGAACATATTTCAGAGGACAGGAATCTAGTGGAGACAGCGGTGTCTACAGAGGACTGGCTTACATTAAGACAGTAAACGAAGAATAGTCTACATGGGTACACAAGGAAAAAATCAGAAGAGGTAGAAAATACAAAGGCAGTTCAGTGGAGATCTGAGGAGGCATAGAGAATACACTCAAGTAGAAGTAACTGAAAAGGATTTATCTACCCTTGGACAAATAACAATGTACAATGATAGTAGAGGGCAAGACACTGGTTTTGGCACAGCAAAAAACCTTAATCATGCACTGAACTAGCTTAAATTGCTGATCCTGCTACAGAGTTCCAAATTCAGAAGCTTCAGAGCCGAGACTGAAATTCATTTCTATCAATGTAAGTGGCGTTCAGTCAGAAGGACTGAGTATCATAGCTTGATAACCATTGACAGATGGTTGAAGCTAGTAATATTCAGAATCTAACAAAGGACTGTAGGTAACAGTCTAGAAAAGAGAACAAGAGAGATCCTTGAACATAGCAGGCATCAGTATGGAAATTGTGGCATAAAATGGATCAGTACAAGCATCCTGATGCAGTATATCAAGAAAGAGGGGAGGAAATGAAAACTATGTCCTCATTTTTCTTCCTCTATGGACCTCTGGCTGCGAAGTCTTATTGACTCAGTCCCTGTAGAAGAAGCTCCTTACACAGAAGGCAATGAAAACGTTTTAGAGAAGACTAAGAGTGACTGAAAAAAAGGTATTTTTATAAATAAATTATAACCTGATCTTTTCATGGCTTGCAAATATATTGTTGTGGCCATATATCTTCAGAGCATTGTAAATTTTTGAAAAGCTTTAAGCAGCAGTAGACATGATAAGATTTCTCTTTCTGTAACAAGACTCTAATAGAACACAATATAGATGATGGATTAGAAGGAAAATATCATTATGCTGAAATATTAATATTGACAGAGTTGGGCAGTTTTCTGTGTTACTTAAAAAGCATGTTGAATAAGCTATGAGGGATTAAGAAATAATTTAAAAATGACTACCAAATTTGGTATTGGAAAGTGCATGTCTTCAGAAATAATAGGCTCAGGGAAGATAAATGATGCATTCTGTTTGGGATGTGCTGCCTTTGAGGTACTTATGTGATATTTATGATAAAAACATACCAGGTGGAGCAAGATACATGTAAAGCTCAAGGCTGAAACTATATAATGGTGAACGTTCAGTAGGAAAATGTCAATCAATTCCTCAGAGTATAACCTGATGCAAGAAAAATAAGCAAAAGGAGGTTCATGGTTCTGGTCAGTTATTGACATGAATAGCTGAATTGGGTAGAACTGTCTGTATACACAAATATGAAAACATAAGGTTTTACAAAGAAAACATGTTGACTATGATAATCTTAGTTTAATATGAGCCCTAAATTCTGAGAACCAAAGCTAAAAGATGAAACAGAGACATAAGGAAATTACTTAAAAGAGTATATAAGTGTAGACTGCTATCCTGGAATAAAAGGAATAAAGGAAATAAAAAAGGAATAAAAAAGGAATAAAATAATTAAGTTATAACAGCAAGAATAAAATGAATGAAAAGTTTGATATAAGTTTTCTCAAATCAAAAAATAAATTTTTGAGAAATAGATATAAAATATCGATATCTGCTTATTCCTCATTTTTGTGTGCATGTGCATGCGTATGTGCACATGCACACGTGTGCAATGAGTGTCCTGTGTCTTCCAATGTGTGTCCACCACCCTTGTGCAGACTAGTCAAAAATCAGACCACTTTGCTACAGGTGTGGGTTTCTAGTCCATTGTTTGTTATGCCAATTGCAATAGTTCTAACACATCATTTACTAGTAACCATTTTTAGCCCTTTTACTTCCTTGGAAAAATATATACAAATTATCTGTAGGGAAGGAATGACAAAAAAGTAATAATATTTTTCACAACTCAATCTGACAAAGTCCAGTTACAAAAGCATTATTCATGTATAAATGGAGACGACTGAAACCCTAAAGTGTCTGTAGGCTAAAATTCCAGTGTTCCTACCAAATGAATTCTCACCAATTTCTAGAGTGAATATATACTGTAACGATTGATGCAGTTACAGCACACGAGTTTATTTGTTGTTACTCTGGAATCAACACTTTGATTTCTGTTTGAAAACCCACTTTCAACATGTAAAACGCATATGGCATTACTGGAAGTGGAACTGCATCCATGGCACTTGCTGGAGTTTAATATTTCACGTATACCCTCAACTACTCATAATAGCACTTTTCCCTACACTGGACAGTTGTTGCAGAATTTAGTTTATAAATTAGGCAATAATAAACACAATTTGAAGTATTTTACAAATATGTCAGGGTAAAGCTACTATATATCTGCATAGATAATCTATACGTGCTGATGCAACATTCAGAAAAGCATGCAAGAAGACACACGTCACAAGTCAGACACCACATCATGGTACTGTGGACAGAACCATACCAGGCCCATTTGCTATCTCTGACTTTAAAAAGATAAAAGCCAGTAAATCATCATTTTTCTTAAAAAGCCTCAGTTAAATCACTAGTTAGCCAACCAATTAAGATGAATAGTAATTGATAACAATAATAAATATTAAATGAATAGAAGCATTACTGTTCAATGTTTTAAATTTGGCTTGAAGGTAGATAAATAATCTAATATTTTATTAGACTCTAAAAGATTATGCAATATTGAAATAAAAAAATGTCCTATTTAAGCATAACTTCTGATAAATAGCTGATAAACTCTCAAACTTGGGATCTCATTTAGTAAACTCTAAATAAATAAGAGGACTATGAAAATTTTTGAAAAAAATTAGTAATTTATTTGTTATTCAATTTCTAATAAAAGCCAAATTCATTCTCCCTCTCTCTCTCTGTGTCTGTCTCTCTCTTTCTCTCTTTCGGTCTATATGTATGTACTTATATATTTTTGGGAAAGAACTCTTACATGATAATAAATTAACATCAACAAAGTGCTGTTAATAAATAATGTGCCAGTTAGTGGCCAGTGGTTAATGCAGATAACCAGAACTATCCAGAATGTTTACAATAAGTGATGGGGCATCTATATCACGAAGGTTAGGAGAGCAGTTCATGAAGATCCACCTCTCCCTGATTCTATAAACAGTTACTGAATGCTAAGGAAAGAGGTTTCATTTTCATCAATGGTGTAGCCACAGATAAGTTTCAAATGCTCCAAAAAATAACCTCCCAACTACGCTTACGTAAACAACTATAATTAAACTCAGTGGATCAAACATTTAAAAAGGAAAACATGAAAATGTTGGATGGGGTGATTGGAAAGAAGAATTTTAGCCGAAAATTGAGGGAAGGAAAGACGAAAATAGGGAGTAAATATGACAAATATGGAGTAAATTCATTATATAACACGAAACTTTCAAAGAATAAAAACAAAATGAAGTAAAATCTGATATCAAAATAATGAGAAAAGTATCTACATTTTCTATTGCATTTTTATAAGATAACAGGTCCTAATATTATTTTTCTTTTTTTTTTATTTCTTCAGTATTGGTAATTAAACATAATCCCTTTCTTAGGCTAGACAAGGAGTCTTCTACTGGACTTCTTCCAAAACGTTATTTTGCTTTTCATTTTAAAACAAGATCTCACTAAGATGCCTATGTTGGTCTTGAATTTGTGATCTTCCTGCCCCATCCTTCCAAGTAGCTGGAATTATTACCTTGCACTACCAGGGTTAGCAACAGAATAACTTTTTAAAGAGAATTAGTTTTATTATTTTCTGTAATTTTTACCTTATTAATAATATATCTATTAAATAAAATAAGTTATTATGGCTGTTGCTATGGAAATTCTCAATGAAATCAAATGTCTCAAAACACAAAATGAAACACAACGCTATACTCCAACATATAAGAACTTATTTCAAATAAATTAATTAATTGAAAACTGTCAACTGAGAAACTCAGAAGTAGTACTTTTCTGGCTCATAAAGAAAATCACTTTTGTCAATGAAAACAAGTCAATTTCTGAATATTTAAGACATAATCCAGAGAGTATAAAATATATTCATATGATTAAATTGTGATTATGTTCTTGTTTTTATACATCATTTCATTTTATATTTCTTTTCATGATCTTATCGCAAAGTATCCTACCCTAGCATAAGAAATTTAGAATTTGCATTATTTGTTCTCTGATGATAGGAAGTTATCACTGAGGAAATGAAGAATTCACTGTTCAGAAATCATATCAAATCACAATGAAAAAAGACCAGATACCTGAAAATAACAAGCCAGTTAACGAGCTTTTTTAATGCAGACATCTTCTTAAAAAGAGATATAGAATATTCTTAGATTTGCTCATTTTGCTTTGAAGAAAATGACTGAAAATATATAATAATCAAAAAAAGTGATAGGAAATGGCAAAAGATACTCACATGATCAATTAGTTCACGAACCATTCCATTCCATTGTCCATTCACATCATCCTGGGCTCCATATTTCCCATCCTCCACAAGCCTAATTTCATATGTAAAACCAAGGATTGTAGATAGCTCTCGCAGAAGATCAATACAGTAGCCCTCAAATCGATCATTCCCATAGAGAGGTTTGTCAGATTTCTTAAACAGGACATAGGGTTCTTCCTGGAACATTAAACATGAAACAGTGACACATCAGTCAACCAGGAAAGAATATCAAAGCAATAGCTTTTCTTGGAAGACATAAAACATTTCATTAATTTAGGACAACAGTCAATTTAATTTTCTTCTGATTCTTTTTAAAACAGTTTGAATTTTATTATGAAAAGATACATTGATATCTCTTAAAGAATATTTATACCTTACAAGAGAATACTTAAGTATAAAAACACATGTGTAATCATAAATATATGTCACTATAATTTGCAACATATGGCACATGCCATATATATATATATATATATATATATATATGTATATGTATATAACCATAATTAAAGTAACCAAATTTGAATTAAAGCATTTGTGCAATACTTGGTAAACTGTTTCAATCAGATCTATGAATAAAAAGAATTGCAGAATTATTGCTTATTATGTACAGCTGGGGAGACTATTTAGAACTCATATTATTAACTTTGTCATAAAATGATGAAATTGCAAATGCTACAATGAATTTTAGAAGAAAAAGTAGTAGCAGCATCTCTTTTAAAACACAAAACACAGTCTGATGCTTAACAGTTGCACATACATTCACTCTAATTCATTTTGTGTTTCTATTATTCACCAGCTTGGCTTCTACATGAAGAGAAGTCATTGAGCCCAGGAGTTCTGTAGCAGGCATTAAGCCATAAATACATAGAACCCAGAACTTCAAATGAAGGTTAGTCATTAGGAGACATAAAATAGGTCAATAGCATAAAGAAGACCTACTTCATAAGACAAGAAGAGAACACAAGACAAAATTGACTTATGTCTCTCTAAGCCTCTACTGAGGAGGTATAACATAAGATACATCCTAAAAGAGTAAAAGGAGGCAAGCGATTTAAAATTTTGAACGTAGATTTCAGGTCAAGAGCACGGAAAGTAGAAGGCATGAAGATCAATATGACATAGAAGAGTTCATGAAAAGAACAATCCTTGTGTTTAAAGTAGCATCCAATGCAGGAAATAGGGAGTGTTGAACAAGCTGACAATGAGAAACTTAAGGAGTGAAGCCCTGTGAGTCTCTAACACAACAGTCTGTATGAAAGTCTGAAAGTCTCCCTCTCTCTCTCTCTCTCTCTCTCTCTCTCTCTCTCTGTATGTGCAAAGAGAATCTTTACAGCCATACAACATTGAATGTATCCAGTCTTCCTAAGTTCAAATAGAATTCAGACGGGTATATTTTGAGGAGCAGATAGAATATGGTATTACCACAGGGCATGTTATTGCTTTGGCTGCCGTCACTCTCCTAATTCATATCGACCATTAATGATTTTAATATGTTCCAAGTTTTGCCTTTACCAGAATTTCATAAAAACGGTAAGATACAGTATATAACCTTTTCAGATTGCTTTTCCATTATTTTGTAGTGTGTCATTAGGATTCCTTCATGCTCTTTTTAGGCTTGATGAATCATTTCCCCTCAGGACTAATAATATTATATTCTTCATATGTACTTCAGAATTTTTATACATAAATGCTAAAGAAACTAAAGTTCTGAGAAAGACCTACAAATCTGCAATAGATAAATATATTCCAAACCTGGTGTCACACATAACTGCAAATCATTTGGGAGCCAAGGAACATGAGTGCTGTATCTTAGATAAAAGAAGGCTATGTTTCACAACAAGTCAGTATTTCAAAGCAGTGGGAGCATTTTGAGTCATGTTGTACCACTCCTCACCAATACTTATGATGGTCCATGCTATGAACTTTGGACATTAATGGCTCACTATTGTTTCAATTTGGAATTCCCAGCTAACCTATGATGTTGAACATATTTTCAAAAACCTCAATATTGTTCTATTAGGACAGTTTTACACTTGTCACTTAAATATCTGGTGAGGCTAAATACATTTCTCATGTCTCAAATTTAAAAACTGTGAATATCAGACAATAGGAGTGTGAACCTACTGTGTTACATTTTGTGAAATGTATTCTCCCAAATCTTCTGTTATTTTGAACACCACTAGATTATTTGAAAGGGACCATAAATGGCACATTTCTTTGTGAAATTAATTAAAATACATAGGATTCAGAAATCATTCTTTAAGTGAGCCCAGAGATAGATACTTGTGTTTACTATAATGTAAGATGACTGACATAATATGGTCAGATGCATATGTAACATATGATAATTTTTAAAAATTTATTTCTCACAATCAATTAGATTACTAAAAATATAACAGATGCTTGTGTATCCTTCCACCAAAGTAGACTTCCCTTCCTTCTCTGGCCTTCCAGTCCTACAGATGAGAGAACACAGTTCTGAAGAACCTATTGTACCTATATTCCAGTCTTTGGGATGGAAAGGAGCCTTAGGCTAACACCATCTCTTGTACTGTATATCCCTGTTCTAGACATATTTAATTTTATCTTTTTCTGGTCCTCCTACAACCTTTAAATATTTTAAACATGTATTATTTGGGGTCGTGGTACATATATATTTAGTCTATATACACAAATATAAATACATAATACATATTGAAAATTTGTATGGCAAAACAGTCAACTTTACATCAAAGAACAAATATTGCCTAACAGAGATAAATTTACAAGTGAAAGGACTACTGCAGTGGACTGAGGCAATCAAACCTCTAGTCAACAAGGGAAGCCATGGTTCCCGAACTGGAAGAAAACAAATATCAAAAACTTCTGAAATATGTAAGTGCCTCTATTTTGTTACAGTGTGGTACTAACAAATCCACACTTCCCTAAATATTTAGGGACTGAATATGTAGAGCAGAGAATAGTCTGAGAATTCTGGATAGGTAGAATGATAGTCAGATGAATCATGTAGTTGTAGTAGATCAACTCTACAGAATTCATACTCTAATTTTAATTATTATATTACTTACAGATAAATAAATGATGTTTAATTACTTTTATTCGAAAGGTGCAGGACAGACAATTATTGAGTTCCATGTAATAAGCTAAGAACTAGCTAACATTTTTCCAAGTACTTATTGTAGTGCTTGGCCTTGCTGTAAGTATTGTGATTATTTATTTCTCATAATAGCCACAAGGTATCAGTGATATTATTACTTCAATTTTACAGAAGGCAAACTGAAAGGGAAGATGCTATTTTTTTTTTTTTTACTTTCTGCCAAAGACCATGAGCCAGCATATTTGTAGTTATTTAGAGTCCTGAAAAACTTAAGAACAATCCTATTAGCTTGTCTTTAGTAATCATTCCCAAACTTCATGTGAACATATAATTATTCGTAACTCATTATATAACTGAATACATGTTGCATTGCTTTATATTTTTTTAATCCATTAGGATTAGACATCGGGCTATATTACATGAAAAAATGGTGTTACTCTTTTTAAACAGAATGCATAAGGCATTATTTACAGAATAGAGTAAGGAAAAAACACATAATACAGAAAATTAATTTTCTAGATGATAAATTAATGTCCTTTCCTGAACAAAACCACATCTTTTTTAAACATAAAAATATTTTAAGAATTTGAAGCTGGATAGTGGTGGTATACACTTTTAATCCTAGAACACAGGAGGCAGAGGCTAATGGATTGTTGTGCATTTGAGGCCAGCCTGGTCTACAGAGTGAGTTCCAGGACAGTCAGACTTTCAACAGAGAAATCCTGTCTTTAAAGAAGCCAAAAAATAAAAAAACTTTTACAAAAATAGCACAAGTTATTCATCAAGTTGAAGTAGCAATACATGAGTATTTCTACTACTTTCCACTATTAAGATTAACTCATAATTGGGACTATTTAAAATTATTAATGTTATTTTTTAAAGCAAAATGAGTATTTTAGATATACAAGAAAAATATGACAATTAATAATAAATTGAGACTTTGTGAGGTATACAAAGGATATAAAGAAATTAAAATAGTCAAATAACTGTTGAAGTTTTATGTCATTTAATTTCAGTAATCCAATTAGCCAACTGGCTATTCTACCTATTCATTTAATTTTATCTATCTGCAAGACAAGGAAAAAACTCATGTCATATAGACATAAAGTTATTGACTCCTAGGTCATTAAAACTTTTAAATACCTTTGCACATCAGTAGAGAAAAATTTAGGCCACATATATCATTTTAGTATTCATGGTTCTCCACAATGTCAAGTGTCCTCATATTTAATTCTGATAAGTAAGACACAATTTTCTAGCTGTGATTCCTATCTCTAGCTACACTGTGTCAAAAGATAGTTTTACATCAAGTTATGAATCTTCTTTAAACTCTTTCTCTGTTTCACATGGCATATGGATAAATAATAACCTTGTGTAAAAGAAAGAAAAATGGTACCAGAAGCAATTACTGTATCACACACCAAGTCCAATGAATAATATGATAAAACTCTCCTGGGCAAGTTTACCAATTTCTCATATGCTCCCCAATCTGCACATCAGCATTTGCTGGCAGTGAAGGCACTTCATTCTGCTGGTGTGCGTAATACCGTTTTTTCAGCATTTCAAAGTTGAGCCCAATTTTAAGAAACCTACCAATAGCTCCTGTATTTTATCTACATTAGACTGGGAGTTGGCACAGAATGAAACTAAAATGAATTCCTGAAGAAGAGAAATATGTTTTAAGGCTGAAGGGAGCAAAATGTTTTATTTAAGTATAATAAAACTTCTAATAACTTTTAAAAATCTATAACTTTTATGTTTCTCAGCTCTTATCTGGGTTCAATTTATTTTCCAAAATTTGGACCCTGAAATGTTTGTCATCCCATGCTACTCAAAACAAAAGGAAATAAAAATAAAAATTAATTTTGATGTGATATGTGTATACTTGGTATGACTAAAATAGTTAACATATTTAATGACACATGCATTGAATTCCCAAACATGTTAAGAATATTCTATAGCCTAGGAAAGAAAACAACACAGAAAAATATGCCCTTATAAAGATAGATATAAACCAACGAATGATTTAAAATTCTTATTTATAATATCAGTATTATTTACATGCCTGTATTTCCTCATTAATCATTAGAAATAGAGTATTTCCATCAAGTACATTTCTCGAGAGACAGCACTGTGCGCATACTTTGAGGATTCTAACAAAACCCGACACAGGTACTGTACTGTGCTATAGATCATGTACTTAGGGAAACAGGAAACAATATTCACGTAACCTAGTATGGTTCTGACTTTATCTTATAACCAAAAGATATTTACTCTAGGTTTATGGCAACCAACTGAAAACCCACTTGCAGATAAGTATCAAAGCATTCTGAATAAATCACCGATAGTATGTAACATTTCAGTGAGGTTGATGAGAAACTCTCTAAAAAAATTGATCCCCATGGGGCAAATGAAAAAACATATAATGATAATGCTAATAAATGTTATAGGTGTTAAAATGCACATTAACAGTTTACATTTTTCTCAAAATCACTTATATTCTTCCCATTTCTGAGCTTTATGTCTACCATCTTTATATTCTATCACTTTTCTCACACAGAATACACTGTCATAAATAATAGGAGAGAAAATTGAATTTTCAAGAGTGTAAAAACCCAAGTAGTTATAAAATGTACAGGATGGAAAGCAGTGGGTGATGCATGGGCAGCACAGAGAGCAGGGAGAGGGTAATGGTGCTGCTGAGTCAGCTCTGGTAGAAGGTGAGTCAGCTAATAAAATTGTAGAAAGTAGACTTCACATATAACAAACAAAAATGAACAGAATAGATTCATCTTGCCCTGGAGTCCTCAATCACATTTTAAGCGGAAGATTAGGATGAAGAGAAGATTTTCTACCTGTAAATGACAATTTTCTAAGATTCTCTCTTCTATCTACCTACACCCAAATACTGAGACTAAAGATTCAAAACTTTCTTCTACTCACCAGTATAAATAAGAAAGGATGAGTTAGCTCTCCTGTCACACTTTTAACCCCTGCTTCAAATTACTTTTATTTGCTCTATTTTATAATGGACTTAATTATGACATTTGCATGCAAATTGCCTTTTTTGGACCCTGCCTCCCACACTCCTCCCTACAGTACCCCTCTTTCCATTTTTATTCCACACATGTCTTATCTGTTGTGTCTGTCCAGTTTCTTTAAGATATATTTTCTCTCCCTTTTCAAAGTTTCATGGTCTGCACCCATCCACACCTACATATAAAAATTAAATGTAGGGAGAACAGGTAATTCAACAAAAGATTCTTATCAAAACAAATGTTTATGGAAATCTAATTTTACTACAGGCAAAACTCGTCTTAAATAATGAAACCCACACAAGAAATCTTGCTAAACATAATGAAACATGGAGGAAGATCCTCAACAGAGATAAATTTCTATTTAATAAGAAACTTATCAACTCACTCTCGCTATTCGATCATGGCTTGTCTCACTGAAATGATAGGCAAATTTACAATCCCTTTAGAACCTTTCACACAGGATGTGAGTAAAAGGGAAACTATAAAAAAAATACCCAATACTAAGATATGTTCACATTTGACATATTTGTGATTTATATAGGCCACATTAATCTGGCTTATAACAAATATTGACTTATAAAAAACTGCCAAGGATGATTAATAAATTATCCATTCTTTTAAACCATCGGATTTTTGTTTTGACAAGACACATGTCAATTCGTCCATTATGAGTAATAAGTAAGCTAGCAAAAATGAACAGATGCAAAATTGTAATGACTGTGAAATCTAATAAATGCTTATAAAGAAGGCTAGGGGCTGTGCTTAGTGCTGGAGTGCCTGCTTAACGTGTGTGATGCCTGTGATGTCTGCACATCACATCAGATGCCAAACAAAAACAACATGAAACATGGAGTTGTAGATTCAGGTTCAACGGCAGTATATTCTTCGGCTAACTCAATCCCCAGTCCTAGTCCTGTAGCACTGGAGTGTTTCAGCCTCCATATAATCTAACACATTTATACCTCCAACTGACTCGGTTGGCTGATTCTACGCACTCACTGTTCTGGTTCAAGCTGTTCTCCAAGCTGCTGATTCAAACTGATCTTCTAAGCCTGGCTTACTCCTGCAACTTCTCTGACTAAACTGCTTTGCTCACCTTCAAACTGACTCACTCTTCCTGTCTGATACTGACTTTGTCTGCCAAACTGCCTCTGTGTCTCTGCTTCAGACTCCTCACACCACTTCAGACTCCTTTGGATTGCCTCATACTGCCTCGGTCAGACTGTTTCTGCCCCTCCTGTGTCTTATTCCTCTCCAAAAGCTGAAAGCCTGCTTTTGTATTGTGAGAGTTGGGAATAACTTCATTCTGACTCATGCTGGTACGTTATCACTTTGCCTGCCCTTCACTCTGACTCATCTCAGACATTACCTCCTGTCTCTTCTTCCTCTGCAAAATCTACTTGCTTCTGTCTTTCAGATTAAAGTCATGTTCTACCACTGCCTTCTGAATACTGGGACTGAAGGTGTGTACCAACGTTTCTTCTACCCTAGAGTAGCCATGTTGCAGGATTAAAAGATTAAACATTCCTCTACAGAAATAAGCCACACCAAAGGAAAAACTTTCCTCTCATATTTCCTTTACTGGTATGCACCTATTCACACCGATATATAAAAATTAAAATGTAAGAAGGCAGGCAACTCAACTGAAGACTATCTACCAAAAGAAAAACAATGTAAAAAAATAAATAAATCATGCTGTGCTCCCAAATTAATGTGTTAATGGTGTTCACAGGTGTATTAGGAGTTATTATTTATACATATTTATATTGGGTGCAGGCTTTGGGAATAATAGTTTAAGAAAATATTTAAAATGGTATGTTAACAATGTGAACCTAATATTTAATACTCGGAAATGTGTGAGAACATAGTTTTCCTGATGCTTAGGAAGACTATAATTTATGAAATTTTCCTGATGGTTAGCAAGAGTATACTTAACTAGCATAATCACAGGAAAACACTTCCTCCATCCTCATGCCACTTGCATCTGTACAGTATTTCCAAAGGGTTCTCAACTACATTTTTCTCCCAGAGAAATTCACTGTGATAGAAAAATGCTTTGTTCATAATTCTGTCCAAAGATCCTCCCATATGTTTTCTTCTTCTTTTATTTTCTCTTATTCTTTCTCAGTGTTGAAAGTTTACTATGAGTAACAAAATGAAATTCCATGTAGAGACAGAACTGTGGTATCTATTATGTGGTTTAACTGCAATCAACGAAAATTGTATAGTTTTCATTCTCAAATATCTAATTTAGCTTACTGTTCTTCAAATAATGTCTTCTTTTATCTTTTCAAATTACCATCCAATATATTTGTCTTTATTTTCTTTTCTCTTCAATTATTCCCCAGAAGTAGGAACTCTGAATAATATTAGTATCTGTCTCATACAATATCATCCTTTAAAAAAATCATTAAATATTTAACACAAATGTAACAGTAATTGTTCTCATGGTGTTATACAGATGAAAAGGAAGACCATGTTTCTGTGCCAAAGGAGCAGGGGAACCTGCAGAGGACCACAGGGAGAAGAATCAGTAAAACGATGTCACAAGAAAATGACCTATGGATCTGGTGCTTAGACCTCACCATATATAAAATACTTGATCACAATTTTTACAGTTGAAGTTATAAATGGGGACCTTTGATCTACCCCCAGAGACTCTGATCTAAGGAATCAGAGTTTTAGTAGTTTTTTCCACTGTTATATAAAACATAATCCTCTAGTTGAGTTATTGTGAAATTGGTACAACTTGATGTGAAGGGGGCCTACAGAAGGACACAGCCATCATCCCTGAGGAACTACAGCTTTGTCTCATGCTCTGTTGCACTCCTTGTGAAATTTGTGATATGTTTTACGTTTAGGATGTTTTCCATCTTCATTTTACAGTGAGGATGGAAAACCAGTAGTGCCGGTGTTGGCAGCACATAGAAATACTGAGTTATACATCTGTAGATGACGAGTGAGAAACACAGCAAAATCCTAGAGGAGGCTGAAAACTGCTTTCTTTCATGCTCTTTGTGAAGGTTTTCTTCTCACTCTTTAGAATTTAGTAATTTTAAATGTGGATTTGGAGATAGAATAAACAAAGGAGGTGGGAAGGGATCACTGTAAACATTGGGAAAAGAGAATTTGATCACCAACTTCTAGGGATTGTTTTTGATTTTGTTTTTAGACACAGGCTGGCCTCAAATGGATTGTTCCCTGCTTAGCCTCTTAACAGCAAGAAGAAACTGGGATGACCATCTTGATTTTTAACAATGAATTAATTTTTAACCCTTTTCAATTTGCAACAATTTGAGTTTGGAGGCTTTCTGCTCTTAGAAAGAAAGCTTTAACATAGACTTTTTTCTGGCTCTACATGACTAAAAGGTAGCATATAGTAAAAAGAAAAAATATTAGATGTAAATCAAATGCTAGCTGCCCTCATCCCTCTAAGAACTTACGTGAGCCATGCAAACCCTGCTATGTTCCTGAACCTGCAGGGAAAGACAGCAGTGTGATGAAGATCACCAGACATCCACTGAGAGGCCCTTTCTCTATATACTTCATTAAGTTTCAGCCACCATCTGTGGTGATCATTCAAACATTTATTTTATTAAATTTTTATTTAATTTTTTTCAAAATTTCATATGTGAGTACGATATTATATCATTTCTACCAATACTCTTTCCAAATTCCCCCATGCTCCCCAAACTCCCTGTAACTTCATAATACCTTCTCCTATAATTATTGCTACAAACACGCGTATACATACAAACACATGTGTATATAAATACAACCTTGAGTTTAGTCAGTGTTGCCCATATACGAGTGTGTGTGTGTGTGTGTGTGTGTGCTCGCACGCGTGCATGTGTGTGTTTGTGGACTGTCCACTCAGGGCCCAATTACTTTTACATACAATCCCAAAGAGAATACTCTGCTTCGTGACAGAGCTACTCCTGTCCAACCTCTTTATATCTGGCTGTAAACAGCAAATTTTCACAGAAAAGTGTAATTAGATAAAACATCCCAAAAAAATGTCATCATAAAAGAGAGTTGTACAAGGATTACCAGCCAGATAAATTGAGAAAACTTTCAAAGTATCGATTGAGAAAGGGTATGGGAAACAGTGCACTAGCACATGACAAGAGATGACAAATGGTCTCTCACAAGAGAAAAATGTTAACACATACTCAAAGAGCATGTGCAGAAAGCAATGAATGATAGCATTGCTTATTTCATTCATTTTTATATTATTTTACATCCATTAAATTAGTATTTATTGACAATTTTGTACAAAGAGCTATGCTACATTTTACAAATTTTTATCTGTGATACAAAGAAATTTCAATGTACACATTACTTTATACCTATTTTTAATTGCAGCAACTTGATCAAAAGAAATAAACCACTAGTGGCAGGGTCCTGATTCACATCTAAGCTTTCTCATTATCATGGTTCTTTCAACTTGAATACCTAACTCACAGGCCTTTGTTGAGAGAGATAATCAATTCAGATATTATGTCTGATGTAAATATATAAGACACTAATGTTGGTTACATTACTGATGTTGCTATTTAATAAATTCTGTTATAATTATTAAGAAGAACTTTTTTAGGCTAATGTAGTTTTCTTCACTGTGCATTCTTCTGGTAAAACATGCAACTAAATATGCTTTCAACAAAACACATAATTAAAAATACTTGGAAAGTTTTGAAATGTATGCAGTAAGCCCCAGCTTATTAAACGCTCATTGACAAAAGGATCTAGTTGTTGTGGTTTGAATAAGAATAGCCCCCATAGACTCATGTGATTGAATGTTTAGTTGCCAGGAAGTGACTTCTGACCTGCTTTACAGGAAATGCTAGCAAATCTCTGACTTAACAAGGGCTCAATTTACCATCTTGGGGTGCAGTGTTGTGAAAGCAAGGCCCATTCAGCATTTTTCTTTCAAATTTAATTTTTTTTATTCTTTATTTTTCCTGATATAGTAATGTACATGATGATAATCTTATCATCGTGGGGTAGCATCAGCAACTCAGGTTCCAGCTACTGCATGACCACCAAACAGAGGACTCATCAGGGTATCACATTACAGAAAATCAAGGACAGCCTGCTTATTGCTTCCTAATGTCTTCTAATCCCCCTTTGTCAGAATTGGGTTTATGTTTGTATATTGAGCCAAGAAGAGCACACATGTTTAGAAGAATCAACAGGAGAATATATGCAACTCCTGGTGTGAGTAATCACAATAAGACAATTCCAACCACCACAGTTTCTGACCTTTTCTCCAGTAGGAGAATTCTTTTGAGCTCAAGAACTACATCCATAAATTTCACATAGATAAATATGCCTCCCACAAGAAAACTAAATGATATATAATTAAATTTAAATCTGTCTTGTACTAATTCAACTTTGTTCTTTCTACTTAATTCCATTTATAACTATGTTTAAGAGAAAAATAAGTCTTCCTATCTTCTGGTCTCTTTTTAACCTTCAATGCTTGTGTCCTTCATTCACTTCTGCATATTTTTTTCAAGAGGCAGTTCCCTCCTGGGTCCCTTCAGATGTCAATATAGTTTAAGCCTATCAACTCTGGTTTTAGAAATATTTTCTTGGCTCTTTGTACCAAATCCCCTCTCATGAACTGTAATTCAATTTTGAATAACAAAAGAATTTTTTAAAACCCCAATTTACCTGATCCCTTCTGTTTTCATTCCTGCAACATCTGTTGTATTTTCCCTTCTTGGGAAGATCCATACCTTCTACTAGAGCCTTTTGTGTTGCATAATCTCTCTGGGTATGTAGTGTAATTGTCCTTAACAGCTAATATCCACTTATAAATGAGTACACACCATATTTGTCTTTCTGGGACTGGGTTACCTCATTTGGTATCGTTTTTGTTTTCTAGGTACAGACATTTGCCTGCAAATTTCATGATGTCATTCTTTTAATAGCTGAGTAATATTCCATTGTGTTAATGTATCACATTTTCTTTATCCATTCTTAATTTGAGTGGCATCTAGGTATAGTGGAATATTTGAACTTATTCTCTAATATTGTAAAGCTACATACACTTCTGTGCAGTAAAATGAACTTTAAAACATCTGCTATTTCTGAAAGCAGGAACTGCTGGAAGAAGGTCAACCTTCTTTAGCTGTTAGAACCAGCTCTCCAGGTATGGATAGGCTGCAGCTTTCTTGAATGCAGAAAGGATGCCAGATTGAAGAACTGGTAACTGTCTGCTCAATACTCTTAGAAGAAGCAACAGATGTTTAAATTTACCTTGCCACTGAGATCTTAATGTTAAAGGAATTTGATTGCTTTATTGCTAATGAGGGAACTTTTTATCATCCCTTCCCTCAGCCTAAGCAGTTGGGGCCATGATTAACTCACCCATAAGTGGCTGATGTCAAGATGATTGGCTAAAGGTTAGGGGTTGTTGCACTGTGGTAGTTCTGTTCATTATGCAAATAAGACCTTTGTGTCGGTAGGGTGGAGTTTTCAATTAATAAAATTCCTGAGAGACCATGCAGTCAAGGTTTAGTCCATCATAGAAGCCAGACCCTTTGCCTAACTTGTTCAAGTTTACATCCCAGAGAATTGACTTTTGTTCTTATTGAACCTGATAGAGAATTATTACATCTATATCTAGGCTGTTTCCTATTTTTGGCTATTATGAATAAAGCTACAGTTTATTCTTGAACTTGAACACAGTTAATCAAGTTTCCATGTGGTAGGATGGAACATCCTTTGGTTATATACCCAGGAGTGGTATAACTGAGTCTTGAGGTAGGTGGATTTCCAGTTTCCTGAGAAATCACCATATTGATTTCCATAGTGGCTGCACAAGTTTTCATTCCCACCAGGAATGAAGGAGTGTTCCCTTATTACCTCACCAACATGAGCTATCATTTGTGTTATGGTCTTAGCTATTCTGACAGGTATAAGATGAAATCTCAAAGTAATTTTGAATTGCATTTCTATGGAGGCTAAGGATGTTAAACATTTCTTTAGTTTTTCTTGGCCATTTGATATTCCTCTATTGAAAATTCTTTGTTTAGATCTGTACCTAATTTTTTATTGGATTATTTGTTTTGTTGATGTCTAATTTCTTAAGTTCTTTATATAATTTGGATATTAGCCCTTTATTGGAGAGGGATAGGGAATAGAGAGAGACATGACAAATTGGAAGTAATTTAGGAATGATCTGGAGACCTAGTGCAGTGGAAACTCCCTGGAATCTATGAAGATAACCCTAGAGAAGAGCACTAGTAACTGGGGATTCGGAGCCTAAATCAGCTGTCTTCTATAACCAGGCAAGGCTTCCAGTAGTAGGACTGGAACACCAATTCAGCCACAAAATCTTTGACCTATAATCTATCCTGCCTGCAGGATCTTCTGGGGCAACTGAGGGGCAAAACCCCATGCAAAGGGATGGAACCCATGCCTCTTGACTCTGCAGAGCTGGACAGGAACTAGAGAGTTGATAATCAGAAATAATTCCTATTGATATTCAGCTAAACTCACAGATCAGTGGCTAGGCCAAACATGATAAGAGAGGCTTCCCCTGGCAGCTGATGAGAGCAGATGCAGCAAGGCCAAGCATTGGGCAGAGGGATTGTGGGGATCAGAAGTGTTGAGTAGACCAAGAGAACATGTCCCACAGAGTAAAGAGACCAAGACTCACAGGGACTCACAGAGACTGAAGCAACAGACAGGAGCCTACATGAGTCTACCCTCGGTTCACTACATATATTTTAAGTTTGTCTGGCTTGGAGTTCTTGCTGAATCCTAAAAGTTGAGGGGGGTAATCTTTGACCCTTTTACCTGTACTAGGAACCTTCTTTCTCCAAATGGGTGGTTTTGTTCAGCCTTGATGTAGGAGCTTGTGCCTGGCCTTGCATCATCTTGTTAAGCCCTTTTTGATAGGGAAAAAAAGGCTTGCTTTTTTTTCTGAGGGGAAGTAGGTGGGGGATGATGTGTAGGAGGATCTGGGGGAGAGGGGAGATAAGAGGAGCTCAAAAGAGAGAAAGCTGGAAGAGAAAGCTGAGGTCTAGATGTATTGTAAAAGAGGAGAAAGAAAGAAATTAAGAAAATTGATCATGTTGTCCAGATACTTAAAATCCTTCAAAATTACCCCATTTGTCAATATCGTAAAAGTTGGATTCCTTTGTGAAAACTATGAAGATCCTTGCTTTGCTACTGCCAGTCTGTTTACCATTATCTAGCAATTGACCCCTCATATTCAGAGCTCCATCAGTAGTGAGCTACTGAGAGCTCTGCAGACACTCTGAACCCATTTGCACATCTGTGCCTTCAAGCATTCTTTCTTATAGACTGGTGTTCCTTTTACTCCATCTTTACCTTTCCCTAATTAGATATAGTTGAGTGATTAGTAGAAAGCAATAATACACCAATTTTCAACCCACTATTCTCTGTTTACTAATGTTGATTTTTAAAAATATTTTTCTTGTAATTGAGATGATGGGCTATTCACACCTTATAACATATTGCAATACCCATAGACTAATGCCTCACTCAATCCTTATCAGAGAAGCTTCTTCTTGCAGTATGTGCCAATTAATCAGAGGCGCACAACTGGACAATGTGAAGAAAGTGAGAACTTTGGAGCCTCAGTCCTAAATGTGATGTCTTCATCAAACCTTTCCTTTCAAAGCTCAGGGATCTATGTGGAAGAAGAGGAGTAAAGACTGTAAAAGTCAGAGATGGTAGATAACTTCAAGGAAAGAGTATTTTCCAGATACAACAGAACTGATTCACATTGGACTCACAAGGACTCTGGCATCATGCACAAAAACTGGACAGGTTCAAGTGAGATAGGGTCTCAGCACTGAGAAGAGGAAGTATACACAAAGTCCCACAAGTAACAAAATAGCTACTTGCCATTGATACTTGCTGACAAAGAGGAAAATCAATCTTCTCCTATGGGTATCATGGGTTATATCAACTACACTCCAGGACAGGCCTCATGCCTAGGAGTAGTGCCCATCAAAATACAAGCTATATGGAGTTTGTCAGTGTGAGGGGAGGGAGACTTCTTGCTTTATTTAGTTGAATTTGGCATTTTTATCTTGTTGGATTTTGTTGTTGTTGTTTGTTTTGATTTTTTGATTGATAAAAAGAGACAAAGAGAAAAAACAATGTTCGATGGGTAGGAAGTGGGTAGAATCAAGGAGGGGTTCGTGAAGGGAAAAACTGATCAAATATGTTGCATGGAAATATTTTTAATTGCCCTAGAGTAGAATCTCCTCTATTATTTTGCTCAACAGTCCTATTGTCAAATTCTTTCTAAATATTTACATTTATATTCATAGACCTGAGCTAATCTCAACCTTGGTCAGATAAATTCTTTTTGATAGGGGAGGTAGTCAACAGAGATATGCATAATTGGTCAAAGAGATAAGGACATGACAATGAGTGTTCTGCTGTAGATGGGACATCATTATCATCTTTCCCACAAGTCAAGGCTCAAAGAACATCTCAGAATATGAACCTGAAAGAGGAAAAGACCCGGAGGATGTTTAGAAGTACTATGCAATTCTGTCATCCAGACAATGACTTGGCTACTACATCCATAAATTCACAGCAGCTCTTTAACCTGCATAAAATCTGTGCAAGATCAAACCAGCCAGAATTCCAGCATAGATGAAGGAGTTCTTTCCAGGTTTTACCCTTTAATTATGAGATATTGGCAGTAGATAGATGCTGGGAAGGAAAATTATTGTTTTGTGGAAACTATGGACACTGACAGATTTCCTCTGCTCCAATGGATGGCCCCGTGTCCCATGCATTTGTAAGAAAGTAAGTGTGAGGTGTATATACTCTCATTTCATTGATATTCTCAAGAAGAGAGAGAGATCACAGAAAAAGAATAACTGCAATGGCTGAAATGAGAATCATTGCTCATAGTCTCAAGCATTTGAACACCTTGTCCTCAACTGGTGGTGCTGTTTGGGAAGTTTAAGTGGTGCAGCCTCTCTGGAGGTATGTCACCAAGGAGGTATGTCACCAAGAAGAGCTTTGAGATTAAAAAGCCTTGCCTAATTCCAGTGTATTCTCTCTTGAAAACAAAATCTGAGTTCTCAGCTTCCTGCTCCTAGTGCCATATGTGCTGCTTGTTGCCTGTTGTCCCCACCATTCTGGACTCTGATCCTTCCTTTGGGCATAGTGTATTGTTACAGGAATAGAAAAGTAGCTAATACAACACAGAAATTTTAATGGGAAAAAGTGAAATTAGTGGACTGAGAGATAATGTTGAGGAGAAATTTTTAATTATAAAATAAAATCAAAACTAGATATTTGAAACGTAAAATAGTTGGATGACCACAGACTCATCTGTGGAGGACTGCTCTTATTACATCTATACTCCTGCACTTGCAGGAGTAAAATAGGATCAGGAATTTATGGTCAATCTAAATAATCAGGGGGGAATCCTGTCTCAAAAAACAAACAAATATAAAACAAAAAATGAATCATTAGTGAAGATGATTTCAAATAAAGTAAAATAATTCATCAATTAAATCAGAATGCAGAGGTGTTTGGAATCTTGGTATCAATGTTTAAAACAAAAAGACAATGAACAGAAAATATAATTCTCAGAAGAAGAAATGCTAATAGTCAACAAGTACTTCAAAATGTGTTGAAAGTCCTTAGCCATCAAGGGAAAGCAAATCAAAAATGCTGTGAGGTTATTTTCTACTGCAGTGAGCATGTCCAACATTCTAAAATGGGGAAAAAGGGGAAAGAAGAATCCTTCTAACTCCTCCTGGCAGTGTAATGGGATCAACTGCTGTGGAAATTAGTTTAGAGGGTTTCTCAAAACATTAAAAACAGAACTACTTGTGACCTAACTATACCACACATGGGTAAATTACTTTAAGCTAACATACCACAGACATTTTGGTACATCCAAGTTTCTGCGATATTATTCACAATATTAAAGAAATGTAACCAGACTAGACTTCCATCAACAGAGGAATCAGAGGAATGGATAAAGAAAATTTACAACTTCAGAATTGAATTTAATGGAATTGAAAAGGAAAAAAGAAATGATGATATTTGAAGGAATAATTATTTTAAGTATAATAATCGAGATCCAGAAAAAAAAAAATGAGTATGTGTGTATGTTAGTTGTGAAACAAGATGGTTGCATGGAAAGTTAAAAAAAAAAAAAAAAAAAAAAAAAAAAAAAGAAATCAAGAGAAATAAACAAGAAAATATAACATAAAAGTCAAAGGATTATCTACTAAAGGGAGAAAGAGTATAAGTTAGAAAGGAGAATAGGAGAGGGAGAGGAACAGTAAAATAAAGAGATAAATATAAGTAATTTTGATATATATGTATGAAAACATATACATAAGGAAACCCAGTTTAAAATTAAAATAAATAAATATATAGAATAAATCATAGAGATGAAAATGGATATTTGACATATAATATATTATTATATTTATTCAAATCAAGGAAAATTCAAAATATTTTCCAAAGAATTTAAATACTTAAGAGGTTTATATTTGAGCCAGACAGTTATGAATTATATCAATGAAGAAAATTAACAAACTACGTTTCATTTATGTGAATAATCAAAAAATATGTACCACCTAATAGCTATACTACTCGTATTTTAGGGTAGTGTCAAAACATTTTTCAGAGAAAATGTCAACTCTACATGAATTTATTAGACAAAAATTAATTATTACATCATCAAAATCACTTAAAATTACCTTTTCGTTCTTCTAAATTGCATAATACATTCTTATAACCTATAGACACATTCCTATGATGTAGAACAACAGAAGTTACTTCTCCTACCTAAGTGTATTTGTTCAGTATTTATTCTACTTCATTTTACTCCTTCTCTAGCCTTTAATGACCACTGTTCTAATCTGCATATCTATGAATCAACTGTTTACTTTCCAAATACATGTGAAAATGAAGAACTTTCACTAAAATTAATAAGACATCTTAATAAAATAATTCATGAAATAATTTTATGAGAGACATTCAACCATTGTAAATTATAAAATTCATATGGTAACATTTGAAATAAAGACAAATAAGCTTGAATTCCTTGCTTCATATTAAAGTGCAATATAAAATTGACTCAACAGCACGTAATACAGATTAAAATAAGTAGGTCAACAACCACAAAAGAACTCTCTTTACAGAAAAAAATGCTGTATAATTTCTATTTTTTAATCAAAATCTAATCCCATGTTAATGGACTAGCTTCATATACAGCAAAAGCTCCGAAAGCAGTTCCTCTTTAGTTGTTAAGTTTTTACATTAGTTGACATATCTGAAAACAAATGGCAAATGTCCAGTCAGTAGTGTGACTATTCTGCAGTCACCATTGAATACCTCTAGATACAACATTCAAACAGTACACAGAAGTTCACTGATATACATTTTAACTATAATAAATCTTAGCTTATCTCTGAATTAAACAATTTTTTCTTATCTATCTTTTGCCTATCTATCATCTATCCTTTTTTTCTTATTGAAATTGGGTTTCTCTGTGTAGTCCCTGAGGAGATGGAATTTGCTGTGTATATCAGGGTGGCCTCAGACTCAGAGATCTATTTGCCACTGCCTTCCTAGTGCTGGAATTAAAGACATACACCACCATGCCTGGCACAAAATTTATTTTTAAATACCTACCACATTTATCATGGATATAACTACAAAAATTAGTCTAAGTTAAGATTTCCTATGTTTGTGGTATGAAAGTATAAAATTAGAACAACCAGTGTCTACAAACTATGTAAGACTTATTTTACTGATATGTTGAAATGTGGATTCCTTACAATATGAGTTTATAAAACCAAAGTTTTTGAAAATTTATTTGCATTGTTTTTCCAGATTCAGAATTGTAGAAAGAAAAGATGATGTACACAGTTAATAGGGTTAGTTATGGCACCAGTCACTGTTACCGCCATAGAGGATACTTTGTTCAGATAATTCTAAGTACCTGTCCCTATAAGTCAGAACCAGACTTTCTAAAGAGGAACATCAATACTGCAAAGATGAATTAAAGAGGAAGAATGGGAGAGGTACATAAATAGAAAGCAAGGCTCTCCAGAAAGGGAAACACTTTTATCTCTTGAGCCCCTGCTTTCCTTCAGGTCCAACTGGGGCATATCCTGAGTAGCTTTTCTAAAGTCACTGCCCAGTCCTCTGTCTATTTGACAGCTGGCATAGGGGAGCGGCCATCTGTTAGCCAGGAGCTCAGCCATGATCAAACTCCTCTAAACAGAATGCAGAGCCAAGAATCTCATGTCCTAACTACTAATAATGCTTTATTAAATGTTTGTCATAAGGACCTTTAAAATAGTGGTTATTTTTGTTGTTCTTTAAGAATATTTCATTATGATACATGCTTTCTTAAATATTTGTCATGAGGAGATTAAAATACTCATTATTTTTGTTGTTCTTTAAGAATATTTCTTTATGAAACATGATGGTGGGAAATTCTAGATTTACATTCTTAGTTAACATTTGATTACTATTCATGACTGGAAGGGGTCTCATAATTGGACCATGATTTAAAAAGTATTTTATACTTTTCAATATTAGAAAAAAATTGTTTATTTAATCAAGTAAACTTTTTAACTTCTTTCAAAAGAATTACAGCAGAAAACTAGTTATGCTGTACATATATAATTCACTTCTTAGGCATATATTCATGTTACTTAATAATCAAAGTTAAAAACTGAAAAACTTTAATGAGTCCAATATTGCTAATATTCGCAAAGAAAAAATTTATAGTTTTATTACCTTGTGTTCATTTTAGGGACATTAGATAATTCTGTACTTGTAATTTCAATTCAGTTCTCATAATGATCACTACCACTTGTCTAAATTACATTTTACCACTCTAAACTGATCTTCAATCACTTTTCCCTAAGCAAAATTAAGGAAGTTTAATGAAGAAACAGCATAACTTTGATCTCAAAAAGAGTAAGTGATCCGAGGGAATTAATTGACAAGAAGTTTAACTGGGAAGCAATTTCACTGCATCTCAATGTTTCATAATCTCCTAATGCTGCAGGGAAAGAAGTACACAGAAACTAAATGGTACACGTGTAAAGTCAATTTCCAAAATACAGTCACATAAAGGAGCAATAAGAACAATAAGTAATCTATATGACAAGGAAAGCTGCAGTTGACTGCTTACTGCTTCATTGACCATATGTTACTGCTTCGTTACTTTTATTCAATTTTTGTCCTTCCTAACAAATGTGCTTTTACTAGACAGAGTTAGGAGTCAAGGCTTGCCATTGTTAAATCTGGTCTTTCAATTACCTTTTATTACTGGTGGCTCTTAGAGTCTGATTCCTGCCATAGCTAGTTTGCACTCACATCAGAAACCCAGAGTGCACTACAGGTTATCACAATAGGAAGTGAGAGCACCAGGAGGAAAGTGGAAAATCCTTCAGTTGCCATCAGGAAACTTAACAAGAACTAAAGACTAAAGACCATAAAATTGTGAGGATCAAAAACTATGATGAAGAGTCCCCACATAGGCTCATAAACATTTCTCTTGTCAGGAGAACCCCATATCTCAAGATATTTATTGGGCATATCTTGCAAATATTATCTGAAGATACTACTGAAAAGGAATTTGACATGAAACATATAGACAAAAAGGAACAGTTCTCCTGGGGCTTGTGTTTTAACAACATCATTATTTAGCACAGCTGAAGAACAATACCTCAACAAATTGTTAATGGGAAATATTCATTAGCTTTTACTTTTTTAACAGCCATATTCTGAGGCAATCTAGAAAACTCTAATTTTGGTAGTTGTCTGTGGTCACCACGATATTCAAAGGTGTTCCTTTGCATTCTAGATTCTCAAGCACAAATTAAAGTACTGTAGTAAACTATGTAGGCATGAATCAAGATTTTTGCTGTTACAGACTGTGCTTAACCCATTCCAAAAAATAATTGAGGGGAGTTTGAAAGATACACAAAGTAAATATACCTAAGTTTTTATTGGCTATAACTACCATGCTAGAAAACATTTTTGGCTTTGCCCCTATGAATGCAGAAAATCAACCAGAATCTTAGAGGGGGCAAGCATGTCTGTGCTACAGAAAGCAGTATTCATTTATCTAAAAACTCCATCCTAGAGAAGTAATGTCTGTGTTATATACTTGGAATAGCTTTGGAGGGATGAACAAAAGCCTTATTTGCTAGTGTACTATTGTACCATATTTTAGTAAAGATGCCAATGCCAGAAGAACAAATGTTTAAAGGAGAAATTAACATGGTGATTAGAACACATGCTTGCATAAAGAAAACACTATTTATATTAAACTTGGAAGGCCACTAACTTGCACTTGACTATCAGTGTTGATAACGAGATCTTGGTTATTATTGTCTTTCTGCTTATATTTGTATTTTATCTTTTAAATTCTCCATTAGCTTAATTTATAAGGGAAGGAAAGCAAAGAGGAAAAAAAATGAAGTTCAAATTAATCAAACGTACCATTTCACTGCTGTTCCATTAAAGTTTGTTGTGAAAGGGTACCGCACCTATTAGCTAATCTCTAAACTGCATTTCATCGCTGACCCTAATTTATCATCAAAATCTGATGGCACAAAATTTATTGCCAACATCTCCATTTCTATATGACTCAATATAGCTCACATCTCTTCCCAACAACCCCCTCATGCACTCTGGTAATGATAGCATCCTGTCCTTAGGCTTTTACTCCTAAATCCTCACACTTTTTTTTTTCACTATATTTTTGCTCCATCTCATCTGTTCCTAAGAAACTTCATACCTGATTCTTAAATGTTGTCACCACTGTTCAATTCAGTAAAATCCATGAACAAACCACTTACATCATTTGTTTAACAACAATTAATTGACACATTTTTGTAGTACATTCTTAGAATATTTTGTTCTGATTATCTAAACTGTCAATATAGGTTTTAGAGAGACTTAAATATCAACAAAACAACAACAAAGTCCTTCGCATAGTTGAATAGAAAGCTACTAGAATCCTAAATAGAAAACTAAAGAAGGAGGAAAAAAGCTGAAGCTGAAGAGGGAAGAAGCCCAGGTGTAAGGACCCACAGATGAGTTGCACAGACAAAAGGAATTCCAGAGCTTGCAGCAAAAGCTAGGGAATCAGGGAGGGAGTGAGAGCTGACTCAAATGTGGAGAATTCCACAATACTCTCAGCAGCTGTGGAATCAAAGTGCACGAGTATGAGGATTCCTCCCAACACTGAAACAGAAGCTTCAGGTTAGGTGCCCACCAACACGGTCCCATGACATCCTGGGCAAGAGCTATGTAAGCAGGGAAGAGGCTGAAGCTAACCCAAGATAAGATGCCTGAGGTGGAGTCCTACACAGGCCTAAAAAGCCACTGAAGATGGAAATGGGCCAAGCTGACCACGGTAGGACTTCTGGGCAGAAAGCCATACTAGGAGTCAGTGGAAGGAGTGATACCACTGGGAAGTGTTGACACTAAGAAAAATTTGGGAATGCAGACAGAAGCTGACTCTCAGAAGAGAAGGCATAGAACTAGGTCCTGAGCAAAATGGCTCTTCAGCCGTAATATGCCTACCCTGAGCATAGCAAATACCTCTACTGAAAGAATGATAATATGACTTTAAAAGGAAAGAAAAAAGAAATAAAGAAACAGAGGTGGGGGGGGATTTGCTTCAACAAAATATCTAAATCTAGATATACAAGTCCCAGCACAGAAACAAAAATAACAGAAAAGTAAGACATTTCTACTAAAAGTTACTAATTTCATATTAGTGGCCCACAATGAGAACAGTTTTGAAAAACTTTAAAACCAAAACTTCGAAAGAATGATTACAACTATGGTCAAAGATCTCAAATAGGATAGGAATATGTTTCAAGACATCAAAAACAAGGGTTGAATGAATTAATAATTCAATTCTAGTTATATAAATAAGCATTCAATAAGTAGATAGAATTACTGAAGAGAAGCCAAATTGAAATGATGCAGGAAACAAAAAACTGAATAAGCTAAATATGAAACTCAGTAGGGAGGGTCATCAAAAAATAGAGCAGGGAGACAGAGTATCTAAAATTAGAGACAAGCAAGAGGAACTCAATCATTTTTAAAATGTCAAGGATAAGTTTACATCTATGGAATAGAAATTAGGAGAACTTTGGGACACCATAAAAAGAACACTTTTTGAATGGTGGATATAGAAAAAAAAATATCCATACCAAAGGCAGAAGAACATTTTAAATAAAACCATGGAACATGCCCCAAACCTGGAGAAAGAGAAGCCCATGCAGCACAAAAGGCCTACACAATAACAAATAGTATTCAAAAAGAAATTTCCAATATTATATTATGGTAAAAACACCAAAACATAAGAGAATGGACATCAAAACTTCAAGGGCATAGGATAAAGCCACAGATGAATGCAAGCACATAAAAATATTAAACTTGTAAGGCCAAGAAGGGTTTGGAAAGATGTATTCCAAGCTCTGAAAGATCATAACTGACAACCTATACTATCATACCAAGCAAAGATATCTACCTGAATTGAAAGAAAAATATAAATTTTCATGGTACAAGCAGATTATGGGGATTTATGACCACAAAACCAAAACAAATGACGATATCAAATGGAATACACAAGATGCCACATGGGATAAAAGTAATACTTGGACAGTTAATACTAAGAGATCTAAGAAAATATAATAGAATCAACAGAGTGACAGGGATTAATGTACATCATCAATAACTTTGAACATTAATAGTCTCAATTCTTCTGCAAAATGATGTGAAATGGATCAGAAAACATGAATCATTATTGACTCCTTCTAAGAAACACACCTTACTATCAAAGAATGTCACCAACTTTAGGTAAAAGGATGGAGAAAGCTTTTTCAAACAAATAGAATTGGGAAATAAGCCCATGTAGCTATTCTAAAATACAGCAAAATATAATATTTATATTATTATTGTATAATTATTATTATTACATAATATATAACATACATATTATATTGTATAAATAATATATTGTATATATATTATTGTATAATAAGACAGTACGATGTTTAAGAATGTTCATCCTAGTAAAAAATTAAGAAAAAATGTCAAGAATACATGTGGATATTTGTGTATATGTGGTGGTTATATACAAGGCTTTATATTTAAGGTAATAGAATTTTTAAAAAAAATCATAATTTAAAATCTCAAAATTGTCTTTTGGTTTTCCATCTTTTTTTAATTTAATTTTTTAGTACTTTGTGTATGGGTTCAGTATCTATATTACTCTTTCTCTCAGCACGTCCTATATTCCCAACTCCTCTTCAATTCATGATTTTCTTCTTAATTATTAGTGTTCACACACACACCACACACACACACACACACACACACACACACACACACAAATAACCAAAACACCAAAACAAAACCTACTGAGCTTATTTGTATTTGTTATATGTACATATCCAGAGTTAGTCACGTGGGACTGGACAACCTATATGGGAACATATCACTGAAGAAAACAGTTTCTCCCTCTCTCAGCAGCCACTGATCACTTGTTTTCATCTAAATGCGGAGCGCTGTGGAATTCCTCTTGCTTACACTGGCATGTCAACTAGTGTCATAATTTTTCCAGGTTTGTTTAGCCAGCCATCATATAGATTTTTTAATGTGTACCATTTCAGGGTCATGTCTAGAAAACACTATTCATCAGCTGGCATCTGGTCCTCGGGTTTATAATATTTCCACTACCTCCTTGTTGATTATCCCTAAGCTTCTAGTAGAGTAATTACACATTCTCATTCCTTTATATTTATCTGAGAAAACGACAAATAGAATTATTATAATTAAGTCTGCTGGGTTATGAAAGCAAGAATGAAAAGGAGGGAATGTAAAGCCAGCATAATCCCTTAAATACAACAAAAATATAGTGTGAAAACTTTGCTGCCTTTGAAAAAGTAGGTTGAGGGAGTTAAATAGGTATAAGTAAAATAAATTTGAAAGAGTCACTATCACCTAACATTTATGCACACATTGTATGTATTGTATATATTCCTTAATTTATTTTTATCTTAATATTCCTGCAATATGTGTGCAAAGCTACTTAGAAACTGTATACAGTTTGTAAGAATAAAATCTTTATGTGACGCTTCAGTGTCTAGATTTCTAAATCAGAATGCTATACAGCTCTCTGAGAAGACTTACATACTTGATAGCCCTCCTCTGAAAATAGGCAGGGAAGGATTAGAGGGAAAAGTCATTGACAGCAACTCTATAAATCTGCTTCTGTTGATATTACAGGGAAAGCTGCAAAACTATTTAGGTGGTGTGTTAGTCACCTCTCTTTTATACTCTGAACCCTTCGATTGTCATTTTTTCTGCAGATAAGCCTGTGTCTATAGGTCATGTGAAAAAAAAAAAAAAACCTTTAGAAGTCTAAGCAATAAAATTAGTCATTACAATATACAACCTTCCAGAATGCTCAAGGAAATAGTGCTAAGTCATAGGGGCAGACACACTTGTTAAATTCCTTGAACAGCTGGGAAGAGAGCCTCACAGAGAGTAAATGCTTTCCTGTGAAGTCTGCACAGTTCCAAGGTTGTTATGTCTATACTAAAGTAATGGTAGCGAGCAAGAAAAGTAAATGCGTAGTGGCATTTAAGGGCAATTAATACTTTGATGGACAAAAATCAGTTCTTATACAAATCAGAACATGGTAATCACTCAACATATTTAGATGCCTAAAATTTAAAACAAAAGAAATAAGAGGTTTTCAACAATAATTACTGTTGAAATTTGAAGTCTAAAATAGTGTTGGGAAGCACAGTACAAAGGTGAAAAGTAAGAGGACCTGAGTTTGGGGTGGACAACTTTAGATCCATACATCTTCAAATTTGTAATATCATACATCCTATTTCAAATATTAAAGCAATAAGAAAACCGAGAAAAGCCATAGTAATGTTTTATTTGCCTAGGGAAATATGAGATAATTATTCAAAGAGGCTGAAAAAATTGTTATATTATGTAAGTACAGAAACTAGAAGCTCAACACATTAAAGAAAGAGTACCCAAATTCTGTCTTCTTTAAAGGAAAGTAAGAGGTTATTTAGGGATATCCAATAAAGACATAAAACTGATCTAGAATATATGATACCTTACAATGAAAGTACTGCTGTATGCAAATATTTCTCAGTCAAGGTGTTATTTTTTTTATGGTTATAATACTAGTTTTCTTTCTTCTTTTCCATAGTAGATCATTACATATCTAAAACTCTCATTTTGTAGTATCAGTAGTTTATGTTGGCTAGCTAATTTGGAGAAAATTTTGTCCCTTCATTTTCCAGGTGGGTGACCATGAGGAATATATAGAATGTAAATTCTGTAGGCATTCTATACATTATTTTCCTTACCTACAAAACTATGAATCATAGTATCTGCTTCAAGGGATTATTATAAAAAGTAGGTCTTAAGAGATGAATTGGAGGTTAAGAACATTTCCTGTTCTTTCAAAGGACCTGCAAGCATTTCCCAGCAACCATACTGTGGCTCAAAACGATCTGTAACTCCAGTTTCAGGAGGTGAGATTCTTCTTTTCTGCCCCTCATGGGCATCAGACATGTTCATGGTGCAAAGACATATACATGCAGGCAGAATACTCAAAAATATAAAATAACTAATAGAACAAAATAAAAAAGAATGAAAATTGCCTAGATTAGTGGTACATGCCCTAATTTTTATAGTTTATTGTGAAAGCTAAAATATGTGGCAAATGCTTTGATCTGTCTAGCACCTAGGAATCATGATATAAAATTTCTGTTATGTAATTGACCATATCGACATATTCCAATGGCATAAAGTTGAGAAAAAAACCAGTATGCCAAACCCAGTTCTCATGGTCATCTTATAAAGTATTTGAAATATTTTTGAGTGTTAAGGACTTTGCATATACTGTTCTAACCTCTTGTTGAGTCTTTCTTCAACTTTAGGTTTTAGCTGTTGTGTTGGGTGTTTGTTTGTTTGTTTGTTTTGTCAACTTTACACAAACCTAGACATATCTGGGAGTAGGAAATCTTATTTAAGAAAATTTTTTCTTAAGATTGGCCTGTAGGCAAGTCAGTATGGAATTCTGGATTAAAAATTAATGTGCAAAGGCCTTCCTCACTATGGGCAGTGCTATACTGGATTGAGAGTGGGCATCAAGTAGGCTGAGCAAGTCATGAAGAGCATCCCAGTAAGCAGCAATCGTCCACAGCTTTTCCTTCAGTTCTTGCCTCCAGGTTTCTGCCCTGTCTGAGTTTCTGCCCTAACTTCCCTCAGGGAATGGACTGTTATAAAATGAAAAAAATAAAAAGCTTTTCCTCATTAAGTTGCTTTTGGCAATGAAATTTATCACTACAAATGAACCCCTAAGAAAGTTGCCTATATTTTTAGATTAGAATTATATTTCTCTCTTCCATTTTCTACTCTAACTCATTCATACACCTCTTGCCACTCTGTTTCAAATCTGTCTCCTTTTTTTCACTAACTGTTATGACATACATACATGTATATATGTATATACACACACAAACATGCTCTTCAATATATTGTGTGTGTGTACATATATATACATACACACATATATATACATTGTATATATAATGCTACTTGTATGCATGTTTTCAGAATTAACCATTTGGCTCCAGGCCAATGGTGTGTTCATCCCTGGGGAAGATCACATCTCCTGCTCCCAGATCTCCTCAGTTTCCTATAGCTCTTTGTGTAGGATTGAGGGCTCGTAGTCTTTCCTCAATCCAGTCTGACATGTCTATTGGTATTATCCTTGTTTGGTGCACATATAAGCAGTTATGATGTTGAACCATTATTATATAGCTTCTAATGTTACTAGAAGATACAATCTCTGGTCCTCTTGTTCTTACAGTCTTTTGGCCCTCTCTTCCACAATTTTCCCTGAACCTTCGTTGCAGAGGTGTTTTAGATGTATCTGACCAGCATAGCATATAACTTCAAGGTACGTTAATGGCACACATACCTTGGCAGTAACACCAAGTCTCTAATTGGACTACAGACCAGATCAACAAGAGGGAAAAAATGCCTAGTATTGAAAACATGGCTATGTATTCCATGATAGTGACATCTCAGGTATTGGAGGAGAATCTACAGCCGCTAATTTACAAAAGCAATACAATCTGAAATATCAATCTATAAACAGTTGCTTATTTTGTAATGAGTTTTAATGTGACATGTGTTTTATTATTTTTTTTGCAACTCATCACCTCCTGTAATCAGAATAAGACTGTTAGGCAGCAAACATTCAGCTTTGTGCTGTATCTGTGTGTGTGTGTGTGTATATATATATATATATATATATATATATATATATATATATATATATGTATATATTCTGTTCATCAAATATAGATTTCAGCACAATAGTTGGGGTAATACCATTATTCAATAAATAGCAGGATACAAGTGATAGGAAACAGAATAGGAGAAGGGTTCCAACTTGGGAGCAGAGGAGGAGGTCAGTACAGAAGGAGGAGGGACAAGGAACAAATAACAGCAAAGTTATATGATTAAAACCTCATGGGATCATTATTTATATTTACTTAAAATTATGCACAACACACACATATAATACACACACACACATTATATATATATATATATATATATATATATATATATATATATATATATATATATCTTAAGTCACTTAGGCTGACAATGTTGTGTACAAAAATAATATACTTACAAAAACCCAGAACTAGGCACAAGAAACTTCCTTTTGAATGGTTCATGCAATACAAGCAACTCCTAAAGCGGTATAGATTATTGCCATTGCCTTGGTTACATCTCAGACAATGAATGCATTGGATCTAACCTGAGAGCCTCTTTATTGCTGTCTAGCTTCCATGGTAACAGAAATATTACACAAGCTGCCAATGGAGGAAAACAATAGGCTTGTCGGGATGTCACATCTATGAACTACAACAATGAACAGCATGTCTAGATATTGTAAAGGTTCAATATAAACAAGATAATTTATCCCTTTGAATTTACTCTGTTTTTGATTATGAACACTTCATATGTGTTCATATGAACACATCAGGATATTAAGCAATTTTTTTTCAATTAGGGGATATGGAGATATGTAGACTTACTTTTTCCTTTTTGGAAATGATAGAATCATTTAAAAACCACCATAGTGAAATACTCTGAAATATAAATAGTTGACTTATAAAATTTAAGCTTCATGCATGTCTGCTAGTTAATCACATTAGTTATAAAAAATGCTGAATTAACTGGAAGTTGTCAAGCATAACTGAAAATCAGTCCTTTTTATGGAACTCATAATAATAAAATATTCAAGCTTGAAAGACAGAAACATTATTTCAAATGCTTCAGGTTTGCTTTGATTGTTGTAGTAGTAATAGTCTTATAGATTTATAGCTTGCTCTGATATAAGTCTAACTTACCTAGGCTTGCTGATATAAGCCTATAATCCTAACTACAAGGGAGACTGACACAGATCACAAGTTCAAAGATAGCCTGGGCTATAACTGTAAATCAAGGCTGGCTTTGACCTGCACAAGACCCTTTCTTAAAACAATAAGAAAGAGCCAGGAGATACAGTTCAGTGCTGACACACTTGTCTTTGATATTCAATAACCTAATCTCAACATCTAGTACCACAAAATAAACAAAATTCTAAATAAATTATAAATTAAAAATAAATACAAATTGTTTATGATTGAGAAAATATATAAGTATATTTTTTAAAATAGTTCCAAGTAACTATGTGATACTAATCACTTACTTTTACTAGACAGATGTTTGTATAAGGTAGCATTTTCTGCAATTTTAAGTTAATTAAATATTATCCATTTGTTTTCTGAATATTGATAAATATTTATTGTTATATCAATGGCACTTATGTCTGGCAATGAGAAATCAAAAACATAAAATTTTATTATTGACATTGTGTGATTTCATCTTAAAGGGAGATAGAGATGTGTACATGCTAAAAAAACTTTCCAATGCATAGCAAATATGAGTGGAAAGCACACAGCTTCCCAGCTCCAGAAGACACCCAACTAGGCAGAACTGTTACAGCCCTTTACAGGACAGGCCGATCAGACACCAGGCTAGAATGATGAAATGAAATGAGGAATAGAAGGAGAAAATAAAGAACCGAGTAAAAGTTCAAGTCATGAAATACAGGATGCATTTGGGAGTTTGATTGGGAGAACCTAGAAAGGCCCATATTGTGGAAGGTAATTATTACATATATAACATATTACAGATGTCTCAGGGATGATCTTCACTCTGTAATCTTTGTGGGATACGTATTGTAGAGGAAGAAAAGGCAGAGTCAAATTCTGTTCCTCCAAGGCACCCTCAATAATGTTTAAGAAGATGAGGTGCATGTAAAACAAAAAGTAGCATAATATTAATCCTGAATTATATGTAAGTGAAAAAATAAATAATATCACAAATGGAGAAGAACATTTGTAAAGAAAAGAAATCAAGGCTTAGGCAATCACAGTGGAAGGGTACCTGGTTATCCTAGTTCAATCAGAACACAGACTTCCTGATGAGGAAACGCAGATAAAAATATGGATATAGTTAAGACTGTACAAAGACTTGAAAAGCAAGGAGAAAGTTGTTGATGTTTCACTGATCATTGTGGATTCTTTAAAATTTTGTATAAGAGGAAAGCAGAAAAATAGTAGAATAATAGAAAAATAGACTTACATAGTTACAGTAAAACATGCAGAAGAGCATGGCTATGAGCAAGGGGGATAAATGCATATCTACTGAAACAGTCCTAATAGGAAGTTGTGACATTAAGGAAAAATGGGCTGTTGGGCAAAAAGTCAGGTGTGTTAGTGTCTGTAGTGAAGTTTTAACTGAACTATTGTGGATTGATAGATAGGGGAGTTTTGCTTGAAAAAAAAAAAAAGAACAGGGAAATCTAATATTAAGTTCAAGAAAGCATCAGAGATTTAGATATGACATAGTAGAATCTAAATTCCTCAGTTAGAGAATGATTAAAATACCCATACCTCCCACCCACCCCTAAATCTGTTAGGTCATTGTTCACAGTATTTCTTCATTACCCAAAGTGTTTAACCCAAACTGTTCTGTTTTGACATGCCTCCAGTCGTGCCATCTTTTTTATTACTAAAATCCAGTAATACAATTTTTTTCTTGGCTTTGCTTATCACTGTATTCAAATTTAGAGATTATATGACTGCTAAGTATTGACAGAGGTTTGCTAAGACCCTAGGTTCAATTTCTTTTGGCCAAGGAGGGTGTACAAAGGACAGTAGTAAGTTATCCTTCAAGTAGGAAAAATAAATAAATAATCTAAGAACTCAGACTTATTGTAAAATTAAGGTTCTCATTTGAAAATGGCTTAAATGATCATTGCTGGCAATATGGCAATATAATTAAAATATGTAATTATGACACAAGTAAAATATCTAGCTTATCAGGATTAATTTAATGATTTTTGTAGTGAATATATTTCTGGTTTTTAAAATCACTTTCATTATATTTTACAAAGGAAAGTTAAATGAGAGCTATTCCTCCAGCTGGAAACAGTGAAATTGAAAACAGAGTAAAAGTATAATTATTATAGAAAATATTGAAAATTAATTGCTATATACTATGAAGTACATTTTCAGAGAAAGAACAGAGTTTGTTTGGCTGATTATTTAACTATTCGCATCTGCATATCTATATGTTTTTCAAATCTGGACATTGGTAATTCATCAATAGTAACAAATTCTGTGGAAATGTAAAGATTTCCAATAATACATGAAGCTATTTTAATCAATACAAACATCTCACACATTAATACGTCTTATATCGCTGAAGATTAACAAAATAAAACTCTGACTGAATTAACATTGATTTTTCTGTTTTACTGTAATTGCTAAATGACTATAAAACACATTGCATTCTGTTCATTAGTATTCCCATTATAATGTCTTCTTCTGTCTACATCCATGGTCTCTACATTTCCCTAAAATAGTTGAATAACAAATGCTTACCAGAATGGTGGTAACAATCAAAGAGCGATTAGACAGGGAGTCTGTGATGTTTGCCGGCTTGCCTTTCTGACTTTCTGTCATGTTCAGGCCACTGGCTGGATCCCAAGTTCCGATCTATAAAACATCAAATGCACTTCATAAATTGTCCAACAGGCACCTGAGAGAGTGCTGCAAGGGAAAGTTAAGATTGCCAACAGTTACTATTCACCTCTGTAGCATTATGTGCTGCCATTAAAGTATAGACTGCCTGATTTAACTATTATTCACTGTTCTGCAGTGTGTCTAGCGAAGTGTGACATTAAAGAAGAAAATGATCCACCACACTCCATAGTCAGTGTGGGAGCTTCATCTTCCATTCAGACTTTCATTCTCCAAGATAAGGTACATTTAATGATACCTTGGCAGCTGCTAGAAACTCATGAATAGGTTATATCCTTTAGTGTAACAGATCTACATCATCCTCTTATTATAAAGAGAGTCTTCCATATCACAGACAAAGCTAAAAAACAAGGAAAAACCTGGGGATTCAGGATAAATTAATAAGTATAGGCAGGCTTATGGGAGGAATTGACTACTATTCGGCATAACCTCAGGTAGAACAAAATTGTACTAAGATATCTTTGGGGCTTTTAAGACAAGTTTTTGTAGTGTTACAGATACTTCTAGAAAGAAGTTTTCAGCCCAATCTAATCTAGATAACCTTCCTAGTGCTGCCTCCTGTACTCTATTTAAATAGATTTTTACTGACTAATGCTTTCTTATAGGTGAGGCACTTTCTCCGTGAGCAGATATTTTGTGCCGCTGAATACAGTGGACGGGATGACAAAGGCAGTCTCTGTGGAAGGCACATATAGACACAAGACCTCACAGAGGCACAAGATGTTTAATCACTATAGCTGCTTTACCCTCCAAGCATTAATCATCAGTGAAACTGAACGTAACAATGGCTGTGAATACTGTCATTCTTTATTTCTACCCTCCAAAATCTGAGGATCATCAGTAATGAAGTCTCTTCCATAGTCCCCTAGCTGATTATCCAAAGTATTTTCATCAAAGGATAGCAACAATTTCTCTTTAAAATCAACCTCTGTATTAAAAAAATATTTAAAGAGTCATTGATTTAGTAGGCATCATTCTCATTGTCTACATAAATATGCTACCAAGGATCTTGTAACTGGATTAAGATCCCTTTATTTCTCTTATATTTTACCATGTACACTAACTTTATTATGATTTTCTTTTAAACCTCTATTTTCTTTTTAATTGAAGAAACAAAAAAAGTATAACTACTTTCTGTTATTTGAAAAAACTGTAGCTACAGAGTTCTGATAGCTGTATATAAATATAAATTCCATTACATTGTTCAACAAAGCAGTTAGAAATACAAGGGATGCATATTCATATCATTTTTAGAGATATCTTAAGTAGCTATTGACAATTGTCTCATGTTTAGTTGATTTTTAATGAATAGCTATATATTTCCATTAAAAATATTTGTGTGAATAAAGGAAAAATACCAAATTATTCAGTGGGAGAAAGAAGACCCAACATTTTCTTTTTAACTTTCAAAATAACTGTTTGGTAATTATATGTCATGTCAGATCATGGCTACTATGATGTCATAACAATGGAGGCTGTGCCAGGTGCTTGGACACAGTGGATGCAAGAGTATAAAATGACAATTACTCCTGACTTGCTTAAGTGTTTCAGATATAAAATCATTAACACTGCTCTGTAGACTAAACAAGATGTGTTTCAAGTGGTATTTCATAGCAACTGCTGCTCTTCTGTTTGTGCTTGATAAACAATACCTGTCTTTTATTTGTTCCCTTTGGTTTTATTTTATTTTCCCTTTCTGTCACTGACTAAATATCCATGTCTTAAACTCTGTAATTCTGTTAACGAAAGTATTAACAACCATGGTTTGTCCACCCTTACCTACCTAATAACACCCTCAAGAATGGTCAATAAAAGCTACTGATAGAAAGCATTCTCTAATTTACTTAATTTTGCACTGTATAATTTCAATCTTAAAAAAAATTGACTGGTGCTGGATAGCTCAGTAATTAGGAGCACTCACTACTGCTGGGAAGGACCTCAATTTAATTTCCAGACAGTTCACAACTACCTATAACTCCAGCTTCATGAAATCTGATGCCCTCTTCTGGCTTCTGCATGCATGGGCACAGCCCCACCCCCAGAAACTCATCCATACACATAATTAAAAAAATAATCTTCTTAGACAAAACGGTTAGAAAGACATTTTGTGGAGTCAAAATTACCTCAATAACAAGACCAGACAAAGGAACAATACAAACAAAAATTTACATACACATTTCCCTGATAAACATAGATGCAAAATTCCCAATAAATGAATTGAATTCATAACTGAAGTGGTGACACATGCCTTTATTACCAGCACTGGAGAGGCAGAGGCAATTGGATCTTCAAGAGACTAGCTTGGTCTACAACGTGTGATTTAGACCAGCAGGATCTACATATGGGGTATGAAACTAAAGTAAGAAGTCTCAAGAAATAAAATATAAACCAGCTGAGAAACACTTTTAAAAATTCCTTGTCATTCCTAGCCATCAGGGAAATAGAAATTAAAACTGGTTTTAGATTTCATCTTATAAACCTGTCAGAATGGCTAAGATCAAGAACAAATTATGACAAATTTAGCATGGATGTAGGGTAATAGAAGCACTAATTTATTGCTAGGGTGGACACAGACTAGTACAACTACTGTAGAAATCAGTGTGAAGATTTCTCAAAAATATATCCAGCTATACCAAGTTTGGATATGAACCCAAGGATTCCATATCCTATTCTAGAGATACCTACTCATCTATGTTCATCACTGCTCCACTCACAATAGCAAGGAATATGAAACAGCCTTTATGCCCATCAAATGATGAATTGATAATGAAAATACGGTATACTTACACAATAGACTATTATTCATTAATTAAGAAAAAAGAACAAATAAAATCTGCAGTTAAGGGAATGGTGGTAGAAACAATCAGAGTGAGGTAACCCAGACTCAGAAAGCAAATGCCATATGTTAGCTTTGAATCTTCAGGTATGTTTGATGCATTTGGAATACCCACAGAGATAAACACATTTCCGGCGTACCAAAGAGAAGGATGTATATGGGAGGGGAGATAGAATGCACTAATAAGAAGGGTTAAAGAAGAATAGTGTAACAAGAATGTTTAAATTAGAGACAGAAAGCAAATTTTAGGTAGGGGATTACAGTAGAGGAAGGGATAAATAACACTAAAGACCTTCTGAAAAAGATATATAGCAAGCTACTACTTTACTACTTTAGAAGGTGTGTGTGTGTGTCTGTGTGTGTATGGAGGAGTTATCTTATAACAGGACAACAACAATGTCCCTACTAGACACCAGATGCCAACAAAAAGTTCCAGAAGTGGGTTACTCCTTTTAAAATGATTTTGTTATATCCACAGACCAATGCATCTCTTCATTTGTTTTTGTTTTTTGTTTTTGTTTTTGTTTTTTATTTTTCTTCTTTTTTCAGGACAGAGTTTTTTGTTGTAATTCTGGTGGTTCTGGAACTCATTCTGTAGACCAGCCTGACCTCAAACTCACCAATGAATCTCTTAACCCTACTCTAAGAACCTTCTATTTGAAGTAGATGGTGAGTCATATAAGGAGCCACAACTCACCAAGTTGAACAGAGCAAAAAACTGAAGAATTCATAGACTTAAAGGGTATATTTGTCTGAACTCTCCTTACCTGGCTCAAGAATCATTGTGGAAGAGAGTTCAGAAAGAGTATAACAGCCAAAGGTAGTAAATGACTACAATGAAGTAGTGCCATATGAACACAACAGGGCAACTGTACATGTGAACTCAAGGTACTTGTGACCTCTACAAGCACAGGATAAACAACATATAACATGAAAGTGAGAATTAAGGACACAAATCCCAGCTCTGGAACTTGAGTTGTTAGCTGCTAAGGAAGAAAGGACAAGTTTTGCCTATGATTGTAGCCATTGGTTGGTTAGTCCACAGTGACTCACTGGAAGACAATACATCCAAGAATATTTTGGGCAGCACAAATTGGTCTTTAAGGGTTAAAAAAAGGACCAAAGTTGGGTAGATACAAAGGTGAAAAGGAGGTGGATCTGAGAAGGGCTGGGGTGTTGAATAATAAAGCTCATAACTCTCACAGAATAATACAAATAGCAGGTAGATCTTAAAATAATTTATCTTACTAATTCAGAACATCATCATTTAAATTTGTGTAGTCTCTACTCATTGCTTTTAGTGTATTTTGATATGAGTTTGGGCTCAAACAGCTCAAAGAGCCCATATGTTCATATAATAACATTGTCCGTTATTACCTTTTATAAATTTCAAGTTTCTAAGGAAAATGTGAGGTTTTATAAATTCAATTGGGTTCAAAACAATAATGCACTATTATTTTTTTCCTAATCTAGCTTATATCTCTAACAGTTATTCCAGGTCTGTCCATTTCCTATAAGTGTTATAATTTCATTCTTTTCTGCTGAATAAAATTAAGCTGTGAATATGTATCACATTTCATTATCCACTTATCTCTGTGAACATCTAGGCTTCATCTTTACTTTTGGGAATGGTACAGCAACAAATACAATATGATGATTTTGTTCATTATTTTAATCTCTTTTTTCATTAGCTCTTACATTTTTTTCCTGTCATAAAATGCATGTTTATTGTCATGAAATTATAACAAAAGATACAAAATAAATCACAGCTAATGCTTACTGCACTTCTTGTCAATAGTTATCGTTCGCATTTGCTAATAGGATATTTCTGTCATAACTTTGTATCCCTAGGGCCATATCATAAGGGATGAGTATTAGACTGCCTTGATCCAGCCATGTACTCACCACTTACTCCAGGGGGCTCGGGTATATTAACTATCTGTTTTCAAATTTTTCGCTACTGTGAGATAAAGTAAAGATAAATTAAAGATAAAGTAATGTGTATATTATTTTACTATATTTATTGTAAGACTTACTAAATAAATTATGTTTCCCTCTATTGAAGAATATTCTTCAGATATTAAATTTAATCAAGTACCCAATTTTCAGGACAATTATGAAACAAACATCATAGGAATATATAATAACCTAGGTATCGTTGTGAAATGTTATAGCCTAACAAACACATTTACCTGCAAATATTTGCCTGTGAATTTTATTGTTTTAAAATGAATTTACAGAATTAGAAGTACTACCAGGCAGTGGTGGTGTAACCCTTTAATTCCAGCACTGAGGAGGTAGGAGCAGGGGGATCTCCATGAGTTCCAGGACAGCCTGGTCTACAGAGTGAGTTCCAGGATAACCAGAGTAACAACAGAGAAACCTTGTCTTGAAAAAACAAAAGAAAAAAGAAAAAGAACTAGAATTACTGAATGGGTGAATAGATGGGTATGTGGCTTGTGGATTGAACCCTTGTTTAATATACTCAAAGCCTTTTGCTCAATCAACAGTAACACACACACACATGCACTAACACATGTATGTGCACATACACACATATATGCACGTGCATACACATACATATTACTAAGCACAATTAACAAGAGTTATTAGAACTGTTATTACATTATTACATACAGATATCCCTAAATTCTTGTCCACATGTTATCTTCTCCATTATAGTTTAAATTACATAGTAGCTCAGATAATAAAATTTAACTTATAACAACAAATATTTTACTTATTATGCTGACTTAATTAATTGGTTGCTACTCTAGATATTTATGGCAGTTATAGCTATATTTCTGGACATTATATAATTGGCATAGAAAACTTAATTTCAATAAATTCTTTTTACCTTTACTTCTAATATATATCACTAATCCTACTCACATGCTTCTCTGGTTTGTAAATTTGGTTGTTATCTACATTTTTATCAATAGGATTGCTTGTAATATCCTAACTTCTCCTGTTTGTGGTTATTATATTCATTCTTTCTCCTTTCATATTGCTGAAGATAGCTCACACTAAGGACACAGGACTCTGATGATTTGAGCTGGATCTAATCTGAAAGCTTTCTTCCTATTTTCTATCTTCCAAGTTACCTGAAAATACTATGCAAACTGCCAAGGGAGGGAAGCAATTAATAGTCCCATGCACCTGGAACACCTATGAGGAGTGGGGCCAGATATCCCAAATGTGGTAAGTCACATTCATGTAGATGGTAACCAATAGCTGTCTCAGTGGACTTAAGGCTCACTCATTTGGTGTGGTGGAACAGGATCATGCCTGGTATTAGAAACTTAGCCAACTGTAATCATGTTAGATGAACATGATTACTACATTCTAAATCTTTGTTGTTGCTGTTGTTTTTCTTGTTTTTCAAAACAGTGTTGCTCTGTTGTAACTCTGGCTGTCCAGGAACTCAGTCTGTAGACCAGTCTGGCCTTGAACTCACAGAGATCCACCTGCCTCTGCCTCCTGAGTGCTGGGATTAAAGGCGTGTACCACCACTGCCCAGCTACATTCTAAATCTTAACCACAGATAACTGGAGCTCATACTCTTGTTCAAGGCTTCCTTTTACAACAGGAACATAAACATCACATAAACAGGGTAGAAAAATTATAAGAGCTATAATATCAGGAAGTCTGGTGTGAAGCCGTATTTCTGAGAAATGGCTGAATAACCAACTCTGGGACAATGGCAATATCAAAAACCATGCTGATGTGGAAGAAGAAAATTTCAATGAGCTCTATCTCTAGAGTAAGAACTACAGGCAACTAATGACTGCTGAGAGACAGAGAATTATCCTTCCCCAGGTATAATACCCTTATCAGTGTTCCAATACAAAGTGGTCAGATCTGAAGTCATATACACACAAACAACAAACAAGAACTCAGCAGGTTGTATTTACATATTTGAGGGCACATATGGAATTAAATATATATATATGTGTGTGTGTGTGTGTGTATGCATATATATATGTATATGTGTGTATATATATGTGTATATATGTGTGTGTGTGTATATATATATATATGTGTGCTTGTATATATATACACACACACATAAAAATATATATTCAAGTGATAATGATAATCAAAGAAAAAGAGGATATCAAAGAGTGGGGAAGATATGTGAGGGAAGATATGTGAGGGATTGAGGAAAGGTCTCTGGAAAGAGCTGATTGATAAAAGGGGAGGAGAAAAGTGATATGATTCTGGTTTAGAATAAAAATTAAAATAAATAAATAAATAAATAAAAAATTCAAGGGAAAAAGAGAGGTTTTTCCAGAGCAAGATATAAGTGATCATAGGTCTTTTGAAAAAAAAAACCAAAAACTTTAAGAATATATACTCAATTAATACAGAAACAGACTGTTTCTGTAAGAAACTGGAAGAAAATGACTAAAACAGTTCAAGACATGAAAAGTGCAATAGAATCAATAAAGAATCCAAATCTGGAAATGAAAAATTCAGGAATTTGAAGAACCTCAGAGGCCAGCCCTCCAACAGTATGTTGGTGATGAAAGGGAAAAATCTCAGGCATTGACAACATATCATTGGAAACATGATAGCAGAAATGGATTCATCAACCAAGAAAATGTTATTAAATCTAAAACATTCCTAACAAAAAACATCTAGAATATCTGGAACACTATGAAATGACAAAATCTAATAATAATAGGAATAAAGGGAGGAAAAGAAACCTAGCTCAAAGGCTTAAAAAATATTTTCAACAAAATCAAAAAGGAAAATTTCCCAACATAAAGAAGGAAATGCTTATTAAGGTACAAGAAGTATGATACAGAACACCAAATACACTGGACCAGAAAATAAAGTTCCCTAGGCACATACTAATCCAAACATTAAATGCATAGAACAAAAAAGGAATATTAAAACCTGAAATGGAAAACAACCAATTAACATATAAAGACAAATCTCTTCGAATAACACCTGACTTCTCAATGCAGACTGTAAAAGCCAGAAGGCCCTGGACTGATGTGCTTCAGAGTCTAAGAGGCCACAGTTGCCATCCCAGATTACTATACCCAGAAAGACTTTCAATCACCAGAGATGGAGAAAATATGATATTTCAAGATAAAATCAAATGGTACACAAATCCAGCCTTTCAAAAGCTGCTAGAAGGAAAATTCTAACCTAAGAGGTTTAACTACACACATAGAAATATAGGAAATAATCTCAGACCAGCAAAATCAAAAGAAAGGAAGCACACACACACACACACACACACACACACACACACACACACACACACACAGACACACGACATCACCACAATCACCACCACCAACAACAAACAACAATAACAACTAAAGAATAACAGCGATCAACAATCATTGGTCATTGATATCTCTAACATGAATGGTCTCAATTCCCCCCCAAAAAGACACAGACTAAAAAAATTGATGAAAAAGGAAACACAACAATGACAATAAGGAAATCTATAGAATAATCAGGACCTATGTTAAAAACCTGCACTTCACCAATTGGGAAAATCTAAAGTAAATAGATAATTTCCTTCATAAGTACCACTTACAAAAATTAAATCAAGATCAGATGAGCAATTTAAATAGACCAATAACTCTAGCAAAATAGAAGCAGTCATTATATGTCTCACAACCAAAAAAGCCCAGGGGCAGATGGTATTAGTGCAGAATTCTACCAGACTTTCATAGAAGAGTTAATGCCAATACTCCTCAAATTATAACACAAAATAGAAACAGAATGAACATTGTCCTATTCGTTTTATGAGAGTACAGTTTCCCTGATACCCATATCACATCACAAACAAGAGAATTAAAGATCAATCTTTTATGAACATAGATACAGAAATACTCAATAAAATATTTGCAAGCTTAATCCAAGAACACACCAACATTATTGTCCATTGTGATCAAGCAGGCATCCTCTTAGAGTTGCAGGAATGTTTCAATATATGAAAATCAATAAATATAAGCCACCATATAAACCAACTGAAAGAAAATAAAAATACCTGATCATCTCATTAAATGCAGAAAAGGCTTTTGACAAAGCCCAACAACCCTCCATGTTAAAAGTCCTGGAGAGATTAGAGATAAAAGGACATACACACCATATTAAAGACAATTTTCACCAAACCCAAAGCCACCATCAACTTAAATAGAGATACACTCAAAGAAATTCCACTAAAATCAGGAGTAAGACAAGGTTGTTGACTCTCTCCATAAGTATTCAATATTATACTTGAAGTCATAGCTAAAACAGTAAGACAAGAAAAGGAGATCAAGGAGACAGAAATTGGAAAGGAAGAAGTCAAAATATATTTATTTGCAAATGACATGAAAGAGTACATAAATGACCTTAAAAATTCTATTGGGGAATGCCTACAGATTATAAATCCTTTCAGCAAAGTAGCTGGACACAAAATTAATTCGAAAAAATCAATAGTCCTTCTGTATACAAATGACAAACAAACTATGAAAGAAATAAGGAAAACAAAACATTTTACATTAAAACTTTATAACATATATAATTTATAACATTAGCCTCAAATAATATAAATATCTTTGGGTAATTTTAACTAAGTAGTGAAAGTCATGTATGATAAAATCTTCAAGTCTTTGAAAAAAGAAATTGAAGAAAATATCAGAAGATGGAACGATCTCCCAAATTCTTGGTTTTGATAGAATTGACATAATAAAAGTGGCCATCCTACCAAAAGCAATCCATGGATACAACATGAACTCCACCAAACGAAAGTCTCAGATAGCTAAAAACAATCCTGAACAATAAAAGAACTGCTGGAGGCCTCATCATTCCCAATTTAAGGTTGTACTACAAAGCTATAATAATAAAAATAACATAGGATTGGCATAAAAACAGACATGTTGATCAATGGAATTGAATTGAGGACCCAGACATAAATCCACACACCTATGGACATCTGATTTTTTATAAAGAAGCAAGAAATACACACTGAAAAAAGACAACATCTTCAACAAATAGTGGTGGTCAAACTAGATGTCTGTATGTAGAAGAGCAAAAATGGATCCATACTTATCACACTTAAAAAAACTGAACTCCAAATGGAACAGAGACCTTACCAACAAACCAGATATATGGAACCTGATAGAAGACAACATGGGGAATAAACTTGAACTCTTTGGCACAGGAAAAGATTTCTGAACAGAACATCATTAGCATTGGCACTAAGATCAACAATTAATAAACGGGATCTCATGAAACTGAAAATCCTCAAGGGCACTGTCATATATTCTCTTCCTTCATCCCTCTCCCCCTACCTGGTCCCTTCTGTTCCAGAAAGACAAGCATGTTATGAACTCACTTACATGTGGATATTAGCTGCTAAGCAAAGGACAAAGGTATTATAATCCACAGACCCAGAGAGGCTACGCAACAAAGAGGGCTCCAGTGGGTGGATGGGAATGGAGACTATTTATGTGTTGACAGTTTCTTAGAATAATGTTCTTTTGTTTTCTAACTCACATTAATGCTTTATGTCCAAAGATTATTCCCAGTTCTTCAAATATCTGTAATTTTTATTTTCATCAGCAATATGGGTATATCATTTCTTTGAAAGGTGTATGTCAACTATGTTTTAAGCAGAATCACTGGACATGTTTTTTCTTCTCTAAGGAATTTTATAATCAAATGCCTGACAAGATACTAGAAACATCCTTAAATCGGAATGAAATTACTATTCCCAGGTAACCCTGAAAATATTAATTGTAAAACTTATTTAAACAAGAGAAACATTTTCAATTAAACTACCTACTCAAAAAGGCACAATGAAATCCAGTTTTATTTATACATTAAAAATAAAGTTTTCTTTATACATTACAATTATACATTTTATTTATGACATTAAACTTTTCTAACAAATTTACAGATTAAAAAAAATCATCATCATTTTTACTATAAAACTATAGATTAAATGTCTAGTGACATGCTAGAACACTTGCCCAGAACACATAGAATGAAGTATTTCCTTATACCTGGCTGGAAACTCAGTAGTCATGTACACACACACATATACACACACACACACACATACACACACACACACAAGTACACATCCAAATAAAAATATTATCTTTATTATATGCATAGTTTGACATAGTTCATGACAAATACATCTGTCTCCAACAAAGTATAGCAATATTTCCTCAAGGAAGGCCTAGTGATATAATGAGAAACTATACCAAGTGTTATATTTGTGTCTCAGCATCATGTGAAATCTCCATCAAGCAATAACCATGCTTAAGAAAACATGTTCTCAGTAATAAACTGTACCCAACTGCATGACCTATAAAGTATAGTTTGTCCTGTATATGCTAACTATTCATTTTTAGGGAAAAGGCATTCCCGATAGTACTTCTAAGAGAAGAGAGACAAAAGGGTAAAGGATTAGTTTACATAATGTACTGACTTATAGTGAAAAGATTGTTATTCCCTTGATTTGCTTGAATATGCACTGGTGAAATGCTCACTTCTCTATTTACTTAGACTAATTCTTTCTGAAAATTTTGCAAACTAAGGTTTCTGAAGTCACTATGGTACGTGAAAATGGGTCTAGGGATTTTTTTCTTATTAAGTGATGATGGGAATTTAGATACTTTTTTTAACCTCCTGTTAACCCCATTTACTCCTTCAATACTTGAATATTTTTTAAATGATATAGTTAGTTGAAACATTTTTAATAATTATTGACATCAGCATTTAGTAGTTGTGTGTTTCCATTGCAGTGTGAGTTAAGATGAAACCAGATTTCATAAAGACAGACAGGAACCATTTCTTATTAGGTCTGTGCTGCCTACTAGTGAGAATTTGGCATGCAAGGGAACTTGGCTTCCTCCACATAGTTAACATATAGTTAGTATATAGTTAGTTGGAATGTAGGCACAGTGCTAAAACAATGTGATGGATCTGTTTTGGAAAACTTCCATCAAACTCCACAGCGGCTGTGAATTTACCATTTGAGAACTATAGTGATAACAGGATAATTATTTAGGATAGAAATTCAATAAGTGTACAATTTATTTATTTAAAAATAATTAGCAACATAAACTTTTATTTTTCCCTCTTAGGATTTCTATTTTTTGCTTAGGACAAATGTAACCACTTCATTACAATGTTAAGAGCTTGGTGGTGGGTTTACACTTTTTTTTTAAGTAAAATTTAAATTGGTGAACTTGTTCTCAAATAGTGTCAATTTTCTAAAGATATGTGCATTTCATATTTCATCTTCTGCCTAGAATTTAAAATTCCGTTAAGTTGGTTAAAAACTGACAGGAAACCAATTCAAATTGTGGTTATCTGGTTACCCAAGTAAAAAATTTTGTGAGTTTGAACAACAGATTGTCTGTCCACAATGAGGAAATCCTGCTGGCTCTTGAACAAAAACATCATCTAAAAGTAGTTTTTAAAAATGCTTCACCAAAGATACAAAATTGTCAAGTACAGTAATAATTATCAATAAAACATGGAAATACCCATGCCATGTAGTTCTGAGTCAAGGCATATGAGTTATTCCAAATAAGAGACAAATTAAATGGTTACCATCTGAAAAGAAATACATTTGGCCTAAAGTAGCCCAGGTTGTAAACACAGTCTTGAGTAGCTTAAAGTTCACTGGACAATATTGACATTAACAATAGTTTCCTATTGGGAGACAATAGAAATCAGTTCCTAATCAAGTTGGGGTCATTGCTGCCATAGGGATCAGAATACATGTACCAAATACTTATAAAGCATGAGGGATAAAAACTTCTGCATATCATATATCTAGAGTTCAATTAAAAAATAGTTCTCATCTCTCTAACACGGAGATTCAGGTGTAGATAAATGTACAGAAGACTGTTCATCCTATTCAGTAATCTTTTATTTAGGCTGTTAATCTAATCTAATGTTAATTCCAGAGGATCAAAGTTAGGACAAAAGCACACACATCAGGTAGCTAACATCCACCTGTATCTCCGTCTCCAAACTCTCTGACAGCCTCTTCTAGCATCATACAGGCACATATTCATATACACAAGTAAAAATAAAAATAAACCATTTGTAAGTTTACCATGAGAAATTTAGTTTTTGATTACTTTTTTAATATTTGAGATTATAATGTAATTATATCATTTTCCTCTTCCCTTTTTAATTTTTTTCATTTTAACTTTTATTTTTAAAGTGAAAATATAGCCCGTGGTGATTTATTTATAAATATAATATTTAATATTTGCATATTTATTATATTTATATTATTATAAATTCATTAAAATATACCTACATGATAAATGATAATTTACAAATTCCTACTTAAACAAATTTTGGAAAGTCTTTACTCCATACCCATTTATCTACCTCACATTTTTAAGACCTTCCTTAAAACCAGGAAAGTTAGAAATTGAAACTATGATTAATATTGTAATTTTTCATAGTGCCAAACATCTCCACATCCTGTCATACTACAATTGGACAACTAAATGTCTTGCTTACACCTTTATGTTTTTTTTCAAAATCAGTTTAGTATTAACATAAAATTCAATTTCAATGGGGTATATTTAATATGTTATATTCAATTTTATTAGTATGCATCTTTCAGTTGGAGAAATGAGGAGGTCTTTTTTAATATGAATTTTAATGAAGATATTATAATCATGAGGGTATCTAAATAGAAGATTTGATACTTGAGGAAGGATATGGCTTAAATGTGGCTTGCACCACAAATCGGAGGCAAATATTCTTTGTATAATAAAAATCTTCCTGATAAAAAACAATGTATAATAGGAAATGACTGACTTGTCATTCTAGGGAAACACATGATGTTGTGATAGTGCAAGACACACTAATAAAAATCAGTCCTTTGTGGGACTTTATTATTTGATTATTGTTTCTGATAATAGATTTTATTTTAGGTATGAATGATTATTTTCCTTGAAGTGGTACTAGTTTGCTCAGTTTGCAATGGAAAGACACCACTTGTTTGTGGTATCAGCTCTACCAAAATTTTTATTGTTTATAGCTTTCCAAGTCTTTTTGTTGCAAATGCAATCCTTTCAAATAATGTTTCAGACAAATTTCTTTTTATCCCATTGGACATGCCTGTGTTTCACCTGAAGCTGGTCTTTCTCAAGCTCACTGAACTTCAGGAAACAATGCAAACCACACTGTACTATTTCCAGTAGTACATCATATTCTGATTTTATATTCGCCTATGATAGACATCATTTTATTGTCAATTTTAAGGACATTTCAATATTTCTTTATTAATCAACTTTTTTATTCCTTAGTGAATTTTATCATTTTTTTCCTTCCTCCACTTTAGGAATTTCATTTACACACTGAACATACAAATAGACGATGCTAAAGTGTGTATGATATGTTGATCCAGAACTTCTGAGGCAAGCATTGTAAAAGCCAAATCACACCTGCAATGATCTTCAGAGAATATTCAGCATCCATTTCATAAATGACACAATCCCTATGTGCTGACAGCCTTACCACTTTTCAATGCAGCAAAAATATATAATATACCTTGTAAACATCATCCAAGATGCTTGTTTCTAGCTAAATCTCTTCCAGGTCTCCTATGTTAGCAATTTCCAATCAGAGCAAGTTTGAGGCCTTCCTCCTTCCCAGTCTGCCCTCGAGTCTCTGCTTAAGAACAGTAGCCAATTTTTCCCTAGAAGTAGCACCAAATAATAACTTCTGTTCATAGGGGTTTTGCTCATGTCCACAAAGAAAAATCTAAAACTAAGACAATAATGTTTCTATATCTCCAATAAACATTAGTCAGTGAGTTGAAATCTTATAATTAGGGGTCACATTTTATACTGTGTAGTACACAGTCTTGTAACTACAAACGTCGTTGTCACCTCACCTGCACTATAAAATCCTCCAATCCCTTGAAAACTATGATCCACTGTCTGAGGTGTCTGATACCTACATATTGCTGTTTTTTGTTACCAATGCAGTAGTAGAAGATAATTCTCCCTCAGGCACTGGAATAAGTGCTCTGTGTGAGGAATGTCTTAGGATTTATGTAATATTCCTTCATTCTTTCAATAGCAGGTAAATATCTTCTAAAGTTGTGATAGATACTGATCTAAGTCACAGCTAGAATAAATAGTGGGAAGTACAAGATATTCTCCTAACAGAATGCACAATGATGAATCATAGACAGCACAGAGGGGAGTGTGAGAGGTAATCAGTGCTTTCCAAGTCATATTTGAATTTCGCATAAAACAAAAACAGTAAGCCATAGAAGGGTATAAACAGAGGTATGACGAACTTGACTTGTGAAACACCCATCTGCCTGCTGTGGACTGAGAAATGAAGTCTAAGGATCATAGAACGAAGATGCTTCTGAGGACTGCTTCATAGCTATCCTCCTAAAACAAGCCCTGGATGTAATTGCAGCAATTACATGATAAGACAATAATTATTAAGCACATTTTGAATGAACAATAGACAATACGGTCTTTGTTCAGATTTGACTGATTTGTGTTGAAAACTACTGGATTTCCTGCTTTCTTTCTAGAAAGGTACCATTTCTGATTTCTTTTATTATCTGTAACTTTGGAAACTAATTATATCAAACTATAAAATTAGCAAATTTCTTGAAGTCTGTATTTCAAACTATAATTTATTACTATACCACTCAATCTTAAAAGAAAAGAAAAAATAGAGAAATCAGCTCCAAAGCTAGTCTTACACCGTTCTTTTCTTTTTATTTTTCTTTCTTTATTTTTTTAAACAGATTTATCTGGCCATATTTTTTATTAAGAAGAAGCTATCATATCTTCAGTTTTCTAGATTATTTCCTTTTTTCTTAATATTTTATAATGAATAGAAAGCTCTCCAAAGAGAAATCCATCTGTGTTATTGTCTAACATAGATAAAGTCTGGAATGGTACCCAATGCCCCCTACTCTGCTTAAAAGAAAGCACTGTCTACAGATACTACAGATCTCCCTGTGAAGGGGAAATACAACAGACATTGCAGGGAGACTGGGGGGAGCATCAGAATGGGAAAATGAGGGACCAGGTTAGGGGAGAGAGATTAAGGGAGAGAATATAGGGAGAGATGATCAGAATTAGAGAACATTTGGGGGATAATCTGGAGAGCTAGTACAGAAGAAACTCTCTGGATTCTAAGAGGGTGGCCATGGTGAGGAACCTATTAATGCCCCAATTAGGGATACGGATAGGGAGAATGACAGGGCATCCCCTGTCAATAGGCAAAACTTTCAGTGATGGGACTGGGATAACATCTCATCTACAAAACCTTTGACCTATAGACTATACTGCCTGCAGTATCTGCTAGGACAATGGAAGGGCAGGATCCCACATCAATGGAGAGAACCCACACCCAACACTGCAGGGCTAGCCAAGAGCCAGAGACTGGACAGCCGGGAGATGATTTCTAATGATATCCTACTCTGCTCATAGAACAGTGCCTAGTCCAGTCTATATCATAGAGGCTTCCTCTTGCAGCTGATGGGAGCAGATACAGAGGCCCAGGGCCAAACATCAGATAGAGCTTAGGAAAGCCCTAGGAAGATGGCAAGGAAAGATTGAAGGGACCAAAGGGTTTGAGGACACCAGGAGAACAAGCCCCACAGAGTCTACTGACCTGCACTCTTAGACACTCACAGAGACTGAAGAAGCAGCCTTCATGGTCCCCTAAAGATATGTTATGGTTGTCTGGCTTGGTGTTCTTGTAGAACTCATATAAATTGGAGGGGGTAGTGGGGTCTCTGACCTTTTTACCTACTTTGCTCTTGGGACCTTTTTCCTCCTGCTGGGTTGCCTCATCCAGCCCTGGTGTAGGTGTTCGTGGCTAGCTATGTTCCATTTGTTATGCCTTGTTGGAGTGGCCACCCTGGGAGGACTGGTCTTTTCTTAGGGGACAAAGATGTGGGCCTGGGGGAGAGGAGAGATGAGGCGAGGAGGGAGAAGTTGAGGCAGGGAAGGATGGGAGTCAGGATGTACTATATACGAGAAGAAAAATAAATAAATAAATGTATTTTAATAAAAGAGTTTTTTGGTGATCTATATAGGTCTACTACCAGTCTTACAGGGTTCTAATCAATGTACCTATCAATATAAATAGGAAGAGTTTATGTTGATCTGTAGTTATTACTGAAGTTGAAATGGTGACTATAGTATCAGCTCAATGCCAGGCTCAGTACTCAGATGATATCAAACTCCTCTCTCTCTTTTAGGAGAACCTATTTGTTTTTTTTCTGGATAGCAGTTCTCAACCTCTGGGTCATGATCCCATTGTGGGGAGAAAAACCCTTTCACAGGGATCATCTAAGACCATCTGCATATCAGACATTTACATTGTAATTCATAACAGGAGCAAATTTACTGTTTTAAGCAGCATAAAAATTATTTTATGGTTGGGGTTACCACAACATGACAAAATGTATTAAAGGATCATAGCATTAGAAGGATTGAGAGCCACTGTTCTATATAGTTGTAAACATAAGAAGTATGAGTTTATTTTTCTATCAAGTATTTTAATTTGGCTCATATTTCAGAAGTTACTAAAATGTATTAGTTTTGCTTATTGTTACAATCAATAGCTGCATGATAAGTAACTTAAGGCAGCAATGGTTAATGTTGGTTTTGTGTTTCTGTCCATCAGAGTTGGAAGTCTTGGCAATCAGTGCAGGAGACATCTGGTCACATGGCATCCAGTCAGGAAGCAAAGAGAATGAGCAAATTTTCAGCCTGCTTTCTCCTCTTTTATTTAGGTTGAAACCATAGCCCAAGGCACAAGGCACAGTGATGCCTGATTTTATGGTAAGCCTTCCTACCTAATCAAAAACTTCATAGAAATACTATATGAAGCATTCTCAGAGGGTTTCCCCCCTCGCAAAGGTGATTCTAGACCCTGTCATGTTGCAATGTTAACCATCACAAGTTTGGACTACAAATCTTAAACACAAAGGCTTTCTGGATTGGGAACAGGATTCATTTAGGAGAATGCTTGATTATTCTCTGCTACATAGTAGAGATTGAGGCCAGTCTACCATACATAAAATGTCTCAAGGGGAAGGAAAAGAAAAGGAAAGAAAGAAAGAGAAAAAAAGAAAGAAAATGGAAAAGATTCATCCAGCTCATCTTTAAGACTCCATAATCTTTTAAACAGTGCAATATTGTTAAAGATTCTTAAGCTTCTTCTGAAATTTAAAGCATCTTTTTAACTATAAGCTCTTATAAAATAACAAATGGCATAGTTCTATTATACAATGACAGAAAATAAACTTTTTCATTAAAAAAAAAAAAAGGAGACATAGTAAGGAAAAATTGGACCAAAGCAAGACAGAAACCTCACAGGGGAAAAAAATCAAATCCTGCAAGTTTGAGTCCAGCATCTGGGAACCATGATAGACTTCTGATAGTTCCAAAGGACTAGGTAGTTCAACTCTTCTTTCTCTATTGCCTGTATCTTTCTGCTCTAGATCTCTCCTCCATCTCTCTCTCCCTCTCCCTCTCCCTCTATCTCTCTCTCTCTCTCTCTGCTCTCTCTCTCGCTCTCTCTCGCTCTCTCATGGAGGACCTGGATAAGAACTGTGAGCAGATTATACTTCTTGATATTTCATCTATCAAAGGAACAACTACATTTTTAAGCATCAGAACATAAACAGAAAATAGCCAGACATCTCATCTCAGTTCTCCATTGAGTCCTTGTTTCCCCCTGAGATCTCAAAAGCTGGAGAGAACTTTATGATCTTTCAAAATTACATAAGAATGCCCAATTAAGCTCTACAGTTTAGTCTAAAGTTCCAGAACTATCCACAACACCCCACCCCCAACACACACACACACACACAAACTACCCTAGAGGTCTAATAACCATGTGGTCATGTTTATCACATCAATGTCATTACTTTTGCTACAGATTTTCTTTTAGTTACTCTTCTCACTTCTATTTTAGCTAATTTCAACCAAAATGATTCTGATTCATGTAGTACTGAAGTATTGCTCTATTTAGTATTATGTGATAAGTATCAAGTAACAGACAATTTTACATGTTTTATTTGTTTTTGCCACCAAATCATGGTGAAAACAGAATAAAGGGTGTTAAAATCTCCGGTCTCCATCTCTGTAAAGATTGTTCTTGCCTGTTACTATACTAGCCTGATAGTCTTACTTACTTCTATTCAAAAGAAAATCCTTCATATTAACTTTTTTGAGATTAAAAAATTAGAAAACAGAAGGTGAGTAAAAGAATGAATTATACAGATTCAGTTATCATAAAACTGGACATATGCCAGGTGGTGGTGGCACAGGCCTTTAATCTCAGCACTCAGGAGGCAGAGGCAGGCAGATCTCTATGAGTTTGAGGCCATCTTGGCCTAAAGAGTGAGTTCTGGGCCAGCCAGAGTTACAGTAGAGAATTGTGAACTCTATCAAGGTAGGAACTCAGCCTTTCCATTTGTGGGATTATTATACAGTTTTAAGAAATAAAGTTAAATCAAGAAGAGGAAATAGTCTCATAGATAGAGATAGCTACTGCCCCTGATAGAGTTGAAAACACTATTTTAGAAAGTTTAAAAGTATTGCCCATGAATATACATGACTGAGTAAGGATTCTGAATTATTTCACTGTCAGTAACCTTTCTATATTATACAGAATAACACGTCAATTTCTTTCCACAGTAATTCTCCCATTTGCTATTTTCTTCCTGGTCTCTTATTTTTATCCTTATGATAAGTGTCTTCCTTATTTGCTTTGGGACTCCTTCAATTCTCTTCAAAGACATAGCAATGATGCTATGCTAGTCTTTGATCTGGTCATATTGCTAGAAGTTCAGCAAATGCTTTCTTTTACTAATTCTTCATATTTTACTTCTGCTTAGAATAATTTTAAGTTTATGACCTCATACCAAAATTAATTGAAGTTATGATTTTTTATACAAGTCCCAGGTGGTTCATAGTTCTTGTGACTGTTCTTTCCTAACACTTCTTTAGTGTACTAAAATATTCAAATATCTCTACTGCATCTATGAGTTAAAGCTAGTATTTTATGCTCTATCTCTATTTTTGTTTGGCATATACATGCATGAATATGTCTGTTTTTGTATATACATACAAAATGGTTGACTCAAATCCTGTGCAAATCTTTGTCTACATTGTCTCATCATGAAGTGAGTCAATTTCTACTAAGCAATATTTTCCCATTATTCAAAGGCTAATTCAAAGCACCTCAACTAATGCAATTCTTCAGTTTTGTCAGAAATATTCATACACTATTTTTGTTTTTTTTGATGGTTTTGAAAAATAGCCTTGAGGAAAATCATTGTATATATTAATGTATAAAACAAATATGCAGATTTCAGGAATGAACACAAGTTAATTAGGGGATTTTATGTCAATATGCATAACTCACACTGTTTTACTTTACTTACATTGTACTAATATCACATATACATGGTAATATATATCACATATATATTACTATTATATATACATCTGTCTGTGAGCCCAGTAGAATATAGGGAATAGTTCTTCACTTTTCCTAATTTTGAATCAAATATAAGACTGGAAGTTTGGTAATATTAAGAATATCATTATAATCATAATATAATCATAATGATGATCATCACAAGATCATCTTAGTGACTTATTTACACAGTATAAGGTAGTCACATCCCAGGAAGCTGTTGGACAAAGGCCTCTTATCAAATCCAGGCTTGGATGCAAGATGTGTTTACATCTTAGAAGTAAGATAGTTCAGAAGTAACTGTCTCATCAGTGCTTTATAATGCATCCTTCACATTACATTGTTTTAGCAAGTAGTACAATCTAAAAAACTGGAAAGAAATGATTGTTCTTCCACACAAGTTATCAAATGGTCATGGTATATGCACATCTGTTTCCATGACATAAGAGATAGGTGGCTTTATTTTCTCTCCTGAGTAATTTGAGCTGTCTTTCAAATATTCTGGTATCTCTCAGACTGGAAAAAAACACTCTCCTAACTCAACTCCATATTCAACTGCTGGATGAAATATGATATGCTTTATTGTCTTTAAGGTAAAATTATTTCAGCTAAATAGAACTATTCTTAATCTCTTATCAAAACATATAATTATCTGAACTCTGTGGTGAACTATAAGAACACGCCTAATTGATATATCACAAATAGTAGCACACTACAATATTCTTGGAGTATACTTGTGAACTGTAGACTCAGAGTCAAGCAAGGCAAGCCAGTGTTACCCTGTTCCATTCATGTACTCACCTAACTTACTTTGTGTAGAGTAATTTAGAGCTTAAGTTTAAGATGACACAGCATGAAAAATGTATTTGGTTTTAAATCTTTTCAAATTCCTATTGCATTTAGGAAATTCTAGACAACAACAAGTGATTACAAGCAGCAAAATGTCCTCTGTAACCCCAGACACTTCTGACTGCCACTTCACCAGGCACAAATGTAATACACAGTTTGATCCTCATGACACCAGGCACACATATAGATACAAGCAAAATACTCATACAAATGAAAATAAAACAAACAAACCTATTTAAAAAAATTGAAGAAGCCGGACGGTGATTGCACATGCCTTTAATCCCAGCACTAAGGAAGCAGAGGTAGGCGGATCTCTGTGAGTTTGAGGCCAGCCTGGTCTACAGAGTGGGCTCCAGGACAACCAGACTAACAATAGAGAACTCCTGTCTCCAAAAATCAAAAAATAAAATAAAATAATAAAATCCAACCTTAAAGTAAAAGAAAAAATAAAGAAATCCTTTAGTCTTAAATCTTAGCTGCCAAGTATTGCGTTTAATATAATATATAGAAGAATTATATGGAAATAACTTAAAGAAGCCTAAAAACATGAAATGTGACTTTAACAGAGACTTTTTTCCTTTTTCCATTATCATATTTCATTTAATGATTAAATATACAAAATGAAGGGCTCACATACCTTTTCCAAACCTTCCTCCTTGAGACTGATAACATCCAAATCAAAATCTGTTCGTAAACCATTGGTTTTGTTAAAAGTTATTCTGCCTGTGAGTCCTTCCCAGTGAGCCTGAAAAACACAAACACCCATAATTAACAAGTTGAAAAATAGGAGATATGATAAATTTCCATGATCACTAGGAAATTTATGTACTTTACTTCTCATAAAGTCATATTGCATCATATTTTAAGTGTGTTTTCTCCTAAAATGTAAAGGGATTTTCCATCAATAACTTTCTAACTTCTGTATGAAATATAAATCTTCAGTTTATATTATCAATATTTACAGGTATGTTTTTCCTTAGATATATTCAATGATTTTGCTTTATACACTGAAACTTATTTAATAAAGAAAAATTAATAAGGTGTAATGCATGAGATCTTATATACATCACTCAGTATTATTCAAAAATTATGATGTTCTATTTAACTCCTTAAATGCATAACAGTAAAAACCTTATCGCTCTGAATACAACTGAGTCCAGGAGACTGTGGTGTACTTCTTCAGTTAACAATCTCCTCTTACATTAATCAATGCTATATTCTCCTGAAAAAGACAGTCAAAAATCTATCATGATTATTTTATTTCATGCCATAATGCCTGCAGAGGATGATCTTAGTGAAAAATTAGGTAGAAATATAATACCTCCAAGGTTAGTAAATACATGGATTTTATTTTAAATACAAAGCATTTTCTTCTTTTGTCTGTTATTCAGGCAGCATTAGGTGTTTTCCACTATATGGTATCTGGAAATAGCTTGAAAAAATAATTACCTGAAATTTTTAAATGCTGTAGTATAAGTATCCGACTCATAATTTGAAATAAAGTACACTAAGAGCCCAAAGACATGATTCTTAAAAGATTAAGGTTAATATTTTAGTACTGAATATAAATGCATATCATCACTATAACATTTCTTAGTCACCATGTTTGTTTCTCAGCTACAAGTGTGGAGGTTTTTCAAATGAAATAGAAAACATAGTAATTATTGGAGCCATATTACAATATGTCTCCAGTAAATTTAAATATTCATTAACTGACTTAGATAGGAAAAAAATATTCACCCAACTTCTTCCAAAAGGAAAAATATTCAGGTGATAAGCAACATTTTCTATCGTGTAACAACAGACAAAAGGATCAGAAGACGCCATAATATATGTAGAGAACAACAAAATGAAACTAGGAAGAGAACAGTAAAAATAGAACAGGCAAAACCAGGAAACTAATGAAAATTCTCTACATACTCAATTTTAAACTTCCTAGCAACTAGAGCTGAAAATAAAAGATGATGAAATTGTAATATGCAGGGCTCATACTTGGAGACATACCAACTGCTTGGGATAAATAGCTGTTCCTGGTACTGAGGTCTGAGAGAAAGCTCTCTGCTGGTCATCGTAAGGGGAATACTGTAATTGAGTGAACAAGGCTCTCAATTACACCCTACAATAAATACAGTAGGAAATGTCACATAGCTGTTTCTTTCAGGGCTAGCTGACCAGCATCACAGTCCTAATGCTCAAATGCTGAGTTCAGAAAAATCAATTCTTTAACCACTGAGACCTGTGATCTGTGTATAGGTCTCTGAGAGTGGAAAATACTTTAAACTAGAAGTTCATGTAGAGTGTGAGGCGACTAATAAAGATCATGTTCTCCAGGGAGAACCCGTATCCCTAGCAGAGTTTGATGAAAATAATGGAAATCATTTGCCAATATTGTGAGATTCCTATTCATGATCTTATTTTTATTCCACATGAATAATTCATTATAAAATAAACTGATCATTAATTTTAAGGCAACGATGAAAAATCGTGTGTGCCAACCAATACCTGTGGTTATTTTCATAGCTAAATGAAGGTCTATTTAAATTTTCATTTAAGAGAAGTGTTCGAAGCAAACAGAGGACTTTCTTTTACAGAAAGAAGAGAAAAATGAAAAAACAAAACAAAAAAACATGTGTGCCCACGTGTGTGCCCATGTGTAAATGAGATATTTTCCACTTGTTTTTCCTAGTTGACGTTTGGTCAAAATCAGATGGGGAACAATAATACTTGGTCCAGAGCTTGACTCTGTTGTACCATGTGAAGTAAAGTTTACATTTCGTGAATCCAAATATTATTTTTATTTTTGTGATTCAAAGTGATAGGGATTGAACTTGGACCTCATATGTGCTGCACAAGCGGGCTACGACTGAGCTGCATTCCTAGACCTATTATATTCATTTTTAATATGAATGGTTCATATAAATAAAATCATTGCACATTTTGTTTCATATAGTTGCATAGATGAATATACCTACGCCTCACATATTTGTTTTAACTTTAATGTAGGCTGAATGACATTCATGTTTAAAATGTGCTTCTTATTTTATTGCTGAAAATACAACAATTCTTTAGACATCTACATCTCTACCTAAATAAAATGTCAGAGAGACAGATTTTCAAAATCAGTTAGTATCATCAATGAAGCTTTCAATGCGTTCATCGTAGATATGTTGATGGATATTGTATTTATTTATGAGTTATATAATGCTTTTTATTTAATATTATTTAACAAAAAAAAAAAAGATAATCTGATTTGAAAGCCTGGGGGAAGAAAGCAAGTTTCAGTAAAAAAATAAATAAAACTGTGAGCTAGGTGAACTGCACTGATCATATTCAGAGTCCTTCCTGGACTTACCTCTTTAATTAGGCTCATGAAGCGGGTGCCAAAGCGCCATGGTTTGTGTCGATTACACTGCAAAGAACTGACGGTCATCTGGGGAAACTGTTGGACGGCCACGGACACGACATGCACAGCATCATACATCAGAGCAGCATCTGTCTGAAAGCCCAGAGAAAAGACATACATGTTCACAAACACCTGGAACAGGGGCAGGCAGCATGAAGAGAAGAATGAGGTAAGAAAAACACTAATTTCCAATTTTTTCTTTATGTTAGGGAAAAAACTATTTCCCCTACATTTTATGGTTCTCTCAGATAAGACACTGGCATCAAATTAGTATAACTCACTTAGAATATTTGACCACCTAGACTTTCTTTTCTAAAGCGAGACCCGAATTATACAATGCCCTGCTATTGCCTTGGTAGCTGGAAATAAATTTATTTCTCTTTCTTACTCTCCCTGGGTCTATCTTATTCTGCCTCACCACACACATAACAAGTACTTTGGATGAAACTGTGACATTTAGAATGATTATGTATCTCACAAATTATCCATAGAAATAAATAAGCAGTTCCCCCGTGCAGTAGGAAGAAAAGAAATTTTAAAGAGAGTTACTCAAAGACGCTTAAAGATATAAGGTCAAATCTTGTCTCTAGCTCTATTTTCAATTACCCATTCTCAGCTGTGATGCATCTTTCCAGATCGAATCTCAGTGTATGTGTTAATCCCTTTTCAAGAAACTAAGCTTAATCTCTTGTGCTGTTTTCTTCACTCGAAATTTCCATATCAATAAAAGTTCATTTGGCTTCTTAAGTAAAATGAATATGAATTCTACTGTTCTGCACCTGCTCTAGTGACCAGCCACTCTGTGAGTCAATGATAAAAAAAATAATGTTTATAATTTCTAACAAACAAAATGCTCAGTGACTGTCAAGCGTTGTGTTAAGAGAACCCTCTCACCATGTTTTGGGGGATCCCTGCCAGATCTCAGACCTACCAGAAAGGGTCACACTGGCAGGACTGGTAGCACTGAACTTTGAGCCATCTGCTTGGCATGTTTTAGAATAAAAGCATGTATTTCCTTTTCTAATTCACACAATTAGTGGGCTGTGAAATGAATTCCAAACTGAATAGGAACCCTGTAGATCATATTGTGTGCCACAATACAAGACAAAATGAGGAGACTGTATTTTTCCATTCAAATGGATCCTAAGAGAGCTTTACCCACAAAGTAGAAGATAACTAAATAGCACACTGCAGTGACTGAACATAGGAGCAGTCACTTTGCTCTTCATAAGTCTTTGAGAAATGTAAATACATATTCACACACTTCATCGAATAAATAACAGGTGGCAATTTCACACACCCTAATTGCTGCATGGTGGTAACTAGAGGATTCGATTTGCTATGGGCATCAAATATAAGCCTCACAATTACACTATCTGGTTTGGATCTGAGTTAACGTCTGAAGAATGTATCTCATATTGCGATGCTATTCCTAAAAATAATTACCAAATTTGAAAAGAGCATTTTTTTCTAAAAAAAATAACAAAATTATGTTATCTTAATATATATATACCATACAGTTGTCTGAGAAAGGCAGACAAAATGACATCCTTCAGGTGTTACTGACAGGACAGTTTTACAGCAGCATCAGAAACAAGACACAAAACAAAAACAAACAAAACAAAACAAAAACATTTTTAAAACACCAATTTTCCTTATAAATCAAATTTCATTTCCTGATGTGAGGATAATCTTGTAGACTTGACTGCAGTAGGGTTTCCTAGAAGGCAGATCTCCGGGCAGTTTCTGAGGGAGGAGGTCCTTCCCAGAGAAGCTTTACTGGAAATGGGTGGACTGATCCCTCGGGCTAGCATCCTGGGCTGAATACAAAATGACAGGAGAACACTATTCTTCTCTCTTGCATCCTAACTATAGACGCAACAGCTGCCTCTCACTCATCCTACCACTCTAGCCATGAAACTGTACTCTGTAACAGTGAGCCAGAATATACTCTTTCTTCCTTATATTGCTTTTGTCAAGAATTTTGACAATGCAATGGGAAAGGAACTAATAAATAAGAATCTGGCCCAAAGGATAAAAATCACAAATAAAAACAAAAGCTATTACAATCGATTTTTAATGGTACTGAAAAATTTGGAAATTTATTAAGAGTCTTTTAAATCTCTAACACAATAAAATGAGAAGTGAAAAAGAACAAAATATTTGAAAATCATGCAAATACAGGAGAAGTAACTCATTCCTGAATAAACATTAGCTAGGGCTAGATATAAAAGAAGTATTAAAAATGTATGAAGTAAAAATAGAGACATTAAAAAAAATATTGACTTCTAACAGGAGTATTTACAGTGATCAATGTCTACGTTTAAAAATCAGAAAGAATTTGAATCAGTAACCTGGTGCCGTACCCCAAGGAAATGGTAATCAACCAAACTTCAAATTACCAGGAAGACAGACAAAGTAAATTTCAGAGCAGAAATAAGAAGAATATAGGTATAGAAATGATAACTGGCACTTGTTTTATCTAGAAAACATTGTTTCTTTATATGGGCCCAAATGGTAACTAAATGCAGGATAATTGGCCAGCCTTCATGTCTTTATTTTGTTTCTGTCTCCTGTCTCAACCACTTTACATATTATACAATAATTGCTCAAAGAATATCTAACAATCTCTAATATACCTTATGGCCCTTTGGGTCTGAAAGTACAAAACAAGAGCCATTTTCTGAAGCTCAAGCACTTTGAATTTGGAAACTGAACCCAAAGCCTTACAAGTCTGGCAGCCCCCTAAATGAGGACAACTGTCTATGATAGCAAAACTATAATCTAGAGCAGAAGAGGCCATTTAATGGGGACCAGATCAATTCCTTCAAGAAATGACACCAATAACAACTTCCTCAGGCCATCTTACAGAATGAAACTTTAAAGATCAACCATACCCAGACAGCACCTTGCCCATTATGTATATATAAAATAAGCTACTTTCCCAATGCTTTCTCTATTTAAAATATCAGTACATTGAATGAACTGGACCTTTTTATTCATTCCTCTTCCATTGTACCTTATCAGCTATCCTTTCTCTTCTTTTTAGTATCATTCATCCTCTGAAATATTGAAAAAATGGATGAGCTGACCCTTTTGGAGCTGAAATTTTATTGGTTATTTCTGTCATTTTCTAATTAGAGACAAAGATGCTTTTATTAGAAACTGATACATAATACAATAAAGCTAATAAATATTTATGTAGAAAATTATAAAGTAGAAAAAGGAAGCTTAAGTAAAACCAAAGGTTTACTGATAGCCCGGAAATAAATGGCTGATTGACATGGTAACATAAGCTTGGGAACCTTGACAATACTGAATCATAAAGAACTAAAAATAAAACTGTTTTGTCAGCATAAAAATTCCCATTATAGAAAATCTCAGAAAAAGATTGCTTTCACTGATATATTTTGCCCAAAATTTTAAAAGAGAAGAAAAGTCTTCTGGACTCATATTCTGAAGCCATAATTACCCTGATACCAAAACATGACAAGGACATTATTATATACTAAAAGTTCCAAGCCAATATTATTGATGAACATAGACAAAGTGATCCTCAAGAAAATATCAGGAAACTGTAGAGGTAATAGCTCTGTGTGAAAGCTGGGGTCTATATCCTAGGGGTGTAATTTCAGAGGCCTGTGTAGTCTGGACAGAATATATACACACCTTTAATCCTAGTAAAGCTATGACAGCAAACATCTTTAATTTCAGTATTCAGAAAGCAGTGGTGGTACACACATTTTATTACTAAGAAAAATAGAATGTGAAAGCAGACACAAGAAGCAGAACTCAGAAAGAGTCAGTGTCACAAAGGAAGTGACGTCTGAGATGAGTCAGAGTAAATAACAGGCAAAGTGACTAATTATATGAAGAGTTAGTAGAGTGAGTCAGAGTGAGGACATGTCCCACTCTCAGGATATATAAGGCAGGCTCTCAGCTCAGTCAGTGAGTTACTGAGTTTAAGGGAGTTACAGAAGAGCCAGTTAAAGAGTCAGTTACAGAGTCAGTTGCAGAGGAATTAGTTACATAGTAGTCTAAGGAAGTAAGTAGTCTGGAGCAGGCAGGTGGTGACAAGATGCAGAGACAATGAAGTAGTTTGACTGAGTCTAAATCAGAAGGCAGAATGGGGAAGTGAGAGCTCACAGAGACACAGAAGCAGTCTTAAGAGTCTGAGTTCAGAGGCAGCCAGTCAGCATAGCTTAGTCAGCAGTGGAGGCTTAAAAGTTCTAAAGGCTGAAGCATTTCAGTTCTAGGCTTAAGAGTAGATTGTATGGAGGCCAAAACACTCCAGGGCTCTGGTACTAAGGACCAGTGATTTAATTTAAACAAATAATAAACTGTCATCTGCCCTGAATCAACATCTACATCTAGCATCTGATGTATGTCTACATCTATAGTAAAGAGTTTTCAGTGTAAGCAATAACAGATTACTGAGGATGAACCTCAAGTTCACAGAATTATCTGATCTCAAGAAGAGTGTGATGAGCAACAGAAAAAGATACTCAAAATTGACCTATGGACTCTGCATATACAAGCACAAATCCACATGAACATGTACATAATACACACACACACATACACACACACAGTTATTCAACATAATCAAAATGAATTTGTCTCAGGGTTTCACATACTTTCAAAGATGGTTGAATGCACATTGGTTAATAAATATGATGCCTTGATACAACACATAAGCAGAAGGAATGACAAGTCATCTCGACAGATGCAGAACTCACATCTGATAAAATTCAACATCCTTCATAATAAAAATTCTAAGTGATCTAGCTTAGGAGTAACATAGTCCAATGCTATAAAGTCTATTTTATAATAAGGCAGTAACTCACAACATATTTGAATACTGGAAAACTGACAGTGAAGCCTTAAGATGCATCAAGATAATAAGGCCCACTTTGGTCACTTTTATCCAACATGATACAGGAAGGTTTACCCAGAACAATTGGGCAAGACAATGAAATAAATGACATCTAAATTGGAAAGAAAAAAAGTCAAATTGTAACTATTTACTGATGATATAATCGTATATATAGAAACACCAAACACAATCAAAACATTATTAGAATTCATTAACTAATTCAAAGTAGTAGGATATAAATTCAACATCAAATAAATTATATTATTATATAGCAATAGTGAGTTATCCGAGTTAAAAATCAGCAAAACAGTCCTACTTAAAATAGCTACAAAAATAAAGTACCAAAATACATACAATTATATATATATATATATATATATATATATATATATATATATATATATACACATATACATACACACACACACACACAGGGGAAAGATCTCTGTGATAGAGCTAGCAAACATTCTAGAGTAATATTGAAAATGAAATGAATAAAAGGAGACACACCTGTCTTCATGGATTATAAGGATTAATATTATTAAAATTTCCATAACACCTAAAGTGATTGACATATTCAAGACAATCCCTGTCAAAACATCAATGACTCTCTTCACAGAAAATTAAAAATTAAAGTGTGCATGGAACTGTAAAAGAACTTGAATGGCCAAACAATCTTGGGCCAAAAAAACACAGCAAGATTTTTTCAACAACCTGAATACCAAGCACACTATAAAAATAGTATGACACTGACATGAAAAATAGCCACACCAACCAATGGGACAAAATAGAGAAAGAAATCAAGCATTTACAGTCAGCTGAGTTTAGACAAAGGTGACACGTTAGACAACAAAGAAAGAATAAACACTTCAACGAATGGTGTGAGCAAACTGGACAGCCATTCATTAAGTAAAATAGAAGCCCCTCCCTCACTGGTTACAACTTAGTAATGCACTAAACTACTGAAAGGAGCAGCAGTGAAATTTCCATTTTAAAAAATAGCATTAAAACATGAGACAAAGATGAAAATGCACAAATGGAATACCAAAAACCCATTTGTTTAGAGAAGGAAATTACTAGCAAAATAACACTTCTTTACAGCAAAGGAAATCAGAGCCTATAGATAGGAAGAAGATAATTGTAAACAACATATCTGAAATGAAATGTATGAGAGCATCCAAACATTTAATACCTGTGGAGGGGGGCAGTTAACGACATGGTCTAAAGATTTGTGTTAGACCTAAGTAGACATTTGAAAAGTCAGATGAAGCTGGAAAGTTGTAGCTCATGCCTTTAATCCCAGCACTCAGGAGGCAGAAGCGGGTGGAATTCTATGAGTTCAAGGCCAGCCTGGTCTACAGAATGAGATCCAGGACAGCCAGAGTTACAACAAAGAAACACTCTCTCAAAAAAAAAAAAAAAATCCAAGAAATAAAATGAAAAACTAGTTGAATCCTCAACAGGTACATGAAAAATTTCTCAATTGCCTTAATTTCCAGAAAATCAGAAATCAGAGCAACAATGACATGTTACACATTGCAGTAAGAATGGCTACTCTCCACTATCCAAAACAAATGATAACAGATGCTGGCAAAGTCAAGGAAAAAGGGAAAACTTTGCACACTGTTGGTGACATTTATATTCGCATAGTACTATGATAAGCAGAAGGAAGGTTGCCCTAAAGTTAAAAATCCAGCCATGATTTGATCTAGCAATCATTCATATTTGGGGAGTTCTGATAATGAATAAATACTTATGACTCTCCGTTTGAAACTAAGACTTTGAGAGGGAATTCAAATAAATATAATTTTGTTTCTAATTTAATTTTCGTTACGTATCATATCATCTCTAAGGAGTACTTCTGATTTAAATACAACATGTAATCTTAAAAATTACATTACAACTGAGTATATGAACTTTTTTCTTACTAAATTATTTACTTACTGACTCCATATGACTTATTTAGAATAATTCAGTTAGTTTTGCCCTGAACGTGATACAATCACACATCTGTGTAGAAGTATGTATGTGTCATACTTATTTGGAAACTAGAACACCTGTTCATTTTTGGGATTCATACCAGAAGAAAGAAGTACAGCAAGAATACTGTTTACTTGTGGGGGGTTTATATCAGAAAAAGAAAGTAGAAATTAGGAAGTTAACTACAAAGCCCAGTGGGGTCAGAGAAGAGAGGCCCATGCACCATTGATTATTGAGCATCTATAAACTACAATAGGAGCTACCTCTGACTGCCTATCTTAGACTAGATTTGGTTTTGGAGCTTTATGATTCTTTCCAAATTAAATTCTAAACTGCAAAGGGTATCTATCAGTCCAAGATGTGTCTTTCAACCATTTAAAATTATGCACTAAGATCCAATCCATTTCAGCACAGCTACGATGACATTTCCACATGAGTGTCGTGGAAAGATCATAAAACACTCTTGCACGTACTTCAATATGAGTTCATTTCAATTTCATTTTGTTATTTCAAATGATAAAACAATGGGGAGGAAGACTTCTTGAACTCCGTTGAGCAACTCAATTCTAAAGCTTCCACTAGCCTGTATATAGTCATCATTAGGACAGTGAACAGTGGCTCTTTGCTGAAAAGCCCAAACCTATCTCTTGGAAGTGGTTTGTTTCTTCAAAGTAATTTTCCACTCATTTTAATAAAATCTAAATATGCATCAAAAGTTTTGTTGTATAACATTTTTAATATTAATGCATATCTAAAATATATCACAACTTAAAAACATACTAAAAGTGTTTTGAACTTTTCTTTCTTTCTTTCTTTCTTTCTTTCTTTCTTTCTTTCTTTCTTTCTTCTTTCTTTTTTTTTTTTTTTTTTGAGACAGGGTTTCTCTGTTGTAACTCTGGCTGTCCTGGACTCACTGTGTAGACCAGGCTGGCCTCAAACTCAGAGATCCACCTGCCTCTGTCTCCCAAGTTCTGGGATTAAAAGCATGCACCACTATCGCTTTGCATGTTTTGAACTTGTAAAAAGGTTATATAAACTTATAGTTTATTTATAGAAAGACCCCATTACTAAGCAGTAAAAACCAAGCGTAACTAGGTTTGATCTACAAGTTATATTTGTTCTGGTTGTAATCTTATTCATTCTTCTTAAACTTCTGGGATGGAAATTCTAAGATAGTTACTAACACTTCCCAAAAAAATTAAATGACAGATTGTTTTGTATAAAAATGAAGACAAACAATTATGGACTATACACAGTGAAGAAAATACTGAAATAAAATGTTATGAAATATACCAAAGATTTCTTTTAGCAAAATTCATCAAAAATATTTTTATTATTGGTGGTTGGGGCATTTTAAAAATTATGCGCCCTATAAATCATGGCCTTGGTATATCACTATTGAATTTTAACTGAGAGAATTGGGGTCAAGGTCTTGTGACACATAACTTTAATGCCAGCACTCACGAGACAGAGCCAAGCAGACCTTTATAAGTTCTAGCCCCACCTGATCTACACAGGCAGCCAAGGATATGTGAAAACCTGTCTCAGACAAACAAATGCCAGCAGATTAAAAAAAAAGAAAGAAAAGAAAAGAAATGAGGCCTAGTCTTTTGTTTTTTAAGAGATGCATTTTTTAATAATTTTTAAAAGTTATAATTTTATAAGTTTTAGTATTTGTGTGTGGGAGGGTAGATGGAGAGAGAAAGAGAGAGAGAGACAGAGAGAGAGAGAGAGGAATCTAAATTGGAGGTCTCCATTTGCTCCCTCTCCTCAGAGCTCAGGGAACCCTGGAGAAGAGGGGAAGGAAAGATTGTAGATATCAGAGGGGATTAGGGAGACAAGGAGAACTCAGCCAGCTGAATCAACAAACAGGGCTCTCACAGAGACTGAAGAGGCAAGCACACAGCCCATGGGTCTGTACCAGGTCCTCTGTGTATACATCAGGGCTGTTAGCTTGGTGTTTAGGTGGGCCTTCTAACAATGGAAGGGATGGTGTCTCTGGCTCTTTTGCTGTGTCTTATTATATTTGGCTGATATTTCTTGCAGACCTGCTCTTTTATGAAGGGAAATGAAAGGAGAGTGTCCCTCCTAGTTGGTGGTTCTTGGAGGAATAGAAAGAGGGGAAACTGTGGGTGGGATGTATTTTATGAAAGAGGAATCTATTTTCAATAAAAACAAGGAAAAACAAAAAAGTGTACTTTTTTTCATAATTTTTTAAGGTTATAGTTTAGTAAGTCTTGGCACTATATGTGTGTGTGTGTGTGTGTGTGTGTGTGTAGGTGCGCACGCATGCACACGTGTGTCTGTGTGTGTTGACATTAATGCTCTTGATTGGGGCTAAGACACTAAAACTCACCCAATGGTCTATATGATATACTTATATTATATTCTTCGCTTTAGCTTACTTTCTTCACCACAGGCACTTCTGGATGCTCGCAACACCAACTTTGTAGTGCTATACATGATATTCTGTATGCTGGCTTGCCTATAAGTGTATAATAGCACTTTAAAGAGTAAATACAGAGTCTGCCAAAAAGTTTGCTTTAACAGTAAAAGAAATAGGTCTTGGGGCACTCTGAATAACAATCGCATTCTGCCATCTCTCTAGAATGTAACACCTCCCAAAGGTACTGTGAACCAAATCTGCCAGCAGCTCCAGCCTTGGAGGAATGTGAGTGCAGCCTCTGTCCCAATTCCAAATGAATTTATAGTAACAGTTCTGTGAACACATTTATCTTTCCATTAAATACGTGCAGGCAGGTCTCCTCTGAGATCACGAGCTAGCTGGCAGGTGGCAGATCCATTCTGGAGCTCCTGTGTTTCAGATTTTGCTCATTTCTGAAATCCCAGCTGAGGTACAATGCACAGCACAAAGAGCTGCTTGCTCTAGTAAATGGAACATAAGTCTATGGATTCTGACTCTTTCACTTAGTGGTCTCTTAACTGAAACAAATAATCAAAACTTAAAGTAATTCTTTTTGCCTTGTTTCCTTTTTTTTTTAACTTGGAAATTTAAAAAAAAAGAACACTTTGGGGGGAATAATCACTTTAAAAACTGGATAGTTATATTTGAAAAGTAGGTGTAAGTGTAGATTGTTCAATTAGTAGAGATGGATATTAAGTAGGGTAAAGAAGAGAACATTAAGTTTGGGCACTCCTGTGCACAGTCAGCAGGATTTAAAATGCTATTGAGAAACATGTACCTCTCTTACAATAGAAGCATGCACACAGGAAGAGCAAGCTGGTGCTCTCAGCTGGCACACTGTGCCCAGCTCTCCATCATTCACAATGCAAGTACATGATTCCTGCTTACTGAAGTGAGTGAATGATGAAGACCTGTCCTCAGAACCAATCAGGAACCAATTGTGAGACAATTCTTCCAATAACTCTGCAGCTGCCATTGTGTGGTCTCTGCTGCCAGCTCTTTGTCCCACTCTGAAATAGTTCTTTACCAGCAGCTGCGAGGACCACACAGGCTGCATGAGGTAATATTTTAAATCAGTTTGCAGAGTTCCTGGCACATGGTATACAGCAGGTGTTATCAGATACTGTTGGTGATCACCAGAAGGCTGGTAACCCCTTTTCAAGGTGGACACTATTCCAAACCAGGATCATGTTTAGAAAGTACAATGCTGCAATTCTTCTACACACAGATTAGCCTAAATGGGGGATAGTTTTATGCTGTTCAAGAGAATGGATCAGGGCCTGTAAAAAAAGGAGAAAGAAGGCATTTTCATAGAAACTTTATTCCTATGAAATGAAGTATGTCTGTGATGGTATAATTCAATTGAAATCAGAGCTTTAAAAAAATCTCCAATGCATGGCTTTCTGACATATTTAGAATTTAAGAATAAAGTTACACAGTAAACTATCTTTCTCTCTCTCTATCTCTCTCTCTCTCTCTCTCACACACACACACACACACACACACACACACTCACACACACATCTTAATGGACCACTGTTGGGCAGATAACTTCATACCTGCAATGTGACCCTAGTCAAATGTGACTCATTGTGTTGTCTGAAGTTTCTCCATCTATGAAAGGTAGGAAATAGATTAGATTGAATAAAGTGTCCATTTTAGTTTCACTTCTTTTGCTATGATAAAATACTGTGAGAAAAAGAAATTTAGAGAAGAAAGGATTTATTCAACTTACAATTTCAGATTGTATTCATGTTTGCAAGAAAGCCACAAAAGGAGGCACAAGACACCAGTGGTCACACCACAGTCATTGTCAAGAGCAGAGTGAATTAAGTACAACCATTCTACCTGCTTTCTTTCTACTCCACTAGCTGTCTTTACTCTTAACCATTCCAGGGTCTCAAACCAGGGAACAAAAGACTGGATCTTCCAGCATCAATGATCAAAACAATCCTCCACAGACATGCCACAGGCAACATGATCTAAACATTTCCTTAATTGAAACTCTTTTTCTACATGATTCTAGTTTGTCTAATTTGGACAGCTAAAACTAACAGTGCCCAAAGATGTGTGTGTGTGTGTGTGTGTGTGTGTGTATTTAAAATTTCCACATTTCATTCTGATTCTGTATTGACCTTTGGAATACAGCCATATTCTTAATGTCTGGCCTCTCTATTCTTCTGTACACCATGTATCTATTTAATAATCTTTCATATCAACATTTCTTAAGCAACTGGAAATTAGGAAATGCCAAGTTCATTTTTCTTCTTTCAGGTCTATACACATATTCTTCTCTGTTCCATCCTCCACCAATGAAACCTATTGATATATATATTGCTGTTCTTATTCTTGTGTTTATAGTTCTATTGCAGTATTGCACTATTGCTCATATTAAAATTAGTCTAGCCTTTGATACTCTAAGATATAAAAGTAATATTTATTCTTTACTATACAAAGTCATTTCCTAATATTTCAGTATTTTATTTCATGTTACACACTTTGATGAATCTGTCAGTAATTCATACTTCATGTTTTCGATCTCACCAAAGATTTCTGAAATGTAGATATGTGGAATTAAAAGTTATTTCAAAAATTATAGAACAAGGGACCTTAAAAAGCTTGCCTTAACTTATTGTATCTTATTGTGTTTGTTCTTTTAAAAAAAAAAAAACACGCATTTTTTTTTGTCTTTACCCTTATGGCATGTGGTATCCAGGAGGGCTAAAAGAGACAAGAGACAAGACAAGAAAATATAAAAATGAAAAGAGGGAAACAATAGATTGGATTCAGTCTCATGGCCAAATTGATGATTTAAAAGACAATTCAAATTCAGTCAAGCTTGTGTGAAATTCCCTGAGTCTAAATTAGTGCCATTAATCCATTTACTTGGTTTTCCTGTGAGTTCATGAACTTGAGTAATGCTTTTTAAACCAACACTTTCTGATTCAAACTACAAGCTAACAAAAACAGTGAATGTTGAATTGCTTGTTCTGAATAATTGGTAAAATACAAACTAAAATATGACTTCTACTAGTTATAATAAGCGATTTCATGGTCCTTTATGGTTACAAACTTTTGGAGTTTCAGTCTTTTTAAAACGTACTGAATGTGACTTCCCTTAACAAAACATAAGGACATTTTGCAACCAGCATTATTGTAGATAGCATTTAAAGTTTTGTAAGGAATGAAATGAAATGCATGGAGTTTAAACTTAGAATCATTACTATTTTGAAGAAGACACTTTTGAATTCTTTCTACAACTTACTATGAATGTTGTCAATGTAAATCTTTTCTGACATATTTTTAAATGCACTATTCTGAAGCAGAAGAGCCTGTCTGTTGTATCTGTTTAGCCATATTTTCTAAGTACCTTTAAACATTTATGTACCAAATTCCAAACTATTTAGATTTCTTTCAAATACCCTATAAAAAAACTTTTCACTTTTAAGATATGAGGCAGCAGGAAAGCAGGTTAGAAAATGCTACCAGATTTTCATTTAAAAGTTCCATTAAATTAATGTAGTTATTCTTACCTAATTAAATTTTTCCCACTAAAATCAGCCCATTGAGATATCTTTTTCTCTTTTAAAATGTGCCATGAAGCTCTTACCAGTGTTCATGAACCATACTATATTGATGGGGTTGTTAATGAACTCTCTAACAACAATACACTAGTCTTAATAATTTAGATCCTGTTAAATCTTGTCTGATTTTTACTACATTTGGAACGTCTATTGATCTAGGGAAGTCAATATCAAGGGAAAGTATTCTATGCATTACCTGCTGGTCTCCAATATATTCAATTGTCTTGATATTTGTAGTTCAATTTAGCTTCTTGTATTTAAAAATTTATATTCATTAATATTGTTTATACTTAATGTATTCAATATGATAATTGAAAAATGATTTTTCTGGTATTACCAGATTGTGGTTCTTTATAATTTGAGATCTAGGAATATGCAACAACTAACATAAACCAGTTACATGGGTATATGTTCTTTAAAATGTTATGAAAGTGCTAATTCCAAATATCTATGAGGGTTGATAACATAAAGCTTCCTATATAGTTTACCCATATCAAAGCAAATTTTATGAATAAAAACTTATTTGGGGAATAAATTTCCAAAAATGGTTATATTCAAAAAATAATACTAACATGAATGCTTTCTTGTCCCTATTGTGTTATGTTTTTATGAGATACTTATTACTCTGTATAGCAATTCATAAAATATGAAAAAATAAAAATTTCATAATCAACTTATAGAATATGGACTAGGAACTTTTAAATTTCTTAATGTTTGTTTGTTTTTTTCATCTTTAAAAAGTAGTGTTGTTCCTCAAAAAGTTGTTGCCAGAAAGTCAGCCATTTATAAGTAGGTCATAATTATAAATTTTCTTAACTGAAAATTTATCAAGTATAGCATCAAGTACGATAACAAAGAATAATATCAGTTTAGATGAGAGTGGTCTTCAAGGAAAAAATGCTGACAAGAATATCCCTCAGTGGTAGAGGAATTTTCTTGTATGTGAGAGGCCCTCAATAAGTACATACTTTAAAAAATATATTGATTAACTATTGTTTCAATAGCACAGAGAAATTTCTTGGGCTTACTTATTCTAAGGCTTCTTAAATAGTTTACTAATTTTAATTTAAAATTTCTTGACTTTTCCCTATTGTCTCTATGAGCTTTCTCAAGTGCTTGATTCACTAACAATCTCCATGTTATTAATATGTTGTTGACAACAAATATAATAATGTATTTGTATAATAAAACAGAGACTTCAAAGATGATTTAGATATATAACTGTAGAAAATCTTTCTTCATATGATACTGTATGCAAATTAAAATAGGAATATTCAATTTAATTTAGACTAATATCTATCCATATTGAAGAGCAGTTGTTTGAAAGAGTCATATTCATGTCACATCTAAGGAGAACCAGAAATAATAGCAGTGTGCAGAGAATTGAGCCACAAGAGGATGGTAGAGGAAAACTCTCAGAGGCGAGAATCCCGGGAAAAAGAAACTAGGAAACTCCTTTTTTTTAAAGTAAATCAGGAAAAAAAATATGACTCCATATAGTTCTTATTAATTGACACAAAGAAACCTGGCACATTTATTTTTAAATTCAACAAAATTATTCAGAATTTGTTCAACTTTATCCAGCTGATGAGCTTCAGAGTCTTATAGAACAGTCCTATAAACATGTCACCAACTCACATCATGTGCATGCAATGGTCTTCGGACCATTTTGAGAGTGTCATAACTCAGGTCGTAGTACTTCATCTTGGATTCCTACCTATAAATACCTTGATTTCAGCTTAGAGTGGGAAAGACCATGCCTTTTTATTCTCTTACATTTTGAAAGATAAACACCTGAAATTAAAACATCAATCCTATGTGAAATATTGAGTAAAGTTAAACTCATTATTTAACCAAGCAAAATGTTATATTTATCCTTTATACAAAATAGCATAAAGTTTACCTTCCTTTCCTGTGCTTTTGAAATTAGTTGAACCACAAGGAATACCCATGACCAAAAAATGAATGAAATTTACTGTCAGAATACTAAGAATGGCAAATGTAATACCAGCTTTATTTCAGGTAAGTTTTTAATTATGTAGTCTAAGGGATAAGCTACCTTTAAATCAGAAAAAAAGAAAAGCTAAATATTTCATGAAAAAGGTTCCTTTGTTGTAATATTGTTTTCTATAACACTTGCTTCTTTAACTATTGCGGCCTGTATTTTTTAAGCATTACTAATTCAATTTTCTTTAATAGACAAGGTTGTGAAATACAGACCATGAAAATCCAATAATCAAACAAGCATTGAGCCCAGGCCTATTGAATTCCAAAGGTTCTGTTTGTTTGTATATTTGTTTGTTTGTTGTTTATTTTCCTGCTAAAGTACGAATACTATAGGCATATCACTGCTCCATATATAGCATGCCTAAAATGTCAAATAGGCATCTAGTTTAGATATTATTTTGTCTCATGTTAATAATGGTATTTAGAAAGCAAAACTTATTGAACACAGCTATCATCCTATGCTATCTCAACTTTTTAGTCTACAGACAAAAGGGAATTGATAATATTTCTAGTTGAGAGAAAGCAATGTTCTTATCAGATATAAATGAATGATGACATACCAGTGCCCATGATTGGGAGCTAGAAAAAAAATGTAATAATATTATGCTAAAGAATATTCTGGAAATATATGTTAAGCACCAAGTGAAGCATTGTGGTTTCCATATTTAAGGAAAAAAGGAAATAAGTAGATTACAATGTGGTTTACTGTTTTCCCACAGGACGTTAGACACAGGACGTGTAAATGTTCCTGTGTACAATTAAACACATTTGTAATTGAATATTGTAACATTATTACAATTATTATCTGGAGCTACATGTACAGGTATGCAAGGATAGATGTTATATTTATAAATACATATATAATTCCTATTAAAACGGATTTGTATTATACTGCTATAAATGAAGTATACCCAGTTACAAGCCTGTCACCAATGTTCCTTGTATTTCTTAAGATTAATCTCAACCTCATTGATTTGTGAAGACACACAACACATACTGCATTAATTTTTATATTCTCAATAAAAATGCAGGATAAAATATAACTTTCAAAATAAATTTAAAACATATCTCTCTATGTTTAATAGAGCACTCGCTATGTTTAACTACTAAATTAATTTTTAAAGTATTCTGAAAAGGTACATTATTCTTGAAATAAAATGTAGTTTATGATACTACACTAATTAACGTATCTATAACCATCTATCTTTCAAATACAGAAGAAGGGAAAGATTATGATAGATCTGAAATATTAACAATATTAATGGTATATAAAGGTTTTAAGTTTACCTCTTTTCTTTATATAAAAACATTGTGCCTATAAATATTCATAATCAATGGGCCAAAAGCAAATAAAAATTATAATTAAAAGTAAGCTGATTCTTCTGAATTCTAGAGAGTATTCACAGTTTACCCACATTGCTTTCAAATTCCTGCTTAAATTACATATGTAAACTGAACCAGAAATAAGTTATACCAAAACCATCAATTAATATATATATGTATATGTATATATATATATATATATATATATATATATACATAAATATACATATTTAAAGCTATTTAAGTAATATATCAGTCTAAAGATAGGTTTGTAGAAAAACACAAACAACTTGCTACGGCATCTACTTTATCAGGAGTCATAATTATTTTTTTTTAAATATGATCATCAAAAGGAGTGATTAATCAGTCAATAGCTTAAAGCTTTTCCATAAGCATTGTTCAGTTAATTAACAAGGTGCCTTATTTACTTCAAATGAAGCCTTGAGCTATTAAATAAAATTACAGCATCACTTATTAAGAATTGGGGCTCCTTTGGAAGGAGTGTTAATTCACTTTCCTTTTCTCTGGAACTGGCTTGTCAGCAGCCAGCTCAGGTCTAGAGAACACACTAACATTAAACACTTGATCTTGAAGCCATGCTCTAGTTACCTAAGATGGTTTGACAATGATATGCTATGTCTAGATGTTTGAAACAAAGATAGTTGTTTGTGAATTTATTTATTCCCACTCTTAGCATTAAAAATTTAATTTGTAGTTGGCTTGGCTGATATTACTGTCCCAGTTGAATAATATAGACTTTCAAAATGTTCATTTATATCATCCATGATTTTGAGGACTAAGAAGTTTCAGGGATTGCTCACAGTACCTTTTGATATGTTAGTTTTAAACTGTCAACCATAAGATGTTTCTAAAATATGAAAAGTAGGTCCAGGTGGAAGCCTTCTCAGCACCCAGGAGTCAGAAGAAGGAAGATTTCTATGAGTTCAAGGGTAGCCTCTTCTACATAGTGAATTTCAGACCAGACCGGTTTATATAGTGAGACCCTATCTTAAAAAGTTATTCAAAGTAATGGCTGGTAAAATACATATTTTTAGCCACCCACCTTTTAAAATTATTAAGGCTGATTGTTTCCAGTTGTTCTAAAATAAGAGTCCTAATATGCATAGCAGCTATGACAAACATAGATAAGGCATGTATACAGGATATACGAATTAAATATTATTCTAGTCTGTTAGCCATCTTCTCAAAATAAATATAAACTTCTTATATATAATGCCTTAAATTATTATATCTTTAATGTGATCAGTGTATTATCTAAATAAAGGTACCTTAAGGTGTTTTAATCAAGAATTATTTACGATTTTAGTAATTTATGTTTTAATTGACATGTTTTATGTATCACACTATGGTAATTTTAAGTATATGGATATTGTACAATGGTTATATCTAGCTAACTAGTAGATTTATATAAATGGAGAGCCACATAACTTTTACTTTCCTCATTTTTCAAGATTATATTATGACATCATTAACTATAGTTACCATGTTCATCGTAGACATCTCATGAGCCTCTTCCTCCTACCCCATTACAATTCCTTCTGACAACATCACCATCTTTTTCCTTCCCTTAAAGTCACAGCATTTACTAATCACTCTTCTGCCTCTCAGACTAATTTTCAATTTTTAGGTTCCACGTATGTGTGGCTAATGAAGTTTCCATGCCTAGCTTATGTTACTTAATATCTTTCTGTTTCATCCATGCTACTAAATACTACAAAATTGCCTCCTCTTTAAACGCATGAACAGCATTCATTGTTCTCATGATTTCTACACTTTCTCATCTATTGGTGGACATTTGTGTTAATTACATATTTTGACGATTATGAGAAGCTCGTGAAAGAACAGATATCTCTTTAACATGCTGATTTTATGTCTTTGGCCACACACCTAGAAGCAAAATTGCTGTATCACTTGGAAAAGGCTGCTTGCATTTTAATGGTATTAAATTCATCTAACATTTTCAAATTGAGGCATTATTTTTATATACACAAAAACTATTATTCTATAAAAATCAACCATAGGACTTATGAGAAATTAATTTCAATAAATATATAAGGAAATTCAAATATATTATTTGCTTTTTCCTGTTTCTAAATAAAGATTACATATAATATGCATTCTGATTAACCCTATTTCAAGATAGTATGGGGTTGAAATAATATAGAGTGAAGGTAAGTTCTGTTTCATTGAAAGAGAACACAAGTATCAGAAGATAATTACTCTGTGTCACATGATTTCTCAATGCAGCATGTCTGGTTTATGTTTCTGAGTGAGACAGATTAGTAGTAAACCAGAAAAATAATACATTAAACCAGGTAGCTTTTCTAAACAGGAACATAAATGCAGTATGGAAATGAAACTGCAGTTTGATATAATTAAATCATTCACCATTCTTCATAGAAATGTGTCAGCTATAAAAGTCCTATACAATGTGTCCAACTCTATAAGCATTTGTATCTAGATATTATTCCATTACCATATTCACAATAGCATTTAGATTCAAAAGGAAATAAATACAAAAGACAAATAGTGCATATGCATTCAGCACCCAGCTGTTCTATACAAGATACTGTGCTAATGCAGCAGACACAGACATAAGCAGAACAGACAAAGCACATGTCCTCGTGAAGCTATTGCTTAGAAAATGTTAAGCAATTCATTATTCAGCGAAAAGAAAGTATGCTGAATACTAAGTAGAAAAAGGGTAAAAGATACCATAACAAGCATGCACCAGAAACTTGAATGAAATCGGAAAGATACACCAAAGACGAAAACAGTGATGCTGACACCCAGGAAGTGGGAAGGGGTGGAAAGGGAGGAGGATGCATGAGCACTCGGAAGTTGAGGACAGTAACACCACTTAAGGTATGGGCTCATGGCTGTAATTATGAAATAGTATGAAACACTATTCAATGCTGAATGAGTAAACCAAAAGCAGAAAATGAAGGCTTCATCAACCATACCCTGGATTGTAGGTTTTGTCTGTAAAATAGGAAACCACTAAAGCATTGTCAGGGGAGATACGATCAGATGTTCTCAAATGTAGAGAAAATGACCAAAATGCAAAATCAAAAGCAGAGAAAACTTCAATAAACTCTAAAATAATTATGGGGAGATACATGGGAAAATTCTAGACAGGTTTGGAAATAGGCTTGACTATGGATGGTTTCCTGGCGTACTACTGAAAGGTGTGCAATGGCTAACAATGAGGATGTGTCAGTAATGCGCAGATTTGTAGTTCAGGTCAGCAGACTATAATATTCACTGAGGATAAGTAAGGTAGATAAATAATACCAGAGGTGCGTCTTTACAGTTTTTCTTTGCCTCCTCACTTCTTAAAATGTTCTTCTGTGAGCACACATATACACAGTGTGGTTGTTTTCTCTACTTTAGATATGTCCAAATGTGATCTACTGTTGTATCTGCATTTATAGACAGGGGGTTTGCAGGGAAAACAGTGTTACAGTTAGCTTTTCTCCAAACTTTTCAAGTAGAGGGATCCAACAAGTAGATCAATTGCATGAGCTCATGGCTCAATAGAATGGTAATATTTGTAAATCCTGAGCTTGTACAAAGCTGAGCCATAGACGCAAATGGGGAATTACGTGGAGTTGGAGAAAGAAGTCTGATTAGTCACTGACATAGAAACTGATAATGAATGGAGGGCATGAGATGTGGTAGGGATAATTTTTAAGTTTCAATCAAGTTTAGATGAATTAGAGAATGTTCTATTTTGCACAGAAGAGTTACCCTATTTTATTTGTCCACATTTCAAAAAACGTTTTGCGATTAAAACAAACAGACAAGCAAACAACAAAAAAGAAGACAAAAACCCATAAGTACCATGTAGTTCCAGTGTGACATTTTCTTAGGATATAAAAACATTCCACCTTGCAGGGAAGCTCTTTAGCTACTGCGGAAACAACTCAAAGGAGCTTCAGAAAGTCCCTGAAACTGACCAGATTCATTATGCTCTTCCATGTCAGAGTAAAGAATAATCACTGCAAAGAAGATTCAGACAAGTCAAGCTGCAAAGAAAACTCTGGGACCAGACCAGCTGCCTGGTAGAAAGCAGAAACCACTCAATCTGCCTAGAAGAGGTTTAGACCAACTGAGTCACTGGAAGGGACATTCAAACCTGCTTATATATAAGCTTGAGCTGCTTGGGGGCTTTACAGTGTGCTTCCAATTCCCAGCTTTTGGTCACTGTCACCTATGTTAGATGAGCTTCGGTGATGCAGCTGTTTTTAGTTCATTTCTGCTCTTGTAAGTAACCCCTCACCCATACTTCTTAAAGTAATCCCAATAAAACTCACTGGTTCACCAAATTACACTTTGGTGGTATTCATACTTTGGTCTGATGTCGACTCCTTATCTGGGGTAAATGGATGTGTGTGTACCATCTCCCCAGGAAAAGTTTTGTTATAACACTCATACAAGTAAATGTGTGTAATTCCTTGAAAGAAGATTTTACTTGGTTGAGTACATTTACTATGATAATAAGATGCTAACATCCTTACTGGAGAAGAAATGTGTATTTTCTAAGCTACATAAACTTTTATAACACCTTCAATCTGCCAGTTATTCTGTCAGATTATTGTTGTTCTATCAGAGACTAACCAATAACAGAGAATGAATACACAAAATCAATATTTTGTTTCTAGAAACTTCAGATACGAAGCCGTTTTCGTGGCTGAGTGAATTAGGACAATTACACCAGCTCCGAGCTTTGGTGTCAAGGGAATGACTAAATTGTTAAAAACAAATCCTGCTTCCAGTGTTCTTACCACATTGTCACTGAATCAAAGCAATGGGGACAGCCTCTGTGATTTCCTGCCAAGACCTGAGATCAGCACATTGTCCTTTTGTCATCTCTTGCTTCTCTGGAGGTTGGCCTTGATGTTCTTTGAAACATTATTTCATTTGTACATGATCATCTCCAAGGAACACCCAGCATGATTTGTCCTGGCACCGCAGCCCTAGTAGACAGCCCTGGGATTCCCCACCTGCTGCTGTGGATGCTACCCAGCCTCACTGTAAAAGATGTAAAGTACAAGCTAGCTCTTTATAGCTAATGGTTCAGGCAGAAAGAAGTTTCCCAGCTGGACAAATACATGATCAAAAGTGATATAAAATGCACTGAGAACATTACACTTTGATGGTCACTTTAGATCATATCGAGATTAATCTCATATCTAAAACTGACACACCTGACAAACACACTTTTTAACTAAATGTTAAATAGTAGATAAGTAAACTATAATTTAGTGTCTTGAATTTGATCAAACTTCAAATCCTGTTGGTCCAGGCATATACACTATGACAAATTTTACACTAAAAGTCTTTTATGAAATCAAGCAAGGGTAATCCCTCTTATCATTCTGACTACCTAAATCAGTACCAAATAAGAGCTGAAATCCATTATCATGCATTTTCATTGGAATAGGAAGACATGTTATATGACAATTTTTACATTTGGTTTTATTATAAATAAACTATGAAATAGTCTGGTCAGGAGTGTTTTTACTAAGAATTTAAAGAATAGGTGTATGTTTTCTGAGAGTATAATTGAAAAATAGATAAAATTACTGCTTTGGAATTGGCAGATTTTATAAACAGAAAGTAATTTTGGAAAGTGGTATGGGAGGTTCAGAATCATAAAAAATGGAGGCAGACGTGTCTTATGTCATGAACTCTCTGGGAAATTGAAGGATCATACTTTGAACACATTTTTCTTTTCAACCCATTCCATAATAGGTTTGTTATATTTGTCTCCAGAGAACTCACTATAACACAAATAGTTGCTGCTTGAATGAAGAAAGAAACGAAAGGTGAAATCCCTGGAGTCCCCACAGCCAAAATGAACCAGTTTCTCTTTTGTTCCCTTGATCAATGGTCAGCCAGAGACATAATCCAAACCACTGACCAAGATTCCACAGTTTTAGTTTGTAATCATGGGGTATAACATTGAAGCACTGAGAGCTGTTTTTGTGCAGGTATGATTGGTAAGACCAATATGTAGCCAGCAATTCTTCATCCCTGAGTGTCATGATTTTCTAAGTTGAGTCAGAAGCAGACACTGGATTCTTTTTGGACAGTGTTACTCAGTTTCTCTACTCAAGTATCAGGGAAGCCAAGCTATGATCAGTATTGAAGTTGTAAAACATATCTTTCAATCAAGAGATGAAAATTGATTTTGTTGAATAATGATAATTTTTCCTCAATTACACCCCGTAAACAGATACCACAAAACAAAATAGTACCTCATAGAAGCAGCACAGTTTAAGCTGTTGTTATTCTCTACTTTATACATCTCATTTATCATGACTGAATCAGATTTATTTACCATATATATATGCATACTAAATTAGCAAAAAAAAGACCATGAGACCTCAACCCTATCCAATGGACTGCAGGCAACTAAGGAATACTGGGAGTGGGAAATACATATATTCATGTAACAACAATTAATGAAAAAAGAGATCATGAATTTGAAAGGACAAGAAGGGATATGTGGGAGGAAAGAGAAGGGCGAAATGTTCTAATTATAATCTAAACTTTCCTGTAAATATCATCAGTCAGTGATGTCAAACATGTTAATTTTGGGGTAAAAATAAAATGTTATAGGTAATTAAGTAATGATTACTAAAAGATGTAATTTATTTTAATAAAATAGATCATTGTTGGAATGGTTGTTGAATGTTTAATTATTACAAGTAAAATTATGACTCTGATGTAAAATTCTATAAATTCCTAAAACCCATTGTTATTCAATGTTATTTGGCTAATATAGAACCAAAAAATTATAGTTTATGACTACAACTCAAATGACTAGCTTGAAATCTGTTCTATACTGATCAGCCATATGTCCTGTGGTAAATTGTTACTGTTTGGCTGTGCAAATACAGATAATTTTAACTTTGCCTAGTATAACTTTTAAAATCAAAATATTTCTCCAACCACAAGAAAAACTAATCTTGTACTTTAAATTTGAGGAATTTTTATAGATATAACATTCTCTTCAATTACATATTCAAAATATTAATGCTTCTTTAAATATAGGAAAGTTAGGGAAACAGAAACTTTAAAAATAAAAGCATAAGCCATTTCAACTGAAGTTTCAACTGAATCTATTATTAAAGAGGTCAATTAGAAAAAACCAAGATGTGTTTAATTTACTATTTGGTATATATGAATAAACTCTCTTCCTTGTTGTCCTGCATCATTTAGCAGAAAAACAGTCACTTTTCTCATTGTACAAATAAATATAGAGTTTAACATAGTTAATAAATTCAAAGGAAAGTAGATGGATTACCTGCAGAAAAATAGAATTATATTTATATCTTTCATCTTGTACAGAATTCAATTCAAAATATATCAAATGCTGATAATGGGAGGAATAAACCTCTCAGGGGAAGAACTCCCCAACTGGTTATCCAATACCAAAGGTAAGCCCTGAGATCATATATATACAGCTAGCATTTTATTAGTATTTTGTGGACTGAGTAGATTGTATTTATGTATTTAGGAGAGAGAGAGAGAGAGAGAGAGAGAGAGAGAGAGAGAGAGAGAGAGAGAGAGGGAGAGAGAGAGAGAGAGAGAGAAATAACTAAAGAAATTGCAGCCATGGATTTAGAGAGAGCAAGAGGTATATATGGGAGGGGTTAAAGGGAATAAAGAGAAGAAAAAGTAAGAGAGAAAATGGTGTAATTATTTTATTTAAAAAAATCATTAAAAACAACTTGAAACAATGAAACTGTTAGAAGAAAACAAAGGAAATACCCTTCAAGATGTTGCAGTAGGCAAGACATTTTTTAAGTAGAAACAGCACAGGGGTTAACCTCGGGTATCAACACATAAAACTACATGAAACAAAGTTTCTGTACAGCAAAGGAAACAATCAGTAACATCAACAGACAGCCCACAGAATGGAAGAAACTATTTTTCAGTTACACTTCATACAAGTTTTTTTTTTCTCAAATATATAAAGAATTGTAGAAATTAAATATCAAGAAAATAAAATTGCCACTCAACAAATGGACAAGTAAACTGAATTTATACTTTTCCAAAAATGAAACAGAAATGATCAGTAACCATTTTTAAAAGGTGTTCAATATTTATATTCATCAGGAAAAATTAAAATTAAAATCACGTTGAAATTCCACCATATCCCAATCAGAAAATTATCATCAACAAATCTAACAACAATGTTTGAGAAGACTTGGAGAGAATGTAAGCATAAATTCATGCCAGATGTAGGCATTGGTTCAGGGCAAGCAGCAGTTTATTCTTTTTCCTAATTCAATCTCCAGATTTTAATCCTGGAGCCTTAGAGCTTTTTGGTCTATTGACAATATAGTCTTAAAATGCTAGCTTGGATCTAAAGGTTTCATCTTTAGTGTCCACATAATCTAATTGACCTCAGAAACCCACTGCTGACTAAACCACTATTACTAGTTCCTTCTGAATTTTGACTCTTCTGGTTCAGGCTCAAACTCTTCTCTAAGCTGTGTGTTTCAAACTGATATACCGAGCCAGTTTACTGTCTCTGACTGAGCTCTTCTGCCTCTGGTAGATTCTGGCTGATTCCTGAAACTTTTCTGACTACATTAGACTTAACTGCTCTGCTTGGCTTCAAACTGGCTTACTCTTCCTGTCTGATACTGATTTCTTCTGCTTAATTGCTTCTGTATCTCTGTGTCTCTTCCTGAACTCTCACTGCTCCATACATGCAGTCATCCTCTCTGTTTCCCTGTCTTATCTTCAGTCAGGCTGTCTGCTTCAGACTGCTTATCCCATACTGCCTGTGTCTGACTGCTTTAATTGACTCTGTACTGAATCTTCTGTAACTGACTGGCTCTGTAACTGCCTCTGTTCTGCATTGAAAGCCCATCTTTTTCTAGTGAGAAAAAGGTGTGTCCTCACTATGACTCACTCTACTAACTCATCCTCTGATTAATCACTTTGCTTGTTCTTCACTCTGATTCACCTCACATGTAATTTCCTGTGTGGCATTGACTCTTTGTGAGCTCTGCCTCCTGTGTCTGGTTCCACACTCCGTTTCTGTTTTAGGGATTAAAGGTGTGAACCACCACTGCCTTCTGAATACTGGGATTAAAGATATTTGCTACCACTGCTTTATTGGGATTAAAGGTATGTACCAACATTCTTAACATTTTTCCTATATCTCATCTGGACCACACAGGCCTCTAAATGTGATTCCTTCATATAGACTCCTGGAATATAGACCCCTTCCAGCATTCACACAGGCCTATTCCTCTACAAAAGAATCTTTATTCGCTGTTGATGTAAATTAATGTGGCCATGGTGTAAATCAGTTTGATGATTTCTCAACACATTAAAATATAATTACTGTATGACATATCTATTTCTCACTTGGGCATATATGCACAAGACAACATCTCTAAGAAACAGAGATGCTTGTTTATTGTTGCTATCATCACTACAGCATAGATTTGGGATCAACTTAATTGTCTATCAACAAATGAAAAAATAATGAAATTTTGAAGTACATATTCATACATACATACATACATACGTATGACTCAGTTCTAAATAATGAAGATCAAAAATTGAAAGAAACCAGGCATCAGCAGCACACTCCTTTAACCCCAGCACTCAGGAGAGAGAGTCAGGAGGCAGGTCTCTGTGAGTTAGAAGCCAGACTGGTCTCCAGAGTGAGTAAAGGACAGACAGAGTTGCAACAGAGAAATCCTGTCTCAAAAAAACTAAAAACAAAAAACAAAGAAAAAAAATGGAAAGAAAATGGATGGACTTAGAGTGTACAATATTAAGTGTGGCCACATAAATCTCAGAAAGAAAAGAAACAGACATTTTCTGTGTGTTTGTGTGTGTGTGTGTGTGTGTGTGTGTGTGTGTGTGTGTGTGTATACAAATATGGCTACAGCATAACATGAAGAAATTAGAACAAAAAAGGTTAAGCGTGAAGGGATGAGGAAGGACTACATGCATGTAATGGGTATGAGTTATGAAACAGGCTATAAAGCTAAGAGAAGTTCTAGTCAGAATTGTGTCATCAATTTGTTGATCATGGTGGTAAACAAGTGAATAAAATATATTCAATACTGAAAGTATACATTTCAATGTGGCATTCCATAACTTCCATTCCAAATGTCTATTTTAGCTGTATAGATAGAAGTCCATCAAGTTGTATAGACTTTGAGTCTGTTTTTCTTTAATGTTTGATGTTTTTATTCATTTACAAAGTTTTTATAATGAAGTTTATACAATTTTAAGTTAATTAAAAATAAAAGACCAAAATAAATATGATAAAAGTGTCTAAGATGTATTTGATTTATTATCTGATATAAAACGAAAAATGAAATCATACAAACTGTCTTGTCATAAATCATTTAGTGACGAAAGGGGTTGGTTCTCTCAGAATAAATACAGAGTTTAATGTTTCAGTTATAATGTCCATAAGATTTATTCAGATAAATTCAGATTGTATTGAAACTAAACAAATAAAAACTTCATTTTGTTTCTTGATTTTATCTTGTTTCCAAAATGCTTTTGTGTATGAGACAATTATTTCCAAAGAATGAATTAAGAAGAATAGCTTTTAAAAAATAACTAATTCCTCACTTTATCAGGTAATAAAATCTATTACCCCTGAAGTCCTTTAACTTAATTCTCACATGTTCCTATATTCCATACACTATCTTTCCGGAATGAAATTTAATAAATCTCTCAGCCCAGGATTAAATTTTACTGTTTTATGAACTGTTAAATTGTGTTGTATTCTGATCAAACCTAGTGTTCTCTCTCCTAGACACATTTTCATTGCTACCCTGCGGCACATTTAAACAAACAAGAGAGGTTTGATTTTCACCACCTGAATATCTCCCAAGGAGGAGAAATAGATGAGCATTTGCAAGTTTAATCATGTGATCTTAATAATCTATGCCTGTTTTCACCTATATACACTATTTTTAAAAAGATGAAGGCACTGAATGAACAGTAATCTTCATGTCACATGTCATAACATAACTCAGAAGAGAAAATATTTATAGAACCACACCACAAATGATACATGAATATCTTGACATGAACTCCATAATATGAGGTAGGTTACATAGAAACATACACAGATTGCCAAGCTCAGATAATGCATTCACTTCTTAGTGGTAGGAATAAAACTAACACTTTAAATTTATATGGAAACTATAAACAGATACTTCTAAATAATGTATGGTAAAATGGCATGGTTCTATATACTGTTCTTTTGCTCACTAAGAAGCTGAGGAAAAAGGGTCCTGAGTTTGAAACCAGCCTGGCTACATAATGAGGCTTATTGTTTTCTATTTAGAGAAATCTGTAGTAGAGTTTGTAGTTTGTCTAATCCAGCAATATGACTGCTCTGGGAAACGATCACATTCAAAGCCTATGTGATCCAGCTGGAATGCTGCACACTCCTTTAAGTAACTAAACTCAGAGACAATAGTAACAAACACATTTAATCCCAGCTCTGGGAATGTAAAAGGAAGAAGTCAGTTCAGAAGCAGGTTGTGGTTCTCAGTTTACGTCTCTCCATTCATAGTTCTTAGTTCAGAGTAGAAGAATAGAAGGAGATTCAGTCAGAGCATGTTAGTCAACTGAGAAATGAAAAGTCAAAGGTAGAGTAACATACAGAGTGAGTACAAGCCTTTAATTCCAAATATGAGAGTGAATCAGAATAAAGATTGGCAGAGTGATGTCTGAGAGGAATAAAAGTGAAGAGCAGGCAAAGTGATGAATCAGAGGAAGACGTAGCAGAGTGATTCAGAGTGACAACAAGTAAGGTAGAAGCAGAATGTGGAAGCAGAACTCAGGCAGAATGTAGGTCTGTTCTAGAGCTAGGAGTGGGTCAAAGCATGATTTGAATCCAGAAATTTTCATCGAGAGAGTGGAAGGCCTTTGGCTGCTCCCCATTTTCTTAGCCCTGGCAAAACCCAGCTAAATTCTAAATGCTGCCTGCTCACAGCAGGTCACTGGCAAAAGAATAAGGACTGGTTGGTGCTTCTCTGAAGGCTGTAGCTGGAAGGCTTAAGGTTGAGCCCATTTTCTGGTAAGATGTCTTCCTCTTTCTCCTGTGAGACTACAACTTATGCTGAAGGTGCTTTGCCAGGACTTTGAACCTTAGACAATGAGTCCCAACATGCAAATGGGGCTACTCCAGTATCCCTGTCTTAACCAATGGCCCCTGTCCCTGGGTGCCAAGGATCCTCTCCTACTTTTTCCACCATAAATGTAACTTTCAATAAACTGAGCTGTTCCATTGACAACAGTCTCAGGAGGCTTTCAGCCTCTGACCAAAGACATGCCCAGACCCTCACAGACACACACACCCTGTGCTTTCTTCCCTGAAGCTGAGCTGATGGCCAGCAGCTTAGCTACCACCTGGGAGGAGAGTACATGATGAAATCCACAACAGAAGTAGAAACAAGGGAGGGAAATCAGTTAGAGAATTAGTCAGATAAAACAGACAGTTCAGCAGAAGTCGGTGTTAGACAGGAAGAGTGAGTTTGGGTGAAAGAAGCGGCTAACAGTAAGAGTCAATTTGAAGTCCAGCAGAGCAGTTCAGTCAGAGAAGTTGTGGCAGTCAGCCAGAGTCAGAAAAATTCAGTTAGAAACAGTCAGCCGGGTCACAGGGTAAGTTTGAATCAGCAGCTTGAAGAATAGTTTGAGCCAGAACAGGAAATGAGTTGAATCAGCCAACCAGAACAGCCAACTGAGTTCAGTACAGCTCTGAGTTCAGAAGGAACCTGTCAGAGTGGATCAGCAGGAAGTCTCCAAAGCTAAAACATTCTAGGTTCTAGGTTTGAAGGTTAGATTATACTAAAGCTGGAGCCTTCCAGGTCTAGACTTAAGTTTAGAGTATACAAAGGCTGAAACCCTCTAGGGCCAGGGATTAAATTAGTAGTGAGTGAACTGTCTTTTACATCAGTGGCTTCAGATTTTTCATACCACACCTTGAAGAATATAATTTCTATTAATGCTTTCTAGAATACATGTCTCAGTTTTTAATAGACAATGTGTAGGAAGTCATGAGAGAGGTAGGAAGTCAGGATTCGTTGACTAGGGATGATGTGTGTTCTGAAAGGTTCCTCATCGCACTTGAACACACTGTACTAATCACCAGGAGGGTGATTTGTGTTCACTTTAACTCGATGTGGTGAAAATAAACAAAATTTAGTTCCACCTTGGAAATTAAAATGATATAATCCACACAGAGTACTTGGCAATACCAAGCATGTTTGTATAATAAGACATAATTCATCTTGCTATTTAAATTAAACACAAATTACAACAATGAAATACTACATTTACACTGACTTTCCTTCTGTACTATCACATGTTGCTCAAAGAACTGAGGTTCAATGAACTATTCTGTTTCCCATATATATGTATTGAATAGTGAAGACTGATTTGATTTTAAAAGTATTCTTAACTTCTGTGTCTAAATATCTTTAGTTCCAAAATATCTTCATAATGATGGAAAACACAGCAAAAGACTCCAACATTTATTAATTCAAAGACACAAAAAGATGGTGACCCCAATCATGACATCAATGACCACAAAGATGTTTTTTTTATCTGACTCTGTGCCACTCTATAGGTCTTATCAGCTATTAAAAGCAACACTTTTTCCAAACTTGAATCCTCAGAGAGTAGATACTTTTGCAAACAAGTATTTACAATATTTCAGAATGCCATTCTTCAAAATTAAAATATGTTTGCTCATAAGAACATCCAATTGTCTTCAGGATAATGAGAGGTTTAAATTCAGTGCAACAGTTAAAACAAAAGCTGTTTTTTAGTAAACCTGCAGACAATGGGCTAATTCATGACTACTGACTATTAGATCACCCCTGTGCATGAAATGAGAAAACCAATTAAAACTACTTGTCTAATAGGCTATCATATATTGGTACTTGAAATTAGGATTTTTTTTTTAATTTCTAATTTTTAGCCTTTTAGAGAAATTGTTTTCAGAATGGGATTTCTTTATTTCCATGTCAAGCACTTCTCAGACTCTCTTTTGTTAGAAACCTGACAAACTGTAAAGATAATTTTTTGGTGGGATCAAATTTCTGAGACTCACATTTAACACAAAGCATATAAGTAAAGTATTTTTTTTAAATGTTGGAAAAAATAATTATATGCATAAATGTACTTTTTAACAAACACAGAATGCTGAGAGAAAAAGTTATTTTTTAAAGAAAATTATCCATTATTTTTTATTGTGGAGGAAAGACCATGTAATAAACTATGTTCGCTCTTATCCGCATTGTTCTCTTTTGTTTTTGTTTATGTTTGGTCTTGATTCTAATTTGTTTTTTAAATATCCCAGTGCCTTGCTCAGTTTAATTAATTTTCTAACTACTCCCTTAGGGACATTTTCCTCTTTCGCTGGCCTCATCTGTAATGTGCAGCAGCCGTGTTCATAAGGGATGACATCGTAACTGGTCTCAGATGTTATTGTGTAACACAAAATTGGGGGAATGGGGGAGTTTGACATCTCTTGGAAAAGTTCTTCAGTAGAAAACCTTTCAAATGAAATACCTACAGGCTCATGCTCAGCAAATATTTTTTTTCTATGAGTTTTCCTTCCAAGGATTAAAATCTTGGTGTTCAATAACTAATTGAAGAAATATAATTTCTATTATACAAATGTTTTATAAATTGCTTTCCTAGGACAAAATGAATCACATAAATCAGTTTGACCAATAGACTAGACATAGCTCTAAGAAAATAACATTCCTCATAGTAGTTAACTATGTTTCACCTTGATCTTATGGTGGTACACCTCACATTGCACTGGTCCAAGGAAGCAGAAATTATTTTTCCCTTAGTTTTGCATAAGCTAGGACAGACATTGGTTGGTTGGGAAGATAGAACTTACTTCCTCCCTCATGTTTGCAAGAGAAGAAAAATTTTGAATATTTGCTTGGAGTAACTTAGGTAGAGAAACCTTCACTGTATCATTACAGATAAATCTGAAGGACATAGTATGTGAAATAAGTCAGACACTGAAAGAAAAATAAGATTTCATTGATGTGTCGCATCCAAAAAATGCTTATCTAATAGAAGTAAAATGTAGAATGGTGGTTGCAAGAAGTGAATATGCCTTGCATGCAGAGTGGTAGGTAAAGAATATACAATCTCAGGAAATAGTTCAAGAGAACTTATAACCCAGCATTGTGACTACAATTTACAATAATACATTCTATCATTGAAAAAATGCTGAATGGGGATCTGGTTACTAGAAAGACCATTTTGTCATAATTACCATATGCTATACTAATAAGCTAAGTTTACCCATTACATGGTATTTATGAATTCAATTATATGTGTCCATTTAAAATCAAGAAATAAAAGTGAAAATTCTTTTCCATATGTGTGTGTGTGTGTGTGTATATTAATATTTTTCATGCCTATTATCCTTATAACACATGATAGTGCTGATATTTGTGCCCTGAGACTCTCACAGGTAATTGTGGATAAAAGTAAATGTGACCCATGACTACCTTTGCCCTTAAGTAAACCTAAGATCCAACTTAAATATGATTAGGTGTTAAGATCCCACCACTGACTCATAGGAAAAAATACATGAATGTGTTTAAGATAAAGTAATTAATAATAACCAGAGGGTGATAATAATAGCAAGCCGCTGTAACCTACTATATCTAAATCTACAATAAGGGGAAATATGAAATTTATAAGACAATTTGCAATTCTAACATTGTATAGTTCATAATGTTAAATAATTCTTAGTTATTTTTTAGTACTGTACTACTGGTATTTTGATTATTTGTGAATATAAAGGAGTTCTTATTTTTTAGTAATATCTAATATAGTATTGATAAATAAAGAGATTATTAGTAATTATTAATAATTAGTAATTAATAATTATTCTGATAGAAATGGGAAGGCAGAGCATATAGAGAAGAAATGAGTTAATGGGGCAAGCTAGACATGTTTGTTTCAGGGTATGATGCATGAGAGTTTACTACTCTTCTATGTAATTTTATAGATACTTGCATTTTCCCATGATATAAAGTAAAAGTGAAAGTGATAAGTATACAAGAATTTTAGAAAGTCAAAGTGGCCTTACAAGTCTACAGTAGGTACATGATAAAACAGAATTTCAATGGTTTCCTTCCAAATCTAGTCATTATTCTGTTCTATTTTTTTCTACCAAAATGATACACAAATGTGAGGCAACTTGAAGTTCAATGCCCTTTATTTAAGAAAATATTCATAAATTATTTGCCATATTGAATATAGAAGACAAGAAAAGTAAGTGAAAAAAGCATTGGCTATAAAAGCCACTGGAACTCTCTGAGAAAAGCATAAGAAATATGCTAACCCAAATTCTGCAACTAATCTCCAAGGCTGTTCCTAAACCTATGTAGCTTATCTCTTATCTCTTATTCAGTTGATTACTTTCCCTTACTAGTAAACTGGGAACTAAAACAAACAAAAACAAACCCACAGCAACTGAATCCTTCTTCGCCAATGCTTTTTCTTGCCCTGTCATTGAGACACTGAAGAATCTTGTTACAGTAGTCTATTCTATAGATATATGCAATAGGTTTGCAACCTTTTGTACTTTTTTATACATTTTTCAATTGCCCATGGAAGATATATTGGCTGTTCCTTTGAGAGGAGAAAGGATTTCTCTACAAGGCTTGATAGCTTCGTTTCCATACAATATCAAACAAATTTGACTGTTTTTAAACACATTTATTCAGGTCTCTTTGAGCTGGGCTTAAAAGGGGAGGGGGAAGCAACACAGATACATCATAAATTCCAGCAACAGCATGTATTAGTATTATGAAATATGGGATTCTGTTTCTGTGAAACATACCAGCTATGCCATTTTCCTGCTGTGCAATGCTGGGTCAGTTGGTCTCTTCAAGCAATAGCAAAATCAAAATAAATTATCTCAATGGAGTAATTATGAAGTTTCCTTAGGGGCAAGGCATAATAAAATATCACAGAAGTCAGGAACACATGTCTACTAAACTATGGTTTTCTTGTGTTGCTGTTTCTACAATTTAATGAGGCCAACATACTAAGAAATATTGAGTAATTGCCTTGATTTAGTAATCATGCTTGTTTAGCATGAAGGAAAAGCAAACTTTACATAGAAATAAATTAATTAGCTACATGAAATAAATCCAGCAATTGATAGTCTCTGGTGGACTACCATGAAGAAATACTGGTAAATCCCTAATTGAAGGAAAGCTACATGTTAGGTTTGGTTCAGGGAAGCTCTGGAATCAGAGACTGGCTAATAGATGCACAAAACTCATCCTTAGGTCTCAGTTTTAAAATCCATTAAGCACAAATAATTGTTCTTCTGCAATGTGTAAATTTAGTAGTACATATAAAATTATCTTCCTTCGTCTGGGAACTTAATAATTTCAGATTTCTTTTGTTGCTCTTTTTCAGTTTTTTTTGTTTTAATTAATAAACGTCAAAATTCCAAATCAAAATAGGTCATTCCTTGAGACTACTTGTTCCAAATTTAATATTTAATTTTTTTGCCAGAGTTCTATAATTTTTCTAAGATAATGTCTTCTCCAAGATTATATAGCCAGAATCATTCAACACATTGAATTCAACCAACCAAAAGCTGAGTCTCAGGCTTTCAAACAAACAATTCCTATAACTCAACACCTTTAATACCGAATGACATTGCTGTACATCCTGTGGCTACATGTATGAATAACTGTGTTGTATTGAAACTCATAACCTGGTAGAAATATACTCACATAAATATTTATGATATAAATAATACATTAAATACTATTAAGAGCGTGTCACAGAAAATTGTAGATATTATCTCATCTTACTGATGAAATGTAAATTATATATGGTTAAATGTTAATTTTTAATATCTAGCTGAATACTGTTTAGCTGCACCACAGATAACATTTATCTACTTTTTACTTGAAAAATAGTCAACTCCTAGGATATAAATTTTTATCACTAATAGATAATTTTTATTTAAGTACCTTTTTGTGCTCCATTGATCAAAGGAATTACAGAGTAAAATTAGGGCTGTATTTTAAAACTCCACACAAAGAATTCATCTTTGCCCATTTTATTTCTAACAAACTTTAAAATAAGAAGTTGCTAACTTCAAGGTTTTCACTTATTTTGTCCTCATCTTTAGTTTTGAGTCTGCACCTCACATGTTCATATCATCCATTCACTTACTAACTCAGCCATTATTTGCATTTAATTAGTATATTTTCACAAGAAATTCTAGCAATCTCAGCTGATCTCTATTTTTGACTTAATGGTACATAGAAACCTCCTACAAAGACTCTGACTCCTGTCCTCCAGAACACATGCCTGCCAGCCAGAGAACAGAAATATATGATTATTGTTTAATAATAAATTATAATATAATGATACATCCTGAATTGTAGTTACTCTTCTTCATACATTATGTTCTTTTTGTTGTTGTTTGCAGATTTGTTTCATTTTTTGTTTTGTTTTTGTTTATGTTTCTTGGTTGTTTTATTTATTTATTTATTTATTTGCTTTGTTTTTTTTGAGACAGAGTTTCCCTTTTGTAGCTCTGGCTATCCTGGAACTCTCTCTGTAGATCAGGCTGGCCTTGATCTCACAGAAAGCCACTTGTGTCCACCTCCTGGGTGCTGGGATTAAAGGTGTGTACCACCACAACATGGCTATAAGTTATGTTCTTAGAATTGCACAGCACAAGAACAAATTTTTTCTTTATTTCCATCTAAATTTAATTAGCAATCAACTAGCCCTTCTACCACTCCATTAATGACAAATAATGAGTTTCCCAGTATTAGTGTCTATATTGTTATCACAAAATACTCTTATAAACCTTAAAATTATGTTAGAAAGATTTTAATATTGACTTAAAAATTAAGAATGAAATGACTTAAGTCTTAAGACTTGAATTAAAACTTAATATTGAATTAAGAATGTGTATATATTTAAATTATATTCTTAATATATAGAGCACATAAATTCCAGAAGATCCAACAGATTAAAACTTAATAAGCAATGTGGAAATTTTTCATTTCTAATAAAATATTTGATCATTTAATGGAATAATCCTATCGTTCATCAATGAAGAGTGAATTGTATATAAAACTGGCATGGCAAATAAAATATTATTTCTGGAAGAAGATACCATGACATGGAAGACCAAAAACCAAGACTTTCCATACTTGCTGCTAAATGCTATGCCTGTTGGTACATGAGGATATTAATGAGGCCATGATAACAAACATAAACCATTTTTAGAGGTCATAAAGCCATTTACAGAAAGCTAAAAGCATTTTACTGAGCCTAGAACTGAGGTGTTATTTCAAAACTCTTCTTCAGATTCAATCTGTGATTATGGAAAGAAAGAAATACTTAGAATCTGGCTATATAGGTATTGGAATAATTATTGTTTGGTATTCTCAAATTATCGATCATTGGCCTAGAATCACTGGAGACAGTGAGGAATGCTATTTCTCTAAAGAGCCATTGATCAAATTCAGATGCTTTTAAAATGAACTTATAGGGGGAGTAATAATAAATAATAGGATTGTGAAAAGGTAGTTATGAAAGAGAAACATTATACAGCATTCCCCAGGGCATTTGTTGATACTCTCCAAGGAATAGCATCACACCACAATCAACTCCAGTGATGATTAAAATAGATTTTTTTTCAAAAATCAAAAGTGAAATAAAACAATCATAAATGTTCCCAGTAAGGAAGGAAATTAACAAACATGCAAAAACATTTCTGAATGAGCTGCATTCTGAGTGGCTATACTTTTTAAAGATATTTAGGGAAAAATCATAAAAAGATAAGGCTATGAAATTATTCTTATTTTTTCCTTCCTTCATTTTAGGTTTTGTTAGAGACATGAAACATAAGGACTCATTAAAAAACACAATATTTTATCTTATAATGTTATATTGAACATCTACTTATATATTATTTTATGTTTGTGTCCTTGTCCAAAAGATACCACCTAGTCTTTTTAGTATGTACAACTTTTCCAGATGTTTCCTCCATTCAGCCTGTGGATACCCAGTAGAATGGCAGGTTTGAGTACCAACTGCTTGTTTCAAGAGTATCATCCAAATGATACTTCAGTGATTGATGCTTGAAGATATCTCAGTGTGATTTCAATTCACTCTGATAATTCTCCCTAAGTTACATAAATCTAAATTTCAGTCCCTAAATGTGTACTTCTGGTTTAGACTACTATCTTGCTACAAATAGATATCTTTCTGTAAATAACAAGCTGACATGATGTCAATAACTCTTATCAAAAGTAACTAACTATTAAAATGGTCACTAAGGCAAAGTTTAGAACCAGACCAAGAAAAGCGGCATGCTCCTGTAGTCCCAGCTAGTGAGGAGGCTGAAGAAGGAGCATCCAAAATTCAAAAGCAGCCTGGGAAAATTAGCAAGACTCTATATCAAAATCAAAAACTCATATTATTAGATGCTTTCTTTATAAATAGATCTTAATAACTGTCTCCTAGAACATAAAAAATTATCTTTTCTAATTAATGAATATAAAGTCACCTCTTTTGTTACAGGAAGAATTATATAAAGATTCTATAGAATTCAATGCTGTTCATATTTTAAATGAGTTTCAGAATTAAATACTGTTCAGATTAAGCAAATATAGAGAATTCCTAACCTTTGTCTCAGGAGACTTCATTTTAAAGTCTTTTTATTTTCAGTAAGAAAAAAATATGGACAAGTGATAGGACCTACACACAAGAACATTTGCTAGCATGAATGATGGTTAGGGTTGAATTAGGTACCACAGGCAGAATATAAATGCATGGAATTCCAGTTTTCTTCCTGTTTGTTTTCCCCAAGTGAAAAAGTGAACACTTAGAAAGGATGGAGACTATTAGCTCCTTGAAATAAGCTTCTTAATAAGCTTTCTTTTCAAGGGAAATGTCTTCTATTGTACTGGGAAATTTTCATATAAAATGATAAAACGATTAGGCCTAGTTAAGACAGTGATACATTTTTGCCTAAAGTCTTAGGTATGTTCAGATAGTCATTACAAACACGTACACACACGCACGCACATACACACGCACACACACCAGACAAACAAAACCACCCAAACCACAAACAGCTTTTAGTTTACTAATTTCAGGAAGACTCTAATAGGACACAATGCTCACTAAGTGCATGTTAAGAGCAGTACAGAGGAGCTGGACAAATGGGCCAGTGGTTAAGGGGAGTCCACTGTTCTTGCTTAAGACTTAAGGTTGTTCCCAACACCCATGTCAGATAGAACTCTAGTTTCAAGGAAAATTGAGGCCTCTTGCTTCCACAAGAACACGGTCACACGCACCTACACACACACACACACACACACACACACACACACACACGCTCTTTTTGTTAATGAACAGAATGAAATAACATCACTGATACGGACTCATGCAATCCTGGGTTTAATCTGGGTTGTTGCCTTTTAACTGAAGACAGTGTACAAATTATCTGGACAGTATAAACAAAATGAACACCTAGTAAACATTCTGTTTGGCCACACTAATGTTTTTTGAGGTACTTTTGGTTCATTTTATGTATCTCTGATTTTCAGAGTCATTAGATGCAAAGGCTTTGCAGTTTGACATGAAGACTATTTTTACATGAAAACAGCTGAGCTGCAGAAAATAAAAAAAAAAACAAATCATATGTGAACTTTGCTTATCTGACTAAGACAGAATGTCCTGGAAAACTGCTGCTATTAACTCTCTTCATAAGATTTTCCTGTGAACTCTCCGTCTGAAGACAGACTGCCTTTTCTCATTAGTATAATAATGCTGATCCATAACCTGAAACCTGAAATCATAAACAAAACAAAACAGAACACAAGCAAAAACAACGGGAATATACACACATACACACACACATACACAGACACACACACACACACACACACACACAGGGAAAAAAGAAAAAGTCATTAAGTTCAGTCTGTGAGGTGGGAGCATGGATAACATGGATCAAGGCATCACCATGGTTTTTGGTGAAAGCAGGCAGCACAGATTACAGACATCTAAATGGCCTCTGGCATTCGTATGGGCCATGCACATCAACATGTATTCTGGCTGGAGCAGCGACTTCAGATGGTGGTAGAACAAATCATAGCCATCTATATCATCTCTGGGTGTAGCAAGGTTCATAGACATTCCCATGGTTTCCAATGGCAGCATGGATCTCGGTCATCAAAGTAGTCTCCTGTCTTTCCCGTTCTCAGCCGTGCACAGCTATGAGGCATGTCAGGCCCTTTTGTGATCCTAGCCTCCCAGGTACCTGAGGACAGGTCGGTACCCTCAGCAACAACTTGTTCTGTAATGAATGCTGTTTCTTCAGTTCATTGTCTTTTTGCCAGCAGCTGGGCAAGGGCGACCAGGCAGAAGCCCCAGCCTCCCAGAGGCATTCCCATATCTATAGCCACAAGAACACTAGTTCGAGTCACCACTGCAAGACTTGCTTCATTCAACCATCTATCTTCTCTCTATTCATGGCCAGCCAATGTAGTTGTAGATGTATATGAAGATGTAGATCACCAGATGTAGATGTTGGTTCAGGGCAGAGGATAGTTTATTCTTTTGTTTAATTAAGTCACTGGTTCTAGCCAGGATCCCTGGAGCCCTAGAGCTTTTTGTCATCTTTAAAATCTAGTCTTATTCCTTGAACTGGAAGACTTCAGCTTCCATAAAATCTAGAATATTTAAACTATTAGCCTGGACCTTGAAGGCTTTCAGCCTTAGCCTTCCTAGACCTACTGCTGACTGAGCTACTCTGACTATCTCCTTCTGAAATCTGACTCTTCTGGTTCACTCTCTGTTCTGGTGTTGTAATAAAAATCTCGCCCATGCCAGTGCTTCCAGCTGCAGCTTCTAAAGCCCAGTAGAGTGGCCCAAGCTGCCTATGGCTGTCCTGCCTCAGGACAGCAAGCCACCTGGAATCACTGCGAGGATGGGCACAGTTCTTATGACTTTCCCATCCCATCTTTGGTTGGAGCTCAGTGATTCTTGTGAGTACAGGAACTGGAGACACGAGTTGTGGAGCGATCTCATTTAATGCAGGTTTTAGGGTGCCTTTTATAGGGTACAGTCAGAGGAGGGGTCATTGACCTCAAGAATGGAACCCATTGGTTAAGAGAAGGACACTGGCCCCAACTTATCTGCAGGTGGGGAATCTGTGATTCAAACTACAGGACAAACAATGCATTACCCAAGCCATATTTCTTTCCTCATGGAAGTTGGCCTGGCTAAGGCAAGGAGCAGCCAAATGTCTACCATTCTCAGAATAAAATGGGGTTCCAAACCAGCTTTGACTCATTCTTAGCTGTAGGACAGTCCCACATTCTGAGCTTCTTTAGACAAGTTCTGCTGTGTCTCTGTGTCTCTCCCTGAGCTCTCACTGCTCCATCCTACCTATGTAACTGACTGTTTCAACCTCCTGCTCTGTAACTCACTCCAGCTTCACCTTCTGTAACTCCTCTGTAACTGACTCTTCAACTTACTCTATATCTTCTCTTCAACTGATCCTTCTTACTGACTTCTCTGTTTGCTTTGGTTAACTGACTCTAATTTCTATGTAACTCTCTTTTACTGAGTTGAGAGCCCATCTTTTCTTGTGAGAGTCAGGCATGCCTTTGTTCTGCTAACTCTTCCACTGATTAGTCACTTTGTCTGCCATTCACTCTGGTTCATCTCAGCATCACTTCCTCTGTGACACTGACTCCTTTGAGTTCTGCTTCCTGTGTCTGCTTCCACTGTTTTGTCTAAGGATTAAAGGCGTGGACCATCATTACCTTCTGGATACTAGGATTAAAGGTGTTTCCACATTCCATCCAGACCACACAGGCCTCTGAATGTGGTCCCTGGAATGCAGATCTTAGCTCTCACACAGGGCTATTCCCCTTCATGCCAACTTTCCAGATCTAGCACTGTGCTTTCCAATCACTTTTAATTTTCAAAGTTTCCCCTGTAAGACTCAGCATCAATTTAGCTTCTCCTTGTCCATGAACGTAGCCAGAGCCCTGTCAGCTCTACCTACCACCCCTCCACCATCTTGAAGTCTTGGAACTGTATCTTTATTTCTATTCATTCAGTTACTTAGCATGATATATCCTATTCCTGTATGTGAACATGCATGTGTCACTAAAACTAATCTTTTCTCCAGATAATCAGTTCATTGACACAAGGTTCCCAAGAATTGAAGCCTAATAGAGTAGAGGAAAAGATGCCACCTAACAGATAACTTTTTGAGGTAGATGTACCTGAATTTCCATAGAATAACTATATGAAAACTTTAGTGATATATGATCTATTTAAGTGGATTTAATTGTCTAATTAAGTGGTGGTGCTTGACCAAACTTCCCATTATTGAAATTTGGTGTTATTTAAAAGTATTCCAGCATCTGGCTCATACTCCATGCCAAGAGACCCAATCAAGATTAAAGTCAGTGCCACAGAAGAAAATTTCTCCTGCATCCTAGAACCTGTATTAGAATACATGTATATACTTGTGGTTCTAAGAGAATCTTGCTCACATTGAAATGTGAATTGAGAATATGTATTTTAAGCCGGACTTGGTAGTGCAAGCTGATAACCTGAGCTACTCAGGATGGCGGTTTTGGCAAAAGAAGCACAAGTTAAAGTGATTCTAAGATACAGAGTGAGTTCAAACTGGCATAGAGAGAATAATAAAATTCTGTCTCAAAAAAGTGAAAAGATGTTGCTTGGCGTATATTGGAGTTTCAAGGGAGAAAAAAAAAACGAAGAAATGTAATTAAATTATAATTTCAGAAAAAAAGTGAAAACATGGCTGGATAGAATGAAAGGTAGTAGTAGAGGACTTGCCTAACACCTATGAGATCTTGGGCTTAATACCTAGTAACACACAGAGAGAGAAGAGAGAGAAAGAGATAGAGAGAGAGACACACACACAGGCACACACACAAAAAAAACACATAAATCACATTATAAAGCTCTTAGCCAGAGGGTTGCTATATGAGTTCAAAGTTATTGGATATCTATGATGTTTTATTAATGTTCTCATTGTACTGATAAATAGAATTATTTTTCCCCAAAAAACTATTGAAATGAAGAAAAAAGTGCTGAGAGATATATTTTATTTCCCCTAAACTATGAATTAATAATAAATATTAATATATGATAGCCCAATTATTTATTTGCTTATTTTTAATTTTTATTAGCTTACAAAAATTAGGTTTCATGATGATTCTACATTTAGTATGTCACTTCATAAAAAATTAGGAAGTACATATAGAAAGCGTAATAGTCTCATGAGTGAAATCACTGGTCAGGTGTCCTGTAAGTCAGTCAATACAGAGCCTAAGCCTGCATCCAATTGCTACTCACACTCCACTGCCTTTTCACTAGTCACCATGTTGCAGTGTCTCCAGTTGGATTCCAGATAATTCCAAAGTCCACAGAAATGGCACATGTGCTTCAAGAAAAATTAAACAACGTGATAAACAGAAATTAACAGATGGTTTAAATGAATATACACTCTAATCACCTGCAGAGGGCTGGTGTGACTTATTGATTCTTGTGTTTTTCAGTGGCAGAAACAAGACAGTGAAATCAATAGCACGCGACCGTCCATTTGAAGTTATAAATACTCTATTCAACTGAGATGCTTGACACATCCAAAAACATCTTACTGTGACGGTGGCATTTTGTAAATAGTTAAGGGCCAGAAATAATTTAATCATGTAAATAATGTACCAGGCTCTTGCCTTAATAGGCAAATTCACAGACAGTCCCTCAGTGAATGATAGGCATCTGTGCAAAGGAAAATGGGGATTCTTACAACATGCAGAAGGCTTTCCTTGACAAGGGTTTAGAACTTCGTTTTGCTTTCTCTCCTACCACAGCCCCATTTCTACCACTCAACAGCACCTGTCACCACCAATATTATGCTATATCATACTTCCTTGCCATCGGCCTCTTACCTCTGGAACTACACTTCTCTACAGGATACAATTTAGCCATTTGGTGCCATTCTGTTCTTCAAGTACTAGCATCACCTGATAGGTAGAGGCCAGGGCTGCTGTTGTGCATTGTACATTACATAGAAAGACACATACCACATGGATTATAAAACCCAAAATATCAGTAGTGACAAGGATGAGTAACCTTGCTCTATAATGCAAGATCTGAAAAGAGAGACTTTCTATTCCACTGGATAAGATTCTACCACATATGAATGGATAGAGGGCGTCAATGTCAGAGAACAAAGAAGCCAGATGTTCAATATATACTGTGAAAATAGGCCAAGTAAGAACACTAAAGCAATTCTCAGGGAAAAGTACAATGTTGAAAATTCTACTACAGTCTCTAAGTACACATACAGTTGTAGATGTGGAAATGGGTATAAATTCACCAGATGTAGATGTTGATTCAGGGCAGAGGACAGTTTATTCTTAGTCTAATTATATCACTGGTTTTAGCCTGGAGCCCTAGAACTCTAGAGCCATATAGCTTTTTGTCCTCTTTACAATCTAGTCTTAATCCTTGAACTGCAAGGCTTCAGCCTTCATACAATCTAGAACATTTAAATTGCTAGATCGTACCTAGAATGCTTTCAGCCATAGTCTTCCAAGACCTACTGCTGACTGTGCCGCTCTGATTAGCTCCTTCTAAACTCTGACTCTTCTGGTTCAACTCACTCTTTGTTCTGGGCTTCTTTTACCAAATTCTGCTGTGTTTCTGTGTCTCTCCCTGAGCTCTCATTGCTCCATTCTGCCTCTGTAACTGATAGCTTCAACTAACTTCTTTGTAACTCAGCTTCTATAACTCTTTTGTAACTGACTCTTCAACTTACTCTGTAACTGCTCTTCAACTGACTCTTCTTACTGACTCCTCTGTCTGTCTCTATTAATTGATTTTAATTCCTATGTAATTATCTTTTACTGAACTGAGAGCCCACATTTTCTCATGTATGTTCTTACTCTGCTAACTCTTCCCTTGTCTCCCATTCTCTCTGATTCGTCTCAGATATCACTTCCTGTGTGACACTGATTCCTTTGAGTTCTGCTTCCTGTGTCTGTTTCTACAGCTTTGCCTAAGGATTAAAGGCATGGATCATCATTGCCTCCTGAATACTGTGATTAAAGGTGTTTCTACACTCCATCCAGACTACACAGGCCTCTGAATGTAGCCCCTCGAATGTAGATCTAGTTCCCACATATTCCTATACATTCAAATATTGAACAAAGTAAACAAAATAAAGTAAAAATTGGCTATATGTTATTAATCTCTATATTTAATAACTTTAATCTAATTGTGAAAATACTTAAAATTTATCATTATTATGTTAGAAGATATATATATATATACACATATATATTCACATTTGCATATACATAAAATATCATTTATAATATTTAACCTATAATGCTGTGATAATTTTGCAGGTCTTTGTCACAACAATTTAATCCTAAGTTAAATAGAAGAAGAGTTATCTATTCTCAATGAAAAAACAAGAAAAAGAGAGAGAGAGAAAACAAGATGTGCATTCCTATCTTCTTAGAACCCATATTTAGAGATAAATATTTCTTCATTTTCCTCTAAGCTTATTTAACTATTATCAGCCTAAATATCCTGATAGAAAAATTATACTGATTTTCAATACATTTTTTACATGAGTTGTTTTTTGAACAACCTGTAATTCTATACACCAGCAAAGAAGAAGTAAAATCTATGAGAATGTGTTTTGCTGGTGCAAACTAACCTTCTGATCCAGCTGACGCTTTCTGAGTGAACTCTTCTGACTCTGGCTAACTCTAGCTCACTTCCACAACTTCACTGACTGAACTGCTCTGCTCAATTTCCAACTGCCTCTGTGTCTCTACTTCAGACTCCTCAGACTGTTCCTGTGTCTCTACCTCTGTTTTTTATCCTCTGTATCTGCCTTAGTCAGCTTCTGTGTTATCCCCTCTGTGTCTCTCCTGACTCTCTGAGCTGAGAGCCTGCGTTTCTATTCTGAGAGTTGGACATGTCCTCTGTCTCACTCTGCTAACTCTTCCTCTGATATGTCACTTTGCCTCCTCTTCACTCTGACTCATCTCAGACATCACTTCCTGTGTGACACGGACTCCTTCTGAGTTCTGCTTCCTGTCTTTCTAATTAAAGGCATGTGCTAGCATATTGGAAGTAAAGGTGTGCACTAATATTCTTTCTACACTCCATTCAGACCACACAGGCCTGTGAACATGATCGTTTCATATAGACTCTTGGATTTGGTCCCTTCCTATCTACCACACAGACCTTCAATGTGATCCTTTCCCAGAGCAGCCATGTTGCTGAACTAAATGATTAAGTATTCTTCTACAGAGAGGTTATGTAAACATGCTCTCATTTCTTCGTGATGTTCTTAATACAGTGAGATTTCGACTTTGGTCACCTTAGTAGAGAAGCAATACAGAGAAAAGGGTAATGAAAGTGTGGAAACATACATAGTGAAAGTTTATCCGACTGTTAAGAAACTTGCAGAAAAATGTATGGAACTTAAAATAATTATATTAAATTAAATGAGTCTCAGAAAACCAAAAATAGAATGTTTTCACTCAGATGCAGAGCCTAAATTTTAATGTTTATATGTATGCAAATAGGCAGTTGGGAGAGCAAGTGCAGACTATGAACCTGGACGCAAGACTACAGAGGGCTTGCACTACCAAGTCTGGCTTAATATATATATTCTCAATTCATCTTTCAGTATGAGCAACATTCTCTTAGAACCACAAGTTCATACATGTAGGATCTTTACTTGTGTGTTGCACAATACTGATGTGTTATTCAATTTTATTTGTTTCTTATTGGAGGCTGAGCCTAAAGTCACGATCATGTGAGACAAATGTCCCACCATTGAGCCATCGCCCCAGTCCTGTTCTGCACTTCAGGCATTTACATTTCTTAGACGCACGTATGAGACAAGGCCTCGGCGTATCTGGATTCTACAGAAGAAAATTGTGGTTTTGTCTAATGAAAAGATAAGCTAATGAAAGATTACCTAATTTATCCGTAGTTAATATTATAAAGGCCTCAGAATGATATTTCATTTATTGGAATTGATATATCTAAAAAAAACCCTAAAGTCATTTAAAAATAGATTACAAATAATTATGTAAATATTAACTCAATTGTCCACTAATTGCAGTTCATAAATGCATCTCTGCTGTCTCAAACTATCAAGCAGAAAACACCTTTTTTTCCAACTTTTTTAAAAATCATCATTGAAAGTGGAATAACAAAAATTTACAAATACTGTATTCCTTCCTGAACAAATGTTTTCAGATAAACAATGTGAGAAACAGAACATACCATTCTGTGATTTATATTTTATGAATGAGAATGAAAAATAATAGTACTGTTTTTCCTCTTTGTTTCCCCACTCCACTGTTTTCCCACTCCACCCCTCCTTCCTTTCTTATCTCTACCCTCTCTCCTTTGTTTTCTCTGCCATTCCTCAGTGAATGCTAAACCCTACTGAAGACAGGAAATGCTACCTCACATTCCACTCAGCCCTTTGCTATGCTAAATGATTTAAACTGAAGGCCAAGAGATAACCTATCTTCCTCTTCTGGCCCCTCCTTGTCCTGCTAACTGCAATACCCCAGTTTTTCCACTCTAGCTGTTTTAGAAAAACTACAATTTGTTTTCTCCTAGGTAATCTTAGAAACTAGAATCACTCTTTTCAAAAAGTCCCTAAAGCCTAATTGAAAAGGTCACTTTCTCTCCTGTCCCTTGAAAACTATCATTCAAGAAGAGTCCTTTATCCTCAGGAAGAAGGAATGTTTCAAAGATCAAGAAGTCCAGATAGACAGTCTTTTCTTGGTTTCCCCATGGTCCTTAAGAACATACTGTTTGTGATGGCAACTTTTTGTGGGACTGGATTCCCATCAAATCTAAACATAAAATTTGTCTCCCTTTGTCTTCATCTTTTCTTTTCTGAAGCTCCCAGGTCACATAAAATAGTTATTAAATCGAATATGTTTTTCTCTCCTCCACTTGCTGTTAGCTGTAGGAATGTTGGTCAAAAATCTCACGATAGGAAAGAAAAAGAAATTATACCCTTCTGTCTATACTAAGACTCATTAGTTAAGGGCCCAAGACTTCTGTGAAATGATAATTAACAAGGAATGGTTCATTCAGCTAATAAAGACATAAGCTAAAATATATCTAGAAGAGCTGTAGAACAGAAATTTATTCATATATGAAATATCTAACCTACTTGTAGTAAGTCAAACATATCCTATAATTTCATAATTATTACTTTCTTTACATATTCCATGGAGCAATTAACCAAAAAATATCAACTATTTCAAAGAAGTAAAATGAATGTCTAAGAAAGGCTTTGTATAAATCTAAATGACTGTTCCTATGTATATATGTGCAGATAGACCTACAAATTAGATAATACATACATACATAGATGGGTAGAATAAAATAGAAATGTGAGACCCACATACTTTCCTAATTAAATGCATAATCATGGATGCTGATCCATGTTACTGATGCTAAATAGTTTCTACTTTAATGAGCCACTTTAAATGAAACAGTTGCCTGCAATTAGACATCTGCAATCCAAGGAAAGCAAGTTGACTCTGTATTCTGGCTGCCAGAATTACAGTGTATTCCTCGGCAGGACAGTGAAGAGAAAGGATAATTTTAATTATAACATATACATCTTCAGTGCTCTATGGTTGGAAGAGTGTGCAAAACAAGCCTTGCTGATATATTTAATTGCACAGTGCTAATAAATGGTTGTCAAAAGAGTTGCTTTTAATGCCTCTGTATTGCATTAGCAACATTACCAAGCAATATCCACAAGGTATCTATGTCAAGCTGGGATGAGCATAAAAACAAATGATAAGTGATTCATTTTATTTAGGCCTCTGATATTTGGGGTCACAACAAATAATTTGCCATTATGCTGTTCTTGAATTGATGGCAGATTCAACCTGTCTTCAAATATTTGGATGAATATCAACAGAATTATCCTTACCATGTATGACTTAAGGAGCAATAGGACCACAATTCCATGAATTACTGTATGCACTGTTACTCTCTTGGAATAGACAAGGAAATACAGCCTGAGATAAGTAATTCGTGCTAGCCTACACAACTGCTATACACAACTGGACATCATAATGTTAATCTGAGTCGAGTTTACTTTAAAGCCCATGCTCTCTTTATTAACATTTGACTTAATTTCTTTCCTACGTTTTGAAAACAGTATCTTTTATTAGAAATGTGAGTGCAAGTTTATCATTGTACTTTGTGACTCAGGAAGTTGGTTTGCCTTTGCAATCACCGCTTTCAAAAATGTGCAATGCTGTGTTGTTTATATAATTAAAAGCAGATGTCAAATATGTCTTGTTGCAGTACATACTTTGTAGTCTAAGCTATTATTTTTAATTAGCTGTTGACAGATTATAAAGTACTTAATTTTTTATGTCTGTGGTATTTATATTTAGTTAATAAAATTAATCAAATATTATTGTTTGGCTTCTTACTTAGAAACATCTTAGCACTTCAATAAAATAATCCACATTTTGTTTACAGAGGAAGGGTCTTGCTGCGTTCTATAGGCTGGCCTTGCACCTTATGCTCTACCTACCATGCACTGTGACTGTACGAATGTGTATATGGAAACTGCTTTTAATTACAATGTTTCTTCATGTGAGCAGGCAGCATGTGGCAATATATGCAAAACCATTTGCAATGGTTCATTTTTTTCTTAGGCTTTGACATGTTAAATTGTGTCTTGTGTTTATCTCCTTTTACGTACGCTTCAGGTACAAACAGACAGTTACCCATTACTAACAGTCCCCAACTTTGCTTTATGTTTTTAAGTGTTCATGACTCGGAGGCTAGATCCTCACCCTAATTCTTACTTTACATTCTCGTTTTCTCTTCAGTGTTCTGTGCACAACTCTGTGGAAAGTGTATCAGGCACTCATCAAACAGAAAAAACTCTGAATCCACAATTTTAAATGACTCGACTCCCAAGAAAAATAAAAATCAGACAGAAAAAGAACTTAAAGATTAAAAAAAAAAAGTTGAAAGTAATGAGTGAAAAGAGAGGTGTTTATTGAATGCTACCTGCAAATAGAGGGAAGCACAGGGCACAGAGCGAGTGGCAGACCTGGCTGCCCTCACAATTTCTTCACACGTACTGTGTTCATAGGTTTCTTTGCAGGCTGAGATGATCAGACGTAACTGCAATAGGGTTTAATTCACTAAAAGAAAATTTCCTATCAAACGTCCTATTCTGTCTTCTGGTTTTTGCATTACCTAAAATTTTACCTCAGATTTTCCCACCAGACTGCTATCCAAACAGAGAACATGTGAATATGCATCTCAAGTTGATAGGCATATTTGGCAAAATTCATGTATTCGTGTATTGAATAGTCAAACTATGCTTAGTTCTACTAGTCAGTAAATATTTAAGCAATTGTGAATATATGATAATGAGTTGACTGAAATTATGTGTAAATTTTACTCCAAGATAACAACATGATAAATACAAAAGGGTGGGTAGTTAAAGGGAGTTACAGTTCAAGTAAAATATGTGTAAATTATAATCTGTGACAGTGTTAAGTAAGTAATAGGTTTATGTCCAAGTTAATTCAATCCACTTATATAAAAATGTCAAATACAATGCTACTTGTCTGCTTCTGTGACCTGCTTTCTAGGCTATGGATAAATAAAAAGAAAAATAACTAAAATGTACAAGTTTTTATTTCAACACACACACACACACACACACACACACACACACACACACACACACAGACATACTCATTGTTCCTCGTAATCTACATCTTTTCAGTCTTTAAAGTATATAAGACAAAAAATTTGGCCAAAGAAAAGAGGATCATGCATATAAAATCCTAAAAATGACAGCAGAATTTCATTGGCCTTTCCGGTGTCTTATTTACATATTTAATCATCATTGCTTAATGCTGACAGTATGTTACAATGTGAAGATCACCTGATTTTCACACACATAATTTCTGTCATAATTTCCTGTCATCGCAGCCTGGTGTACCTGTCACAAACTTAGCTCCTATCAAACTCACAATCATTGGAGCTTTTTGCTGTCATAATTCATTCTTGTTTGTATCTCTATCTGTACAAATTTCTTATCCAATTAGGACTCTAACCAACTCATGATGATATCATGCATTCAAGTTTTCTGTGAGAATTAAGCAATGCCTCAGTTATATCATGAATCATTACAGGATCTTTTCTTAGTTTATGGAAAACTTTTATAATATTTTGAATCAACTGATTCTATCTTTATGCTAGGAAGACTTGATTATTCTATTAATCATATTGACTAATCAAGCATAGATTTTTTAATAAAATTAACATATTTTCTATAGACACTGTTTACATAAGGGGTTATTCAACACAGAAGGATTATTTTTCAAATCTTTCTATGAAAGAAATTTAAAACACTTATTAAGGACTAATCTAGTGTTACCAAATATTAGAACATCTTCTCATTCTTGAAAAAATGCAGTAATAGGTTTATTAAAGTCACTTTTTAACTTTAGTGGTTAATTTCATAGATGTTAATTAACATCTATGGAAATGAATTCTGTAAAAAATTATCTGGCACTTCTACTATAAAAAGCAAAGAAAATATCATTTATTTTATGCACACATTGAATCAATATATATTTTTTTCTTTGTCAGAGTGTCCCCTTAGTGATATCATATTCCTTAAACTGTATAAGTTTTATCTTTCATGCTTATAAGCTGTCAGATCTCTGCCAGAAAAATAGTTTCCACAACTATGAAGCAATGTCATTTCATATTCAATAGAGATAACTAGAGAAAATATTTCAGAGATTACAATAGTGATGACTCCAGATTTAAGAGTTGTATAATCTATAGAATTGTAGTCATATAATCTTCAAAATACGTTGAAATCAACATATTTTTCTTGATGAGTTAGCTTCTGAAAATTCTACTGTGGAGAAACAACTAAGAAAGGAAATCAAGTGTTTTCATGTTCACTCAGAAGGACCAACGTGTGCTACATGAAAGAACAGCTCTTTCATGATCTGTGAATGACTGTTTCCTGTGGAAAGCCACAAACCTAATCCTTTTATTAAACAATCTCCAAAATTAAATCCTTAGAGAAAAGAAAAATACCTGTAGAAGATAGTGTTGCAGGATGTGGTGGCATAGCAAAGATGCTAATACACCCTCAGTAGGATAAAAAAAAACACAGAAAAGGCATGCCTAGATTTCTCAAATCCTTTAGGGCATGTGGATGGGAAAAAGGAAATTTTAGATGTAATGAAGAAAGGAGGAAATGGTCATTATCTCAGTCCATGAACTTCTCACTTTTACAAGTTCTTTTCATTGCCTATAGAATATACTCTGTTGCTTAACAAGCTACCATATTAACCATTTAAATTTCTCCTTTCTTCAGCCAAGTTCTACTTTTCTGAATATAGGACTTGTGCTTTTATTAGCTCCCATCAAATATCCCACGCTTTAGTCACATTTTTACAGACACATTTGATTTGCCACACAATACCATTCTGAATTGTGAACAAAGACAATACAGGAAGGTTGACTATACTTAATTATAAAGACTGAGGAATTTTTCAGAATATGTATGGGTCTTAATAACTATTGCACTATAAAAAAAATCAAGAATATGCAGGAAAAAACAAAGCAAACAACCCACATCCTAAGGGAAACTGTAGCCACTATACAAGTTTATCTAATGTTTAAAAAAAAAGACAATGTAAAGAGACAAAAGTTAAACACCTACTGGCAGAATGCATATGCTTTGACTTTTTTCTACTTTGTAAGGAACCATTCCAAGTTGCCTCATTTTCAGTAGGAATGCAGCCATCCATGACAGACAGTTTTCCCTTACTTAATGTGTCTTTAATGTATTAGATGTAGCATGATTTCTAACCCCTAAAACAGGTTAGATAGCAAAAAATATTCTAAACAAACTACAGTTGAGAGATTCAATTTTTTAAAGTTTGGCACTGATTCAGCTTCAGTGTCTCCAAAAACAATCATATCTGTGTTTTTGGCATACCTAATCACCACACACACACACACACACACACACACACACACACACCACACCATACACATCATCATCATGACTGCTATAGTTCCTCATAGTCATGTAAAGTCTGTGTTATTTAGTGGAAATAAAAGATAATATGGTGGATTGAATGAGAGTGACCCCATAGACTGACTCATATATTTGAATTCGTAGTCACCAGAGGATAGAACTATTTGAGAAAGATTAGAAGTTGGAGTAGGTGTGGTTTTGTTGGAGTAGGTGTGCCCTTTTTGTAGGAAGTATGTCATGAGGAGGGCGGGCTATGAAGTTTCAAAAGCCCATGCCAGGCCCCATCTATCTATCTATCTATCTATCTATCTATCTATCTATCTATCTATCTATCTATCTATCTCTATCTCTCCCTCTGTCCCTCTTCTTCTCCCCCTCTCCCCCATTTTCACTCCCTCTCTCTCCCTCCCTCCCTCCTTTCTCTCCCTCTCTTCCCTTCTCCCCTTCTCTTCTCTCTTACTTCAGCACAAGACCTAAGGTCTCAGCTACTGCTCCAGCATCTTGCCTGTCTGCATGGTCATGTTACCTGCCATGATGCTAATGGATTTTTCTCTCTGAAACTGTAAGCAAGTCCTTAGTTATATGTTTTCTTTTATAGGAGTTGCCTTGTTCATGGTGGCTCTTCACAACAGTGACTAAGACAATCAGTAACATTGCTACTAGACTCTACAGCTTTGCAGTAGGATTGATTTTCATTTTCTGTAGTGGTCTCTGTCTGTTAGGAAGTAAAGTTTCTTTTGTGAATGGTGAAGTCAGTCAGTATAAGGACAAATGTTCATAAATTGTTGTTAGGGATTATACTGAGGGCTCCCCCACACCAACTCAACCCAAGATTCATGGAACATGGAAGAAGAGATGATGGGAGTCAGAAGATCGGGAGGTTTGCTAGAAGATTTGTCTCCTAGTGACATCAGAAGCTACACACCCACAAATGGTCATCAATGTGACTGCCCACAAGTGTTGCTGAAGAAGAATAGCACCAAAAGATGTGAGAAACTGGACAGGAGAAAAGCCTACAAAGCCTGAAACCCATACAAAGAGCTATTGGCCACTGAGGAAATCTGGGAGGTGGAGAGGTGGTCTTCCTCGGAGGGAGCTCACAAGTTGGTTGTCCAGTGCCAGATTGTCAGCCCCGAAAGTGTACATACATGTAGCATTATATAAACTGAAAAAGTTATATTTAGGAATATATATGTATAAACATGCATGCATGCAATAACAAAAACTGTAAAAAGAGACCATGAATTTAAGATCAGGGAGGGCATACAGGAGGATTTGGAGGGAGGAAAGTCAAAGGAAAATGTAAATATATCATAATCTCAAGAATAACAAATAGTTTATAAAAAGCTAATAACAGGGAGCTAGAGAGATGGATCATTGATTAATAGAACTGGGTGTTTTTCCAGAGGACTCAGATTCAACTCCCAACATTCATAGTGGCTCACAACTATTTGTAACACCAGTTCCAACTGGGATCCAACATCATCATCTGCCCTGTGAGGGCACCAGGGATGCATGTGCTGCCCAGACATAAATGTGGACAAGTAAATAAATAAATGGCTAATAACAAAAAATACTATACTTTTTAATTTTTTTAAAGCAAAGACTAGATTCAAATTATTTTAAGACCAATTAGAAGTTAATGATAAGTATATGACATATAATTCTGAAAGGTCTCTTAGGGAATAACCTAAAATTTTAACTTTAAAGTCAACACTTTCTGCTTAAACCACTTTGGCTTTCTCCTTTTAATTTCACTGTTAACATGTCTTCTGAAATCATACCCATTTTCTACTATTTCCTTTGAGTTTTAACTTTAATATTTAAAATTAAAAAATGGCATCTCTTCTTTGAGAAGCCAATAACCCCAGTGTGAGGAGGTGTGTCTCTCTTCCTGAGTGCCTTTCTTTTTCTCAATGCTAGTGCTTAAGATCTAATGAAAAGTTCTTAATAAACTCTGACTTTGCTTCAAAAATTTTTTTTTTACAAATATGTTGAATAATTTACTTAAATGTGTTACACCAGCTCAAGTCTTATAAGCTTTATTTTTTAAAAGTGCTTCTCTTTGTTTGTATTGTTATGAAAGCTCTCCCCAGAGAACTCGCAGAATACAGAAGAGAAGATGGGTCCAGCAATCCCACCACTAGATGAGGCACTGTAACATTTGATAGCCGCTGGGAAAGAAGGCTTATTGGTTTTCTTTTTTGTTTCTTCATTTTTAATGATGTGGCCCCCAACTAGATTGACCAGACTCCAGAACATGTCCCAATCCCAAAACCAGCAGGGAGACACAAACTAGAGTCCATGGAGATAAAAGAAAATAATTCTTAAAGAAGTTATCTCAAAGTTGGGAGGACAGTGATGAGAGAGTACAGAGGGTAGTGAGGAAAGAAGTGTGTGTGTGTATGCACGTGTGTGTGCGTGCGTGTGTGTGTGTGTGTGTGTGTGTGTGTGTGTGTGTGACTATTTTCAAAATATATAAAGCTCTCAATTAATAAAATGTTTAAAAATACTGTAACAGAGATCACTATGTGTTTACGACAAAGAAGGGGAGTTTCATATTTCTTTTAAAAATTATTTTCTTTTAAGGAGTAAAGTTGAAAGAGACAGCAATTTCAGAAAGTACTTAAAATACATCAGCGACTGCCTATATAAGATTAAAAACTATATAAAATGTAAAGTTAGAAAAAAGTAAGGATTAAAGTCCATAATATCTAGAAAACACTCATTAAACCTGTGGGAATTTTTTTTCATAGAATTGTACATACAGTCAAAGTAGAAGCCTCACATCCTTTATTTCTTTTCATTGTGCTGCAGTATATCATATTTTGAATTTATATTCTTGGTTATTCTTTATTATATAGAACTGTTACATTTCTTGAATGATTTTGTATTTTATTTAGTATTTATTGACTCTACTAGTTGATTTTAGACTTCTCAGCTGTGACCAGCTCCTAACTGCTCTTAACGTTACTTCCAACTCTGTCATTACAGGTTTTTACAGTGTGTTACAAAGTACATCAACAGCTATGATATATTTTGTAATGCAGGCAGTTGTAAAATATTTTTGAAATCAACACATTTTCAACTTTCTAGCAACTGGTTTGTTAGAAAATATGGTGCCAAATATTTCATAATCTATTCAGGTTTTTGATATTTCTGAAGCATTTTTGACCCAGATGTTGCAATGAATAAATTTGTCATTTTGTAAACATGACTTACAACTAAGTTCTATGTGTTTAATAGAATGACAACTTTTATACTTGTCTCTGTGTGCCAACTGATTGATTTAGTTATTCAATCAGTTTCTCTGGAACCGGGAACAAGAGAAATATTTCCCCCATGTTCTTCTCCATCAGTTGGTGCTGCAGCCATTGGCTATCCTTCGTATTTGAAGATGTGAGTGACTCATTTGGAGCAGTGCATTCACTTTATGTTCATTTTAATAAAATGGACACTGTACTCACACCCTACCTGTCTTATCTCTTTTCAAATATAATCAAACACAACAGGCTAGATGACTAGCATCAAGTTAAAGTTTCTGAACACAATTCCTTTAAATTAGGAAGATGATTCCATGTAAATAATAACAACTTAAAGGAGACAATAGTAAAAGTGATTTCCTCACTGCACATCATTCTCTACAGACAACATCTTAATTCACTGGTTCTTGCATCTTGCTTATATTTTTTTCACCTATCATCTCTGACATCAGATGTTTGATATTTGACTCTAGTACCATCTTATCTATTTGCTTAGATTGGAACATAATTTTCTTTCCCCTTACCATCACATACCATTTTATAATTTGTCATTTTGTAATAGCAATCAACTCTAATATAACTTTCAAGGTTAGAAACTGTCCCCATAACATATATTGTGGATGGACTACCTGGCCAAGAGGTGGTGAGATCCTACAGAACGGAGCCAGAAATACAATCTAAACTATTGCTGCTGTACTCATTGTCATTATAAATTCCATAGGTATGAACTGTCATCTTATATGTTCATTTATACAAACAACTTTAGCAGAAAAGAACTTATAAAGTATCAACATAAATAAAATTAGATCATATGTTATATAGTCAAAGGTTACTCAAAAGAAGAACAAAACATATTTCAATATGTTCATTTTTCAAAATAAGACTAAATCACAAGTAGCTTTTAAAAATGGACTATAGATACATCATACAGAAATCAATACAGATTCTGTTCTATTTCTCCTATGGATAAAGAATAACATCTCCAGATACTCAGACATGGCTGCTCACACCTGTAATCTCAGTAGTGAGGAGGAGGATGCAGGAAGATCTCTATGAGCTCACTACTAGACTAAGACAATAGTGACTCCCTTTATCAAAATAAAATCCATTAAAAAGGAAGCACATAAGATATATATGTAAATAATAATAACTATAACCACAGTTAAGCTTATTAAACCCGAACTGTTTAATCTAAGCATATTGAATAAATTACTAGCATTGTTCCATTATCCAGCCTTGCTAGTGAAGGCACTGAGGCACAGATGAGTTATAACCATGTTTTTAGACTCTATAGCTATGTAAATTCAAAGTCTTTCTAGGAAGAAATAAACCTAAGGAAACAACACTTAAGAGTGAAAATATTTAATTCTTTGAAAATAATAGATTTCATAGGAATCTTGATGTTACTAATTTTTAAAGATTTATTCATTTAATTTATTTATTTTTATTTATTTATGTTTTGTCTGCATGTATATACATTGTGATGGTTTGAATGAAAGTGGCCACCATTGGCTCATAGGGATTGGGGATATTAGGATGTGTGGCCTTGTTGGAGGAAGTATGTCACTGGGGGCAGGCTTTGAGGTTTCAGAAGCTCAACTAGACCTAGTGGCTCACATACTCTTCCTGCTGCCTGCAAATCCAGCATTAGGAAGACAGAGGCTGGCAGATTTCTGAGTTCAAGGCCAGCCTGGGCTACAGAGTAAGTTCTAGGACAGCCAAACTTTGGCAGTAAAGAAAACCATCAAAAACAAAGAATTGGTAAAAATATATCTGAATGATGGGCCCACATTCTAGCCCCAGCAAGTAGCAGAACTTGGCAGCTTTGGCCATGGGGTTCTGGCTTTAGAGACAAGGACACAAGAAAGGGGTCATCGAATCTCCTTCCATGACCAAGGAGAGCAGCAAATGCCTAGCATATGGCAGGGCTGTCCCTGCATGAAGGTCTAGAAAGGCCATTGATTGAAGCTATGAAGGTGAAATCTGGATCATTTTGGAGACCCAAAAATTTTAGACATGCCAGAGTTGTGGGATACTGCCTAAGGAAAGCTGCTAACAGGGAGTGGAATCAGCTCAAGAGATAGAAGGTTGCTGCAGTCAACAAAGCTGAATGGAGTTGGAGAGCTGGAAAGCGCTTTGACATCAGACATGGAGATACAGAATTTGGAGTTTGTCCAGTTGGTTTTTGGTCTTGTATTGATCCAGTATTTCCTTACTATGCTTCCATTCATCCCTTTTGGAACAGTAATGTATATCCTGTGCCATTGTATGTTGGGAGCATGAGCTCTCCTTTTTTATTTTGATTTTATAGGTGATTATAATTAAGAGATTGCCATGAGTCTCAGGAGAGACTGTGGACATTTATACCATGCTGAGACTGTTATAGACCATGGGTGGGGACTTTTGATATTGGACTGAATGCAGTTTTGCATTATGATATAAGCCTACAAGAGCCAGAGAGTGGAATGTGGTGGCTTGAATGAAAATGGCCCCCATTGACTCATGGGGAGTGGCATTAGGAGTGTAACCTTGTCGGAGGAAACATGACCTTACTGCAGGAATTATGTCACTGTGGACAGGCTCTGACATTTCAGAGTTCAAGCCAGACTTAGTGGCTCACACTGTCTTCCTGCTGTCTGCTGATTCAGATTTAGAACTCTTGGCTCCCTCTCCAGCACCATGTCTGCATGCCTGATGTCATCCTTCTCATCAAGCTGATAGTGGACTAAACTCTGAACTGTAAGCCAACCCCAATTAAATGTTTTCCATTATATGAGTTGCTATGGTCATGTGGCTCTTCACAGCAATAAATTCCTTACTAAGACATATGAGTACCATGTTCTTACAATGCCCACAGATGCCAGTAGAGGACATCAGATCCTTGGGAACTAGAGATGTAGTAAGCTGCCATATGGATGTTGGATATCAAAGCCAGGACCTTGGCAAAGGTAGACAGTGTTTTTAACCTCTGAATCATTTTCTAGCCCTTGGAATTCATTTCATTAAATTAAGTACCATAAATGACACATATGGTGTGTTTCAGATAATACACATGATAGAAGAATGTCAGAATTCCATAGCAGCTAACTAAATTTAGAAACATAAAACCAAATTGTGGAAAGGAAGGAGAAAAAGAGAGGACAAAGAAAAATTAATGTCAAACAACGTATTGCATAAAGAAGGAAACATGCAATGGAAAAAGGCATAGAAGATACTGAGCTGTTTATAATAAAGGGATATTCACAGACTTTGACACAAAAAGTGAAGCAGCAGTCAATAAAGCAAAACTTCCTGATTACCTGTAGATTAAAAGCAGTTGTCTAATTCAAAGAATAGGAAATTATTAAAAAATCTACCACCCTAAAAAGCAAAAGGCATGGTGGACATAGCCTTGACTGACTACACCCTTCTCTATCGGCTAAAATCTAGGCATTCAATTTTGACAGCATACTGAGAATTTTACACATTACTTTCTAATTCATTTCATAAACCCTGACAAAATCAGCATTTTTAGGGTGAAGAATTTTAGTCATAAAAATATCACTACGATAGCAAATACAAATGTTAATTTTCTTCCTTTAAGGATGTTGTGTTATATTCTGAAATTATTAATATGAAATCAACTCCTCAATCTGCAAAATAAAGAAGGAAATGCAGCTGAATTGTAATTATATGTTAATAGAGCACAAATAAATTTATTTCAAACTCCTTTACTTCCTGAAAACTTGGGAGTTTGTTTCAGCCCTTTTAATATATGGCTACAGGAAAGTTAACACTGCCCAGCTAAGCAGGTCTCAAATGATTTGTGGTCATATTTTCAGATGCACGTATATTAGATGTGCTAAGAGACACAGTGATGTCAGTAAATAAATGCAAATAGTCTGGATTAGAATGTTTCAGGAGACAAATATCATCACAAGGGTGACAGAGCTTTTGAGACCAAGGCAGAAACACTAGGGATTGTTAACTGATGACATCGCAGTTGTTTTTTTTTTTTTTAATCTTAATTGATGATGTGTTAGATGAATAAACTGTTGAAGGAGAGAGAAATGGGTGGTCAGGTGCTTACTCCACAGTCAATCAAAAAACCAAGAACTGTGACTCACACCTAAAAGCCGAGCACTTTGGGTAAGGAATAAGAAAAGTTCAAGGTCGTACAGAACTATAGAAGTTTTGAGGCTAGCCTGAGAAATATGACACTTCGTCTCAAAAAAATAAACAAACAAAACCAGGAAGAGACAAATAACTCCCTAAACAAATGATGACTGGATTTTAAAGTACTTTTGGTATAGATAGTATCAGAGCATAAAGCACACAAAGGTGGAGAAAACAATTGTTAAGATGTTTTAAGTGATATACAATTCAAAGTTTGAATTGAAAAATTGGGTATAGTCAACCACAGTAGGGACTTACTAATGATACAGTGTCCATTTCTGAAACTGTGATGTAGCTCCCTAGAGGGTAAATTAAATGCAGAATGGCAAGCAAAGAGAAATCCATCCCCTAATAAGAGCAGAAGCAAAACACTTCTTTAAAACGGATAATAATTGAATCGATCCTACTTATGTTTACTGCCAAACTTAATTTCTTTTCCATACCCTCTCTTTTTTTTCTGAAAAAAAAAAATGTAAAAGCTCAAAAATATCAAAATATCTTGTGAAATGAAAACAGAGAGGAGTCCCATACGATGGTAGCTCTAGGAGCAGAGTCCATGGGCTATTAAATGGGAAATCATCTGTGTTCAGGTTTCATTTTACCATCATTGAATTCCCCCAGAGAGTTGTCATCTGGGAGAAGGGGCCTTAATCACTTCCTATGCTGGCAGAAAACCACACACATTTAGTACAGCTATTCATATCGTAATTTCCAATCACCTTCACACAAAAGTCCCGACTAAAATCAATGCTTTTCCAGCCCAGGACTGCCATTATTGCATTTAACTGCCCACTGAACTCCAAAGGCTTTAGAAACAAAAAATCCGGGCCCATTTGATGACTTCCACTCACTTAGTTAACCTTTCTTCCAACACACACCTTTTCTCCTCTTCCTATTGGGTGGTAGTTCTTTGGTAGAAAACACATATACGTGAGCAGATACTGTAAAATCACATTAGCACTGGTTTATGTATGCTATTTGGCCAGCAGTGAAAATATATTTTGTTAACAACGTCTCTGCTTTAGCTGCTGTATAGTAAATGATAAGGATATGAAATCAAAACAGCAACCAATGGGCCTGGAGAGAACAGTCTTAATGATTTCCTGGAACAGCTGCTACTGGATTCAGGAAATCTGCCATGCAACAAATTAAAAATGCTTAGAACAATTGTGTAGTCATGAAAGGAAAGGCCTTACAGCATGTTGCACATTTCAGAAAATGTATCTGTATGGCTTCTCTATATCACATTTAAATTGAAAAACATCATAGGAGCTGTTCTTTGGAAATACATTGAGAAAATGTTAGATTTGAGTGACAGGATGAAATTATTGAAGGAAGTACACATCAAACTCATCATTAAGCTTACACTGCAAAGGGTAAATAGTTGTAGAAACTTCATCAGGTTGGTGAAATGAATATGTTCTTGGACAAATAGTAGAAATGAGTAATCACTTTATTCAAATCATAGAGAACCAATGGAATATTTTTGCATATGACATGAGTTTCCTGAACTTTTGATATGTTAGCAAGGTGGTCTTTAGTGTGATGGTGTTCAGTAGGTTTAATGTTTAAGAACAGGCTTAAAGGACAACAGTTACGTTCTTTGATGCTGAAAGAGATTTTGGTTTCCAAGAACCTTCTAATTCCCATGAGAAGAGAATAGCACAAAAGAAGAAAGTATGGCTCCTAAATCTGCCTGGCTGCCCTCCTGTCTTGTTGGATAGTCTGTTCCTTCCATTCATAGATTATTTCATTCCTCTGTGACACGATGCAGCTAGTGGGACCTCACCAAAATGCTGGCAGCAAACAGTGTGGTTCATCTATCAACTAGAATGATGAGCCAGATAAATGTCATTACTGAAATAAAAATCCTTGGTATTTTGTTATTAAAACAGAAATGGACTAATACTACACTAGGATTTTAACTTTGTCCTTGTTGAAGATTACAAAACAAATGTCTTCGTTTCTAGGAGAAACTGGAATGGAACTCTCAGATTCTTTCTCTGTGCCCACTTACCTAATAATAAAGACAAGTAATCTATTCCCAAGTGCCTTCCTTGTACTAAAGAGTAAACTTATCAACATAATAAACTCATCTCACAAGGACTTCACACAACATCCTAGAAAGGTCACAGGGTAAGATGAAGGAAGGTTGGCCAAATGTGGGATCTGATGCACAATCTTTTCTCCTGGTGAAAAAAGTTAGTACAATTTTCAGTGCTCGTGTATATTCAGTTGCTTGTCAAAGATCAGTATTCAGTAACAGAAAAAAAATTAAATATTTAACCTTTACTTTTGTGTGGGTTATTTGTCAATGTTTTTAATATAAGTTCTTATAAACAAATGTTTCTTATAGTTTTTACCATAATTTTATACCTGGCATTGGGTTTTTCTACAGCTTTATGATACAAATATGTCCAATGTACCGAAATCTTCTAGAATATAGCAAATGTGATTTTTCTTTATTTTTCTTTAAGGATGCTGTTTTAAGAATATAAATCCTGCTGCTGCTTCTAGGTCCCTCAAGGTTCAGCCCTGCTGGTCCACTGCAGAGTTCCCAGGCAGGGATCCATCTGTCCTTGATCAGAGATCTGTGAGCCAGCAAGAATGTACAGAATTCTCAAGAGAGTTTTGTCAGTGGAACTTCTCGGTTTACTGAAGCAAGAATGGTTACATTTATAGGAAAAAGACAAGGGTCCTTGGCACCCAGGGGCAGGAGCCATTGACTAAGGCAGGGATACTGGAGCAGCCTAATTTGCATATGGAGCTCATGTCTAGGGGTCAAGGTCCTGAAAAGGACTCTCCTGCATAAGGTGTGGTCTCACAGGGAAAAGAAGAAGACACCTTATCAGAAAATGGGCTCAGACCTAGGCTTCTGGCTATAGCCTTCAGAGAAGCACCAAATTGGCCACATTACATGGCCAGTGACCTTCTGTGAAGCAGGCAGCATTTAGAATTTAGCTGGGTTTTGCCAGGGCTAAGAAAATGGGGAACATCTGATGCCTTCTACTCTCAGGATGAGAATTCCAGGATTCCAGGCATGCTTCCACCCACTCTTAGCTCTGGGACATCCCCCACATAAGGATACCTAGAGTAAAGTGTGTTTTCACTTATTAGTAGAAGCATTAAATTTGGCTGAACTTCTCCAGTACATTATTATATAGCATTTTTACTTCATTTTGATAAATAAAGCACAGTAATAAGTACCGTGAATTAAAAAGTAATTTTGTGGGATAGAGAAGATAACAATGCATGGTAAAACGGCATTATCAAGAAGGTAAATGAGATCTTATTAATAAACTTATTTAAATACTTTAGATGAATGGCTAATACAATTTAATATGTCATTGGTGATTTATAGGAAATAGTGATTAATGTAGCTAAATGGCAATGTTTACAAGCAACTAGAAGGCTTTTCTCAAACATATAAAACAAAAGTATTTATTTATAACTAAAAAAATTTGATTATTAAAAGCCATAAATATAATTTTAGAGAATTAAGGTGGATATGAGGTATTATTATAAATTTTATTTACTTCAGTTTCAATGATAATTTTAAATTAGCATTATGTGTGTGTGTATGTATGTATGTGTGTACATATATATATATATATTCTATATAATTTAATATTTAGTGGGAGGAAGAACTTTAACCCATTAGTTTGCATCATATGTTATTCTTTCCTAAGAAATGTTGTCATATATTGCTGGAATCGGTCTAATCCTAAATAAAAGTATAACCTGTAAATTTTTTGTTTGAGACAGGGTTTTTCTGTTGTAGCCCTGGTTGTCTTAGAACTCACTCTGTAGACCAGACTGGCTTTGAACTCAGAACGATCTGTTTACCTCTTTCTCCTGAGTGTTGGAATTAGAGGCATATGCTATCACCCATCATAATCCATAAATTTAAACTCATCAATCCATCTATATTAGGTACTTAAGCCTGATCGTATTCATTTCCAATTAATGTAGCATCTGAATTCTCTGAATCATGAGAACACAAGTATTTTTTCTTAATATTTTTCTCTCTTTTTTTGTCTCTGTTTCCTTCTGTCTCTGTCTCTCTCTTTCTATCTCACTGTCTTATGCATGTTTACGTGTTTTAAAAGTTACCATGTGTAAAAGATAAAAGTTGAAAGGCAGATTCTGTTCCTATGGAGGTCCCTGAGCCTCCATACCTGTCCAGCCCTGGCATTGCTCTGACTATTCTCACTCCTGCCTCTTTTTTCTATACTTCATTCACCAGGCTTGCTAAATCAGAAAATAAATAAATAAATAAATAAATAGATAAATAAATAAATAAATAAATAAATAAATCCAACAACAGAAACCTAGAAAAAAATCCAAACACTTCCCATTCTTCTTTCAAAAATCCATTTCCTTCACAAAGCTACTTAATTAGATGGAAGGAAAGTGCTAATTTGCTAAGGGGAATAGATCATTTGCATATCAATTTACAAACCTTCCTCCAAGTATTTATAATTAGGGAGCAATCAACAAGCCTTTGAAAGCTGATGACACAGGAAAGCAATTCCTGTGGAACTGATGGAAGCTGTAAGGAAGGTAAAGGAAAGGGAACAGCAAAGAAGCCAGGTGTCTCCAAGATGCGCCTTTAATTTAAACTTTGGAAATCTCAATTTATTATCCAACAAATGGGAAATCTTCCATAGGCAGGGATTTCATTTCATGGAGTTCAATTCACACAACCTTAAATTCCCATTAGCCCAATACAAAGACAGTCCCTAGGTCAGTGAAATCAACAAGAAATTATTTGTTTGTTTTTTGAGACAAGTATCCTCTGTTTTAACTCTGGCTGTCCTGGAACTCATTCTGTAAACCAGGCTGGCCTTGAACTCACAGAGATCCACTTGCCTGAGCTTCGTGAGTATGGGGATTAAAGGCACATGCCACTACCTCCCTGCTAAGAAACTATTTTTAAACCTACCTTTGCTTACAATTTCACTATAAACAGAGATAGTATATCTACTTTAAGACGCAAGGAAAATCTCAACATGATCAAATTATTTAAAATATAAAGCAAATTATTCCTGAGAAACAACAGTGACAATTACTATTTCTAAAGTGTGTGTGCATGTGTGTGTGTGTGCATGTGTGTGTGTGTGCGTGTGTGTGTGTGTGTGTGTGTGTGTGTGTGTGTTTTCCTGTGCACAAGTGTGTGCATGGTATAGGCACCTATATGAGCACAGATGCTGGAAGGAGGTATCCTCTTTCATTTCCTTCTGCCTGTTTCCAGGAGGCAAGGTCTCTTCCACCTACGGCTGTGTTTTCTTGGCAAGGCCATTAGCCAGTAGTCAGTAGCTAGCAAGACCCAGAAATGGATTTTCGTGTCTCTGCCAACTTAGGATCTGGAGTTACAAGCAGTTTTTGGGGTACACAGCATATTAAATGAAATCTGATATCCAAATTTGGTCCTCCTCCTGGAGAATCAGGAGTGTAGCAAATAATCTTAACCACCCTCATATCTCTAGGGACTTGATTACTACTTTTGGATCAGATTTCATTGTGCCTTTTCCTAATCAATCAGATAGCCCAAACATCTAGAGCCTCCCCTAGCCATTTCCATCTTTCAATATATTATAATATACCCTTCCTCTTCAGAAAGTCCTACTTGTACTGAAGGGAAAGTTTTTAACTGAAGCCAAGTATATTCCTTAGTATAAGTCCCCCTAACCCATTTACTTCTACTCTGTCTCCTTTTTTTTTTTTTTTTTACCAATTATGTTATTATTAACCACCTTTTACATAAGGAACAATACAGTTTAAAAACATTAGGAAATAATGGGGCAACTAACTTTCAATAGTTGTATTATGCCTTATATTGTCTATATTCTGGAGCTGCCAAGAAAGACAAAGTATAAAAACTGAAAAGAGACAGAGAAGAAAAGAAGGCTATGTACAAGGTGCTGGGAAAGGAAGAAAGGCTTGGGATAAAGGGTAGAATCGTAGGGGCTCGTTTTCAAGATTCCTTTCAAGCATTTCAAGCATTTTCATCAGAAAATCTATTTTCATCTTTGACTTCACACCAATTTTGTTAACACATATACAAACAGAAAAGTCTTACTGAAACTTAAGAAATTTAATAATGAGAATAACTTCTTTTAGTAGTTTACAAACTTGGGTTAGAAACAGTATCAGGGTAGACCTCTCAAACATTATTTAGTAAATCCCCATTGTTTTATTTTTCCTAGTCTTCTTCCACATCATTTCCTCTGTTTGCAAGTGTGTTGGTCATGGTAGACATAATTCTCCCTCATAATGAGGAATTACAAAGGTCAAACAACAACATCCTTGTACCTTATAATTTTATGGACAGTTGCTTAGATTAGGTCATATTCTTGCACTAACTATAGGCATCAGTTCGATAGGTAAATCCATGTAGATGTAGGGTATTTGTTTGCGTATGTGCTATGTATATCAGGATTTTTCAGAAGTCTGCAACACCCATTCCTTGAGTGAGGGCTTCCTCCTGCAGCTCTCAGTGGAGTCTCCTATCCTTTGTGTGGGCCTCCTGTATATCAAAACTGTTTCTAGACTGTTTCTTCTTATCATATTCCTTCTTGACAAGTATTTGGTAAGCTGAGTGATATTTATTTAATCTGGTCCAGGCCACCTAGAAATACATTCAAGTATTTTATCTTTATAAATTATAAGCTTACCCAAAATGCAAACCAATACAAACATATCTAGGAAGTTTTCAAGATAATTAGATGTTGAGAAGGAATTTTCAAATGTTTATGAAACACTTATGAATTTCACTCAAGTAAAAATAGATTGTTTAATTATTATTGTTGTTGTCTGAATTCATTTTATGTAATATAATTTCTGATCCTGTAAATTAATTTAATAAGATATAAAATGTACAATTATATAAAAATGAAAAATAAAATTATAGTCAATAATGTAGACACCCAACCTTGTTCTTAGAATAAACTTTTACTTACATTCTTTATAAATTATCTTAGTACATTTGTTAAGACAATAATTGCCATTTAATCTTGGGAAAGTCCAAAGGATAAGGCAGAAGACAACAATCATGAAGAGGGAATCTCATGTAATCTCAACCCTAGACAAAGAACTACCCTCAAAAATGCAGAGAGTAGGATAAATAGCCTTCCCCAAAGAATATCCAATGAAAACTTGTCAGTCCTGATATCATATGCATGCCAACAGTTAAGAAATCAGAAGCCATGAATTCAAGAGACAGCAGGGGTAGGGGTGGGGGTGAAGAGATGGCAAATTGTTAAAAGAGAACAAGAGGAGGTATGTGGAAAGAGTTGAAGGAATGAAAGGGAAAGGGGAAATGAGGTAATTATATTTTGATTTCAAAAAATAAAAAAAATTAAAATTTGGTATCAAATAGCATTTCTATAGAATATGCAAAGAATAAAAATTAAAGTAGTTTAAAATTTTATGCTCTCAAATAATTGAACAATATAGAGAGATATGGGGGTGGGAGCAGGAGAGAGTGCTGAACACAAATTATGATTGTTGATGAGTCCTGTGAATCAAACATGAAACAGCACATTCACTGCCATTTATTAAGGATCCATCAAATAAAATTCACAGGACCTTATGGTGATTACTTTCAATCATTGTAAAACTTCATGAATTAATTCATTTGAATTTTTATTTTGAAAACATGATTCACATTTTGTTCTTCAGGTACAAATTCTGTTACTTCTATTACTGAGATAGCTTAACTTTCTATTCATTGAAAACAATCTGTGTGCAGACAATGCTAAAGTGTTTTATCAAATGTTTTATCTGTGAAAGGACTCTTGCAATGAACCTTCATCCCAAATGGCCCCTAAAAACAGAAAATGAAAATAGGACTCTAATATGCCATATATATATTTTTCTAACTATAAACAGCTCTGTCTCTATTGTGTTACTCACATGTATGTTTTCAGGGCTGACCATATACTATAGGATAATCAATTGGTATACTCTTGCCTAGAAAAGACTATTTCTCCCATCCTCAAAATTCCTTGGTTGCCTGTAGTTCTTTGTGTAGGTTTGACATTAGAGATATATTTTAAAAGTCAGTATTTAGAAAGTTAAACTTTGTCAAGGGTTTAGCCAAAAGTTTATTTCTAACCATGATCATAAAAGGGAAAAAAAAACATATTTACTGATTGTCAAAAAGACAGTTTTATACTAGTGCAGAAGTTAGTAAGAAAGTTGCAGTTGTACAAAGTTAGGTTGAGGAGGAACAGAAAAGGTCAAAGCAGCCTCAAGGAATAAGAATCTGATCTGCAGCATCTTTCCTGAGTATCTCACAAAAATCTCAAAGGGAGACAACAAAGCTCTTCCTTCTCTTTCCTTTGTAATCATATTTAGAAGAACTTCTTTTGTTTAATGAAATAGACAAGAAATTACAGAGTTATGCATTTGCAAATAGAGAATCCCTTGGATTTGCTTTTCAATGAATTCATCACATGAAGGGAATTAGAACTCCGAGTTGTCAAGAAGCAAAAGCACCATTTATATCAGGCCTAAAGTAGCTACATTCACAGGAGTTATAAAACTTAAAGAAGAAAAGGTCAGGAGGGTTTTTCATGCATACAAATCAGTACTGATGATAGACATCATGCCTTGTAGTAGATTAATGGTGTAATTTTTCTTTTTAACATGCAGTGTTCTCACAACGTAAAAGACAGTAGCCTTGTCCTTTGTCCACGGTTCAGCCTTCCTGCACTTAGGAGAGGAGTTGACCTCAGTCCCTCTCTCATTCTTTAACCTTTTTGATAAATTTCTAGTGTAAAAAGGGATAATAGGAATGATGTTTTTATTTTTTTCTCTGAATTTTATCAAATATTTTAGTGCTGTGCTTTTTGGTAAGACACCCAACAAATATTGGAATAGACAAGGCTAGTAATTTGAAGAGCTATTTTATATAAAGAAGTATTTCAATTTTTTGAGGTCAAGTTTAATCATGCGTTTGTGTCCTTTGAAAACATTGTGTATTTTAAAGCATATAACAGCCCTTTCCCCAAAGTCGAGCTAGGAACTGTAAACAAATACCAGTGTGTTGTTGAAGGCTGAGTGAGGTAAAAATCAGTCAGTTAGTAATTCTGTCCTATATACGTGAGAATGTGTCCCTCCCTGGAGACAAGACACATTTCAATTCTCCAAACCGTATTAGTAGTTTCAAATCTTACTAGACAAAATTTCCAACTAATGAAAAACAAGATGAATATCAAAGATACTCACTCTTTGGTGGGGGAAAGAAAACTTCTTTGGCTTTTTCTGTCTGACATGTATAAACACCTGAGTAGATATTTGATATTTAAAATAACATTTTTACTTTAGCCTACTTTGGTAAGTAACTATTGTCCCTAACTATGAGAAAATATTAACAAGCATGTACTGATGTTTTAAATCAATGGCTTTTCCATTATAATGCATCTATCAGTCATTGAAGATCATGCTACGAGGCAGACTAGATTTGAGCCTCAGATTCTGTCTTTGCACCAATGTTGATTCATCTGGGTAGAGGACCCCACATGTACTACGGAGGTTCTGCATGATCACAATGAGTTCTAATCACCTAGAAAAATAGAAAACCTTTCATGTGCTGAGACAGGAATTATACTTTTTCTGTAATTGAGTTAATTCTGTTTTAATAATATCTCTTGATTCTAGTTTTTGCTTAGCTACAAGTTTACTTAGTCAACTGGATATAATTTGACAAACCTAAAAGGTTGTTTGTGCTTATCATTTAGCAACTGAAGTAAATTTGACATGTAAAATAAATAATTTTAGTATCAATTGCAACAGAATTATGAATTGAAATAACTATGATAAGCACTTTCCTCAATGTGAGGTATAATGCTACATTCTAATATTTTTAAGGAAAAATATTTTTAATGCCTTGGCTGATTGTTGCTAATTCATAAATATGGGGTAAATGAAATGAAATATATGTTTTCAGTCATCATTCTTCATGATCAGAACACAAGAATTCTCTGCTGATTTCATTTTTCATTAAAAATGTTCATTTTTTTAAAATTAGTATTTTAAGAATGTCCTACAATGTTTTTCTACGATATTCATGCCACCTGTCAACTCGCAGATCCAGCTCCCTTTCCCTATTCATCTAACTTTGTGTCCTTTCGTTTTCTTTAAAAAAAAACCAAAAAACACATCATGTCTTAGCTTGGAACCCTCAGACACATGTGCTTCATATGGGATACTTATATAAACTTCCTTTTTTGAACTTACATTAAGTAAATAACATATTGACAATAATTATCATCAAAGCACAAATCAAGCTTTCTTTGATTCCATACTTTAGAAAGACTGCCAATTTTTTTCCTAGGAATATAGAATAGAGGTAAGGTCAAAGCTATTTAAACACAACCACTGCTTCCAACGCAAATTATTACATCATATGGTCTATTAATATTGTGAATACACAATCAGGAAGGACACACATAAGCATATGGCAACGAGTGTTACTCTTCAGATTTCCTATTAAAATTATCACAGTTTTGTATCTCAAATTGTGGAATAAAATTCAAGGCACAGATGGATACACCATAAGCTTGGGATGGTTTTTAAATACTTTTTACAGGAATTTCTTCATCTTTGGCAAAACATTTACTATATAGTGAGTGGGTTCTATTATTATTGGATTATATTGGATATGTTTTGAAGAATGTTGTTTTGTTAAATTATTCTAAGTATTGAGAAAGTACATTCTGAAAAATTCCTATCTGCCAAAGTACAAAATAGTAAATATTAACTATGTTTATAGGTACAATTATAAAAGTCAACATAAAAAGCATATTTTTCTTGGGGATACTAACCCTATAAATTTCTGTCACTGCAATGAAGTCTAGTGAACCTGACACTCATCAAGCGATAAAACACTCCTTGGAAATTTTCACAAGTGACACTGGAAGGGTTCTATACACTGACAACAAACTTCAAGGTTATCAATAAATACCCTATAGTGAGCACTAAAGCCAAGTGAAAGAACCAAATAAGACTTTATGTAACAATTATCCTAAGGCTAAGAAACAAAATACCAATACACTTTGATAAAGCATTTTAAATGTAGAATGTTGTGACTTAACACCTGCAGTCCCAGTGAAAAAAGCAAGATCAAGAGCTCAAGACTAGTCTCAACTACATAACAGATTTGAGAATAGTCTATGAGACTTGAAACTCTATCTCCAAAACCCAAAACAAACAAAAGAAAACAAATATTAAAAAAGTGCTTTCCCCAATAGGTTTCTATTTTCTCAGAAAATAGAGCAACATTTTTACTCAGATAATGTATTTTCTTCTGGATTTCTATCTTGAAAACATAATGCAAATCCACATTTCTGTCATGAACAGTTCCTAAGAAATACCAAATAGTATTGTCAATATTTTACTCGTATTTATTGTTTCACACACTTATATCAGGAAGCAAATAATTAGACAAAAATCTCTAGGGTTTTCATGTGATAACACTGAAACCATTAAGTGATTAATTAAGTGATTTAGTTCTGGGGTTGTGGTGGTGAGCAAGTCTGTTGAGGTCACTGCAATCCCAGTTCTCCAGTAAGAAAAGGAACCTGTAGTCAATAAGCACACAAACAGAAAAGCTGTAAGGATAGTAAAACAGGTGACAATAAGATTACTCAGATGGAGTGCCTGTGGATGGGTGATTCTCAGGATGAAACCAGACATGAACAAGGACACAGAGCAGAAAGTACTGGATGTGGAGATAAAGGAAGGGGAATGATAACCAGATACACTATGAGTGGAAGAAAGAAATACTTTGAAATATTTGAGTCAAGTGTCAGAGGTGGGTAACTTTCTTCTTTAAAAAAAAGAGAGAGATAAAATTATAGAAAGTTTCTTTATACTAAAAATGTTCACAGCTCATGTAAGGAAGCAGAGAGTCTTCTGAAATATATCAAATAGTAGCTCTCTGACATTTCTTTCCAGTTTCTAGGTCAGGAAAATAGAAATAGAAAGCATCTATTATCTTTTTTAGAGAAGTTACTTCACTCAGAGACTCTGTCATCGTTAGGGTAGTAAGTTCATGTATCAGAATTTTTTAAGAAGAATCTTTTGCAAATTCATTTGTTGCATTTATTCACACTCACCAAAAACTGCCATCCCCGTAACCAGGGCCTCTGAGTGTAAGGTCCTGATTCATTCTTTTTCTCCCTAGTTTACCACAAAAGATGTATGTCATTGCTTGAAGTATACCAAGATGCCATCAATGTGCAGGACATCTAGACAGAAGACTGTTTAAGGAATATATTAAGTCCATTTTACCCTTTAAATGTTTCTGTACAGATTGCCATATCAAGATTGCTAGTCATCAGAGCCATTCCTTGGGAAGCATATAATCTAGGAGGGATTGTGTAGGCTCCTTAGCAGCCAGAAGGCTGTGCTTGGTGGGGTAGTCTGTGACCTCAAAAGTGAACCTCCATGTAATGTGAATGACCCTCAGGATTGGAAAACTGGGTGAGTCTGAGCTACATCTGTGAGCAACGGATCTTATCTTTTTTTCCTACAGCTTTAGTCATTATATAGTTATTTTTTATTTCAGTCTCTAATTTTAAAAACTGTTCAAAGATGCAACAGTGTAGCAATGTAATAAAGGTCACAGAGTTCTATGGCTCTTGGCTTAAGCTAGAGATGTTAGAGTAGAAAGATTTTTCATATATGCAGCATCAGTGTTCCAAAATATTAGCATAAATATAGTCACGTTTTAACTTCACAATCACACTTTGAGTTGTACTTTTTGGACCAGTCTGACTGATGAAATAACAAGTCACATCAGCATCCAAAGGCTCACAAGTGGTAATGGTCTCCATAAAGCCACACTCTCCCAGTCTACATTTGCAACATCACTAATTATCTGTGGCTTTCTCAGTGCCCCAGAAGAAGGCATTTTCAATTCAGTCTTTTTCAACAGACTTCATAACTAGGATCCATCAGTGGGTTCTCTTCTTATTTGCAGCATAGCATGTTATTATGATCAAATCAACCTAAGAACAAATATATCTGACAGTGGCATTTCACTTGGGTACTTTATATGAACTCTGGAGATATAATCTCCAGAGGTTAAAATAAGCTTTCCTGGAATGACACTGCCAGAACACTCTTTCCCAACCATGACAAACTCTGTAAATTTCACCATTTTAGCCAAGCTTCTATGAGAGAAGAACTGAATATTTAATGGCAAGAATTCTCTGCCTTCCATCACAAAGAAAGAACAGATGATTGCCCATGCCAAAACCTGAAGCTAAGTGATAAGAGGCTTGCCAAGAGTCAGAAGCGTAAGTTTGAACTCTGCAATCCAGTCACTACTATATCCATCAGCTTAAATACTTAGCCTTTGCAAGGCCCAGTTATTCAACTGGAAGCTTAGCCACCTAGCTATTATAAGGAAATTTCCATTCTTTCAATCGTAAAGTATGTTTCCTCACAGTGACTGAAGAAAATGAAATAAAATGACTAAAGTAATATGATTTGAGGACAACTACATATAAAAACATACATGCACAGATTAAGTAATAATTTCCTACATTCTATACAATGAAGCTCATATACTTTATAAAGTATATGAAAGTCATTGCTTTCATTTTTCTTTCTGTTTTTAACAATGTTAGAATAGGGGAAAAAATCTTCCTGGTTAATAGAACAGAATCTCTTGTCTTATGTTGAGACCTAATATTTCAGTTGGGTCAAGTCATTCAATTTGTCGATGAATCACCCCTAGGAAGGTAGTCTCACTTTAAGTTATGCTAATGGAATAGGCCTAACAATTAGCTCTTTAATGAGATATTGTACTCTTCCTACTCAGTATCCCCACCCGTAGTTCAATAGCTTAACAGACCACAGCGATGTACCTTTCTAAGTCAGCCTGCTTTTCTTAATATTCTCAATCTTCTCACTTAGAAAAAATGAATGCCACTATATGTTGGCTCACTGCCCTTTTCTATGTAACAGGATACTTTCAGAATAACTCACTTACCACTTACTGTTCAAATGTCAAGTGGGCCATCAACCCAGGAAATGTCCTATGCTTCCATACAAAACTCACTTCTCCACTTTCCAGGAACAAATTTTCACTCCTATTTCCTCTTTTTAAACCTTCCAGCACTCTACACAGGTGGATAATGTTCCTCCCAGAAGAAATAATTATTAAACAAAAATTCTAGTATCAGGTATGGAACATAGAAAAGGCAGGATATAGACCTATATTTGTGTTTTCTGGATTTACTCAAATCTGGTATTATCTATGAAATTCTTTATTATTAGTGTACTTCAGAGATCAGCACCTTAAAATAGAGTCTATGACCCCTTCATGTGGCCTGATCAATGGGATTCCATTTCTGAGTTTCCCACACTTACCATAGGGAGATGGGTTTTTAAACAGATACAGCAAGAGAGCTACATAGGAAGAAAAAGGATTTCCTTCTATTTTGGCATGCCATAGAGTCAAACTGTGACTTTATGTGAAGCCAAACAAGAATCTACCCTTGAAAATGGTAAGTTAATGTATAGACATTATTTTCTTTAGACATTTTTATTATATGTGAGTTTTTTCAACAATTGTAGCTAATGTGTTACATTTCAGACTAAGCTATGAATTCTTTAATCACTGACATGTGTGTGAGTGCTCATTTTCTCATTCTTCACATAATCTACTAACACATATAGCATATAGTATTCAATAAGTATATTATTAACTACTTATTTATTGAAGAATGAGTAAATAAATAACTGTGCACTGAAATCCTTTATAAAGGATTAACTTGGTACCATTTCAATATCTGAGCCCATTTAATAACTTTACTTTTCTCTTCTGGTTCAATGTGGTCACAGGATATTCTGAAGATTAATGAATAAAATATTTATGAGTTCTTTTAGAAAGGCAAATGAAAGATCAACATAATATTTCCTCCCTGCATAATAAAGCAAAAGAATTCCTAATATCCCTTAGGCAAATTCACCCTAAAACTCCTCATTTTTCATTTTGTATGAAATATTCTTTTGATTTATTAATGTGGATTTAAAGAGTATTGGTCTGAGCATGGTTTGAAAATTAAAGCATCAAAGTAGATCTCTCTCTACTTTTTAAACCTTTATAGCACAAAAATGCATTGACTATACTTTTTAAAAATTAGGCTTCTTATATAAACATTCCTATTTAAATAGCATTATCATGAAAGGAACAAAACAATTTGGTCCTAACCCCATATATAACTCATGTTTATTTACTCACTTATGATTAGAGTATTAAAGTAAGCAACTATATGCTTTTTTTGTCAAGTAGAACATATGTATTTACATTCATATTTGTTTACAATAATTTACAAACGGATATCAAGACTCCGAGAACAACGAAATTCACTTTGAGCAGAAATAGCACACTGCTGAGCCGGAACGGCATTTTCCTTATAATAAAGGGATGCCATTTATGGAGAATTCACTATGTGGCAGATAGCAACTTTGAGCTGTATAAATACATGGTATGTTTGATCCTGATATTTATAGCATGATCCAGGGATTACATTTCTACTGAATTGATTAAGTGACTGAGGCCCTAAGATATTAAAATGTTAAAGGTAGTTTAGAGAGAATAGCAGACACTGGTTTATCTGGCTAGATTCTGATGACAGTGTTCTTGTGGAAGAAGATGGAAGTGGCATATATTTTATAGTCATAAAACAGGCTTAGAAAAATCTTAGTGAAAAGCTATACTTTAATGTTATATTCAATAAGAAGTGACCTGACATGGAGAAAAAGAAATGTCAGATACCTTCCTCACAAACTTGCAATTAGATTGAATTGTCTGTTACACAGTTACATCATAATTGTAACTTCAAATCACTGTAGTTGGACTCTGTTTTATGAGTATGAGATTCAAATTTGGTACACATTATGTTTGAAATCTTGATATGAATTCTCGGTCAATTAACAATCGAATAAAAAACACAAACATTGCAGTGTTAATGCATATAAGAAGAAAATGAAGATTGATGAATTATAATGCATTGGGTCAAAATTTGCCATAAGCAAATGCTAGATTAAAAAAAACACAACAATAGGAAAATTGACAAAGACTAAGTGATTTTCCAACATTTCCCATGTTAAATAAGTATTTATTTTTATTTTTTAGAACAATCACTATATGTAACGTCTATTTGACGAGTCTCAAGAAATTAAATTTTATAAAGTATCAACAAAGAAACTGAGAAATGGCACTTCTATATTGATTCATTCCTATGTGATTTTAAACTATATGGGAAAGAGAATGAAGAATATTATAAGTAAACTAAATGACACAAAAATAGAGCCCACATAACAAACTTACTAACTTCCCCTCATCTTCTAACAGTTTCCCTTCTATCTACCTCCTCACAGTTTGCTACCCCAACTTCACATTCTGTGGAATGAAATCCTCTTTGTCCGAGTATTGTCTACAAATCACTGTTCTTGTCTGCAAGCCACAAATCCACTAATCCTTTGAGTCATTCATGTCCGAGTTTCTCTAGAATATATGTGTACTGTGCTCATGGATAAAATGTTTTTGTGAGTTTTTCTTTATCAGTCAATTGATAAGATCCCAGTCAAGGAGCCCAAAATGGCTAGGAAAAAAAAGAAAAAAGAAAAAGAAATAAAGGAAAAAGTTTTTTTTCCTTTCTTTTCTTTTTTTTTTCTCTCTCTCTTTTTTTAAATAGAAAAAAGCAACGGAAAGCTGCTGGAGAAAATTGTAAGCAGGATATGTTAATGCTTTACTAGTCTGAATTACAGACTCTTATATCAATACTTGGAAGATAAATTTTGCTCTTTGTGGTAGAGTAGAACATTGTCTTGATTAAATCTTTTATTTTTTTTTCTTGCAAGTGAAAACATTTTTTTTTTAAGTTTTAAAATTGTGCTTAAAATGACTACATGACTCTTTGGACAGCGTATCGCTGCAACTGTTACTTCTTTGGGAATAATCACTTCATACAGAAATCCCATCTTCTGTCAACTGTAAATTCTGATTATCTAATCTCCCAATGAACAAAGGCAACTAGATGGAATAATCAATATTAATGAAACAATGTAGGTTTTTAGGTCATCTCAGTTTTTCATAATCAGATTTAAATTGCAGCTTGGTCTATCTGAGAAATCGATAAGTTGTAAAATAAAGATATATTGAAACGCATGTAAGAATAATGAAGAAATGCTGTGCTTATCACTTCATCACACACTATAAAACATATCATACAAATTTTCTGCCATGTTTGACTGCTGTTAACTTCATGATCTTTTTCTTGGCAAAATGACAAGAATAAAACCAGTAGTTAAACAATCTTTAAAACATCATATTTCTAAAAAAAAAAAAAAAAAAAAAAAAAGACTAAGAAGTTACATAAAATACCTGGAAATAAAGTTTACGGGGGATCATTTGAAATGAGGTCTTTAAATAGGCCTCAGTAGACCAGACCAGACCAAAATGGAGCCATTTATGCTAAATAATTGTACCCAGATTTAAGGAGACAGTCACAAAATAGGAGTCACAAAAATACTTGGTTGATTTTTTTTTTTATTTGTGTTTTGCTTTGCTTTGCTTCCTGAACATATCATATTGTGGTCTGTCTGACTAATTAGAGCGAAGACAAATCTCTGCTTTGATCATCATGAGACATAAGTTGCCTGAAGTATCTTATTGTCATCTAATCAGGGTTCTATTTTTCCATTGCAGGTCTCCTTTTTCCCACTTTACAAATTCACTGTTTTGCTGTTGCCAGATGGAATCTTTTATCTTACTTTGCAGAATAGAATCTACTCTTGCTAATGATTGCAAATAAAAGCTAATTAATTTTATATTAAATTTGTTGTAATATGTTTGTTAACCTTGATTATTACTTGTTTTTAATATCAAGGAAAACAATACATTTCTATAAAATAAATTATTGGGAGAAAGGGGAATAAGGTAAAACAATACATGATTGGGAGCCTGTTAACAATCAAAGTTAAAATATACAAATGTCAACAAAAATGTCAGATGTGATTTACTATTTCAAGTCTTTAATTTTGCACAGAAGTACTAACATTTTTTTCCTAACCAAATTAGTGCCTGGTTGTTCAAATCCTGACTGTTCTGTATAGCATAGCTATTGTTCAAGAAAAGTTTAATTAATTTACCATTTTGCTATTTTAACGCATATTTTCTGCGCCCCTCCCCCCTGCCCTGTGTGTGAGATTAATCAGCTTTAAAAAGAATGCCTTCATTGATTATGAAATAGTCACTTAATTTGGTCTATTCCACAGTGAAACATTATACACAGTCTCACGTTAATTAGGAATTTTAATCTTAATTCTCACTGCATTGAAGAAGGACAGCTATTCTAATTAAAATGAGGAGACAGCAGCAAGGGCAGGTGGCAGTTCTTGTGGAAAAACAAACTTGTCTTTTTCTTTCCTTTCTTTTGTCTCTATTGACTTTCTCAAAAATTGGTCAGTATACTGACAGAGTGGCCCTTGTGCTCCTGGAGTTAATTTCATGCTGCGAGTTCTTTAGAGGAAATACTTACCTTTAATTTAAGACAATTAAATAACGAAAGAAAATTTAAAATGTCTTGGCTTGTCACAAAAGAAATGATTTAAAATTTGAACTGCAAAGACGCACTGTCTCTTGAGCATTTGCAAAAGAAATTTCTGCACCATATACACTAAACTGGGGCCTCAAAAGTGACACTAATTCCTGAATCCCCAAACTAAAATCCTTAATCTTTTTTAAAAAAATATGAAAACAAACAGGAGCATTATATAGTTAAATTTGAATACATGATCACATATAGAGTACATGAAAAAAAGGAACATATTTACGTGTTATCTAGAAGAATCAACTAATTCACAAAAAGAGGCAATAAGATCTGAAATGTACTCTAAACGGAGGAATTGTGTTTCAAAATTTACAGAAGGGATTGGAAGGAAAATATACAGTTGACAATATTATATTACTGAGTGACAAGTGCATTTTCACTAGTATGTGTAAGTTAACTGGGATTGTTAGGAAGGTTTTCCTAGATTGTATCTAGACGATTTGAGATTTAATCAAAGTTTTAACCTGATTTAGTTCTCTAGAGATAAACTATTGTAAATTCAACAAATAAGTAAAAATAAAATAGTCAGAAATTGCTATACTTTCAACCTGTAGAAATTGTTCAAAGTGAATTTTCAGTCTGAGGTAATTGTTCATAGATGGCAGAAGGTATCTGGACAGAACACTGAGAGAAATGATCTTATTGCCTCTTTTTGTGAATTAGTTGATTCTTCTAGATAACACGTAAATATGTCATCCAGAAAAAAATGTATGAATCCAATTTATTGTTTCCTTTTATGGTTCTGACATAAAGAATGGAGAACTCTAAACATTATGATCTTATGAGGTAGCAAATGACTATGATATTGATAATGACAGGCCTTGTTTCAAGGACTAAGAACTTTGCTGATAGTTCTATTTCTATGGGGAAAAACAACGAGAAACATATAAACACTGAAATCTCATGAGGGAGATTTGGCAACGCCATATTGCTGGGCTATTATTCTTATTCTTTTCTGATTCATATCTTCTTAATTTCCTGGCTCTATCATTCTGAAGAAAATTGACAATTGTTTTTCCATCCTACATATATAATGACTTACAGCAAAAGATCCTTGAGATAAAAAAATATTTGTACAAGGCATCAATATACTGATATTTAATCCATATCCAATATAGGTTTCATGTTTTGTAAAAAATCAAATATATTTTATATGAATAATTACTATGGTATAATAAATATTTTGGGCTGGGGTGTAGCAGAGCATTTGCCTAGTAGTCTCAAGGTAATGGTCTTGATCCTCAGCACCTCCAAATTTGTATTTTATGCATATTTCATTATATTATTATAATGAAAATACTTTAAAATATTTATCAATTTTTCTAACAGAAAGACTGGGAAAACAGCCAGGATCTACCTTGGAAAAAAACCTGTAATCATAAACTTCATGTCTACATACAAAATATTCTATGATGATGTAATGCTTACCTCAAAGATATTATATGACAAGCCTCATCAATCTTATCAATTATCATGAAGAAGAGGTAGTTATGTATCACATGGAGGAACTTTATACATTCTCCTAATTTAATACGCCATTTAAATGGCATCTCAGGACTCTATTCAAGGAAAATTTGTTACAGTAATTGTTTTTTGCAAATTCAAGTTCGACATTTAATGCCTAGAATTTTCAATAACTGGGATATTTTCTCAGCAATCCATTTCAATTCTACCATGTACTCACTCCCCAAAGAGTCACTGCAAATACAAAGGAGCAGACAAAGGGAGAAAGTACTCAGGGTAAGCAGAGAATGCAAGTATATATTTTTCCCAATACTTATTTTTCCACCTTCTACAAATTAAGTCGCTCTAAGCAACCTTTCGTATCTAGAAGAAAAATCAGTATACTTTCCCCTTTATTATTTGCTTTTCAATCATCCACATAAGTCATGATCCCACCCCCTTACGTTTCAGGTACCACATGTACCATATGTTCAGAGATTACCTGGTAACCTTGATATTGTTTGTGATTCTCTTGTAGAAATAGATTTGCTAATCTTGGAACAATGAGCAGATTCTCAGAGTAAAACAGTATTACAACAGTATTTAAGCCTACTGACCAGTTTTTCTAAAATAATTCAACAGTAGTTTTCTAAAATAAGTGATGATATCAATTTTGAAATTAAAGAATTATAAAAACCAAGAATAAATATATAGAGAAATACATGAATGATTATGGTAACTACTTGAAGTGGCTTACAGTTTAAGTATTAAAATGGCATTATCTTAGGTTCCAAAATTTTACTTACCATCTTCCAAATGATTGTAAAGTAGAATAATTGTGACTTTTTTTCAAGGTTAGAGAGTGCAGTTTAAACCTGGAAATACTTTGGAGGGAAATATTTTCACCTTAAGTTATTTAAATTTAAGTATTTTTCTTCTGATAAACAATCTCAAATGTATTTTATATCAAAATCAAAAGACTGAAATCACTTAATTGTTATTTTATGTTTAAAAGAATAAAAACTTCTCACACTACTTCCTTAAAATTAAAGATAAAAGAATTATTTAAATCCTAGAAGTTTTTTTTTATTAGAACAAAAGAATCATTTCCAACATTATACTGGTGGTGATTTAATGATAACTATCTTTACCTCACTTTGTGCAAGCATTCAGTTTACTAAATATTTTAAGTGAGGGAAGTCAGATTTCTCTTTGTTTTTTTTTTTGTTGTTTGTTTGTTTCAACTTTGCAAATATGTTTTGAAGCTCTATTGAAGCAATTAATGGAAAAATGCAATCATAATAGAAAATGATTTTACTGATATAAGGATAGAGGATGTTTATAAATTTTCCATTTAGTTTAGTACTCATGAAAATCAGGTGGTAATGATCTAAGAAATGTAGTTATTACCCAAGTGTTGAGCTATTTCTTAAATTATGGCAATAATTTTATCTATAGAAATTTACCTAACGAGACTACATCAGGCTTTCATAACTCATAAATATTAGACAAAAACCTAGATAGCCTGCAGAAAGTCAAAGCCATATTTGGCTGCTGAGAACTAGGATTTTAACTAATCTGACTTAATATGTGTGGTATTGAGTAGACACAAAAGACAGTAGAAAGAAAAAGAAGATCAAATATCAGCATATATTTTTTACAGTTGACCTAGTAAAAAAACAGCATCTTTGATACAGTACAGTATATAAAATAAATTAATGCTGACACTTTAAAGTCTGTCTTTGTGCAGAATGGGCTGTTTAACATTATTATTAGAAAATTTAAAACGTATAAAATTAAAATGAATAATTTAATAGCTTGTACTAGATTTTCATTACAGCATCAGTATCAACTAATAATTTTTCACAAGGTTAGACTCAAAATTTATGTATATTAAATTTTCTCAGACTTGAAAATAAAAATATGAGTATTGACTACTTGTGAGTCTTACAGATTGAGTAAGCTTTAGGTAGTTTTTTTGTTATATAACTATTCATATAATGTAAGATTTTTAAAACTATCAAGATGAAAAGAAATGATATTAGGAACACTGAGAAGTGCATACCTTCAGATTAATAGTCTGTTAGTTTCTCATTTGTTCTACATATGGTGCTAACTGGATATAATGATGTCCACACACTTAGTGTCATAGAGATTCTTCTGATGCTTTTGGTGTTACTTGGATGAGAGTGTAAATATGACACTTAATGTTGGAACATGGTCCAGAAATAGAGTCACTTCATGAGGATTCTGAGTACTTGTGAGAACTCTCCAAGAAATAAGACAAGAGTCTGTGACCTCAGATTCTTCAAAAACACAGATTTGTTCCTGGAATGTGTTTTTGTGCTCCTCCCGGTTATAGCAGATAGGAGCGAGTCTACTTCAGACTACTCATTAATGCTTGCTGCTGTTATTCAATTAATTGTTAAAATTATCTCTGTATATCTTTATGGAAAACATGTTTTTGCCACAAACACCTTGTCCTTGTGATTGTACAGAGCTCGAACTCATGAGAACTTCACTCATGTAACCTTTCTTATCCCTCAGAATATAAATTGTCTGAGGCACTGAATAAATTTGGCTATTGCATGAGACTTTAGTCCACTTCATTTCTTGGCTCCTTTCTCCCCAGGTCTTGCTACATGTAGAGTACTGACAAGTGGTGCCCAACAGGGACCAGAAGCTGACTATGAGGTAAGAGAGTAGGAGCTATCACAGAAGGAGGTGAATGAAAATAATGGGGTATAAATCAGGGAGGACTTTGCCATATGTTGAGCTTATACATCATTTTTTAAATACCAGAGGAACAGAAATCCAGAAGAAGAAACTTTAGAGTACAGCAGAATATTGAAAAGTCATATAAACAAGAGGAAATGATCACCATTTAATTTGGGGTCATTTGGGCTTTAATTCAGAATGTTATCAAGATACTAAAAGAAGATAAAGAGGATATTAATATTAACCATCAGAGATGGCTAATTTATTGAATGAGTATAAACTAGATGATCAAATCTTAGAATTAGTAAAAGAGGCAAAAATATTTTTTCTGCAAATCAGGCAAAATCAAAAGTAAAAACAATGTCTGAAAATGATCCTGAAGCAAAAGTAGTTGCTTTAGAAATCTGTGATCTTCAAAAAAGAGATGTCAGCAAAATGTTTCACCTGGTCACTTACAAAAACAATGTAAACTGCTTTTGTAACAAATGAATGCTCAGAACCAACAAGCTCCTGGCCTTATGGCTTAAATGCAAGACAGGAAAACATTGGTCTAAGGTATGCCAATCTCAATATGATAAAGACGGCAGTACATTGCTGAGCAACAGTAGCAATACCAGTCAACAACAGGGAATCCAATTGAGGAGTCCCCTTAGGCCCTGTAAAATTAGAGAGTATAAATTCAAAACAATAACATTTGTGTCAACTTCAGATTGTAATCAAATTATTATTTGTAAGAAGCTGCTACTCAAAGAGGTGCTGCTATTGATATTCCTTGCCCTAAAGATATTGCTGTTGCCCCTCTTCAATGTCCCTTTAAGTTGCACACAGAATGTTGGGGACCTATACTGCCTATACAGTTAGACTTTTATTGTGTTTCAGTAGTTTATCCATGAAAGGAATCGTAGTTCATACAGGAATCATTAATGAAGATTATATAGGAAATTGCAGTTATGATCATGGTGCTCACTGATTGGTGATTTAAAGCAAGAGAAAAATTGTACAATTATTATTATTGTATTATGTAACCTTTTTGCAAAAAAAAGCGTTGTGAGGGATGATTTGGTAGTACAGATAAAACTATAGTTTTAGACAGTTTATTGCAGGGAAATAATAAAAAAAAGATATTGGATTTAAAAATAAAAGGGAAAATTTTTACAGGACTAGTTGGTTCTGGAGCTGATGTCTCTAATATAACCACAGAAGAATGGCCCTCCAAAAGGCTTGATACAGAGGTAATCTCAACCCTAATAAGGTTGGGAACTACGTCCTTTAAGGAAAGAAAGTGCTACAAAATTACAAAACATAGGCCCAGAAGGCATACTGGCAGTGCTATAAGCTTTGTTATTCATGTTTGGATAATGTTTGAAGAAGAGGTTTTTCTTACAACAAACTAATGCAGAATTCTATATTCCTGCCTGTAATGCTACCTGTCTTCACAAGTACAATGGCTTATGGAAAGAATGGGATTTCAAAAGAAAAAAGGACTAGGAAAAGAGTTGCAAGGGATTATTGAAACTATATTCCCACAAGGACAAAATCACAAACATGGATTGGGCTTTTCATAGGGACTATTGAAAAATACTACCTATAAAAATTACATGGAAATCTAATGAGCCTGTTTAGACATCTCAATGACCCTTTTCTAAAGAAAACTTACAGGCTCTTCATCACTTAGTCAGAGAACAGTTGGAGATCAGGTATATAGATTCTTTTGCTATCTGGAACTTTACTGATTTTGTAATTGAAATCTGGTAAATGGTGATTGTTGATTGACTTACTGAATGTTAATGACACCATGTGGCCAGTGAGAGCTTTACAGCCTGGTTTACCTATGGCCACAGCTATTCCTAAAAATTAGCCTTTTTTTTTTTTTTGGTTTTTAAAAGATTGTTTTTATACTTTATATTTTCATCCTAATGACAAAACGCATTTCACCTTTTCTGTTCCCTCACTAAATCATAAAGAACCTCACTCTGATATCAATGGATCGTATAATCTTAAGGCATGACAAACTCCCCTACTAGGTGTCAGTAATATGTAGGAAAGGTTTTAGCACCTCTGAGGCAGGCCTTCCCTCAGCCTTATATTATTCTTATTCATTATATAGATGACATCCTGTTAGCTACCTCCAAAGAGGAAGAGCTATAATCTATGTATGACATGACTCAGGAAATGCTGCACATAAACGGGCTTATTATTTGTACCTGAAAAGGTATGAATATCAGAAATTGTGAAATACTGGGGACATCTAGTTACTAGAACAACTGTTAAGGCACAAAAAATAAGATGTCCATTAGAAAAGACAATTTAAAAACACTTAACTTTCAGAAATTACTGGAGATATTAATTGGCTAGGCCCTACTTTAAGAATGCCTAAGTATGCACTAACCAATCTATTTAAAATTCTAGAAGGAGAGATGGCATTGGACAGTCCCTAATATATTATCTTGAGAGGCAAAGGAACAACTACTACTATTTGAATCCATACTAAATGAGGCATTTGTGTTTCCTGTGGACCCTTCACTGCCTTAAACTTACTTATTTTCCCACTTCATTGTTTCCTACAGGTATTATAGCACAAGAGGAATGATAAACCTTTGGAATGGATTTATGCAAACTATAAGGGCCATAAAATACTAACTGCTTACCTTACTCTTCTTGCTCAATTAGCGAATCAGGGGAGGACCCGATGTCAACAATTATATGGTTTTGATCTTTGCTGTATTATGTTAACCTTATCATCAACAATCAGTCTGTAGATTTTTAAATTTCATTTTCAAATTACTATGAAAGGATAGGAAATCTATCCAGTGGGTAAGCTATGGAATTTTCTCATATGAATTGATCTGTGATTACAAAATTTGTCCAAATTTGTCCCATCTCACAGGCAGATAGATACTTTTTTATTGATGGTCATCTAAAGGTATAGGAGAGATTCATGGTCTGAATTATTAATATTAATACTAATTATTAATTATTAATATTTCTTTCTCTTCAGTCCAACAGGTGGAACTGGCTATTTTGATTAATCTATTATGGTTAATTCAAACCCTTAAACTATGTTTCAGATTCTCCTTATGTTGTAAGATTTTTTTTCCAGCAATAGAAACTGCTTTAATTTCATCTTTACACCCTAATGCTCCCATTACTACAGAAACTACAAGAACTACAATTGGTTAAAGCCTGCACACACCCATTGTTTATTACATGCACTTGTACATATTCCCTGGATGTATTACAGAAAGAAATAAGCAAGCTGATGCATTAACCTGCCCTATTTTTACTTCTCCAGAAGAGAAACATCAACACCAACACAATAATTCTGATAGACTTTATGTACAATACCACATCCTACTTGGACAAGCAAGACAAATTGTGTAGGAATGTCCTGTTTGTGCTCCCAAACATTATCATAGTCATGCAGCTAGAGGTATTCCCAGACATAAAAATACTAATGAATTATGGCAAATGGATGTTACTCATTTTGGTTTTGTGCCTCGGATGCCATGCATATACATTCAAATTGATACATATTCTAAATTTCTTTGGGCTGTACCTCCATCCACAGAGAATACTTCAGCAGTGTGCTCTTCTCTTATATAAACTGTAACTGTTATGTCAGTGCCTACTTCTATAAAAATGGACAATGGACCAGCCTATAGTTGTAAAACTTCTGAGTGTCTGTAAAGAATGGAATATTAATCATATCACAGGCACTCCATATAATCTTCAAGGTGATGGCATAACTGAAGGAGTACATAGAACATTAAAACAATAATTGAAAAAAATAAAATAAAAAGAGGAGCACCAAAGAATTTTCTTGTCTTTTTCTTATTTATTCTCCATTTTTAAAAATTGAATCAAGGTGATATATATTCAAGAGCTCAAAAACATTTCTTTACAGAACATTCTGAACTGCCTTCAGATAGGCCCGTGTGTGGTTTAAGCATCTGTCATTGCAGATGGACCCACTAAACATTATGGATTCCTCTTCAGCTCCTCTGACTCCAGGCCATCAAGGAGACGACAGAGGGCAAGAAGACAGTGGGAGTCACCAGAAGGAACAAATCTACAGCTAAAGGGAAAAAGGATATATCAACCCTAATTATCAGAAGTCAAATCTGCCCACCTGGGGCCAAGCTAAGGCCCTATGCATCAAAGTTGAAGTTACTTTACTTCAACTTTGATGAAGTTGTCTGAAGAAGGGACTATGTTTTATTTTCCCTTGGGCTTTGAATCACTTCCCATTTACATAGGACATCATGACATTTGCATTCCTATTAAAGGCAAATATGGGCTTATGTTCTATAAGATACTAGAACTACTAATCATATGGGCTTGTTTTCAAGGTATTCTCTAGATTTTTCTGACCAACAAAACAATGTAATTAATAGTACTAGACATAGTTTGGATCCTGTTTTTGGTGTCAGAACACACAATGCTTTCACTGTTCTCACATTTTCCATAATGTTTATAATTTGCTTACTTTTAGGATAATCATGCATCAAATGACACTAGATTTATACATCTCAAATCAAAACCACTCAGGATAAACTGCTATTAAACAATAAAAAAGGAGAAAATGTGGGAACTCAGTTCAGGAATGGAGTTGTATGAGGAGAATGCAGAGTGCTTGTGAGAACACTCCGAGAAGCCAGACAGGAGCCTTGTAACATCAGATCCTTCAAAACATGGAATTGTTTTTGGAATTTGTTTTTGTCCTTCTCCAAGGTGTGGCAGATACAAGTGAGTTTACTTCAGATTACTCATTATTGCTTGCTGTTGTTATTCAATTAACTGTTTAAATTATCCTTTATATGGCTTTGTATGGAAAAACATGTTTTGCCACATGAGGCTTGTCTTTGTAACCGTATATTGTTAAACACATGAGAACTTCATTCATGTGACTTTTCTTTACCCTCAGAGTATAAACTCCCTGAGACACTGAATAAATTTTGGTATTTCATGAGACTTTAGTCTGCCTCATTTATCACCTCCATTCTCTCAGGTCCCACTAACTCTAGAGTAGAGACAATGTAAAGGTATTATAATTATTTGCAATACTACCTGAGATATCATATCTTTTCTGCCAAAATATAAAACAACTGCTAGCACCCAGGGGACTTAATGATTTATGCAAAACTACTTAGAAACATACAAACTGATCTTTAAATATTCATACCGTCATAAATCCATCCAGCAAACCTGAGTCAGGTTTTGGAGGTGCCTGCAACCGTTCCATAGACCACTTTTCAATGATGGAGGAGACTTGGGTATTTTCTGTATTTAGTATTCTGAAACCTGTCATATTTACGCCACTGTATCTGTAGGGCTCCACATCAAGAGCAAAGAGGTCCTGAAACAGAAATCCTATGGGTTACCAAAAGTAGATTTTATTGACAAGCTTACAGTGCTGAAATCATCATTTCATTCTAATTTCCTTAGTATATGAACAAAAGTGTATCTCAAGTGATGTCAAGCATTACAAAATAATTAGATTCAAATCAACTAGCCTCATGTTTATACAAGGCTTTGCACATGAACACAAATGTATTGATTACATTATAATTTAAACAACAGAGTAAAAGTCCTTTCTGCAATATCCATTTAGAATTTATATAGGCTTTCTTTGTGTTAAGGATAGCTTGACCTTATATTTTGTGCAGTGGATATTGTCCTTTAAACTAACAGAGGTGTTTTTTTTTTTTTCTTTGCCTTACTTCTTGACCAGTTAGTCACATTTTCATTTTGTTTTCTCTGGGTTCCTTTTGCTCTTTTCTTTCCTCCCTCCCTCCCTCCCTCCCTCCCTTCCCTTCCTTCCTTCCTTCCTTCTTTCCTTCTACCCTCCCTCTCTCCCTCTTTCTTTCTGTCTTTCTTTTTTCTCTTTTTCTTTCTTTTTTACTTTGAAGAAGTCAATTATGAAATAAGGCTCTAATTAATAATAACTATGTGAAAGCTAAAGAAAAGGTCATTAATATTACTAATTTTGTTAGTTATAGGAAATTTTCACTCCTATTATTTTATAGAACTGAAGCTTCACCTTAATGAAAACTGTTTCTTTTGTCCTTTCAGATCACCATAAAAATCCTTGGTCTGCCTGTTAGTTTTCCTAGGAGATGAGGTCAAAATTATCAAGGAAGTTGGATGTTATTATATGGACATAAAGCATGTGAGATTTCTATTCTCTCTCTCTACCATGAGTACTCTTTCAGCTCTTCATAGAAATACTGAGATTGAGGGCACATAAATGCCACCAGTCATGTGTACATCTTGTTTCCTACTCATACTGCTATACCTTCTAGGTGGTAGGTTAAAATCCAGTGGAAAGCAACTACATTGTCCTGAATTGTGCTCTGTACTGCAGAGGAATCTTTACAATTCTAGTATTCAATTTATATGATCTAGCCAAAGAGGTGAGATATATTTTATTGAAGATGCAAATAAGTAATATATGACTACATATGCCAAAGGGGAATATAGTTAAAATAATAAGCAAAATTGAAATTAAAAGCAAACAATCCACTTAGTGATTTTTATGGTGATTGACATTTCACATAGCAAACAGATCTGAGTTGTAATATGGCTCAAACCACTTCACACAAAATATGGAAGCTTAGCATATAGGGTATTTTAAGATGAAACAGAAAAGTGTAAAAGCAAAAAGATCATCCTCTGACCTTCTATCCACTTTGCCTCTTAGAGTGGACCATAAAAGATTCCCTTTGGTTTGTCTCCTTTTAAAGCAGGTCATATGGTCCTCTTTCTTCTCTACCACACTGTCTCAGGGCTGGAGCAGCACTCCCAGACAGTGAACAGTGCACAATGCAGAAACTTATGACTGCCCAAGGTACTCAACGTAAGTGTTTGTTGAGTATTAACCACTAATTATGACATTTATACTATATCCTCTAAGTCTCAGGGAATGTAAAGGAAGAGAAAGCAGAAAGAACAGAGTGTGAAAATACAGTGAAGGATTGTGAAAGTCCTTCAAGGCATGGCATAGTCATTGCAAAATTGATCTCAGCAACTGTGGTTGCCTACACTGGGCCCACATAAGACTTGTCCTGTCAACAATCATTCATGAAAAAGGAATGTAAGTCCCTACCCTTCCTGTTGATCCATTGGTTATTGATAGATTCTAAGGGATGAATAGTTGTTGTTTCAGTTGTGAACTAAGTAGTAAGCTCATCAGCCTCCAATGGGAAGTTCCCAAATCATTGACACCCAAATTATCCTAATTAAAATCTACTGGTCACAAAGCACATCAAAAAGATATGAATGTGGGAAAGGGGCCTGCATAGAAGAGGAAAGGATATGACAGAGGTAGAAAGCAGATACGAGAGATGGTGTTAAGAATAAACAGAGTGCACTGTCAACATTTGTGAGATTTTTCGAAGAACGAATTGAACCAATAACAAAAATGTGGGGAGAGTAATTCCAATTTTGAAAAGTTCCTCAGTTCTAAGAGATTCTGAATAAAGATATTTTGCTATTTTTCACTTAATTAGTATTGCTAGATGATGACACCTTTTTGTCAATCATAGTTACAAGAAGCAAACTACAGCATAAAAACAGAGCGCTCCCTCTGACCACCACGTCTATGACAACTTAGATGCAATGAATGTATATACTTTTGTCTGGTTATCTATTTTTTGCTCAGAAGAGTCTGAACCCTGTACTTTGTAAGATAAGGAAATCACCCCCACCACACACAGAGACACATAGCTGCCTTTAAAGAATGACCAGGATATTGATAAAACTAAGGACATTCAAAATGTGAATAGAGATACAAGCAAGAAAACATAAAGCATGATCCTTATGCTAGAGATAGACTGAAATGAATTTGATTGCAAAAGAGAATTCACAAAGATAACCAGGGCAAATAAAGCTGGAAAGATGGGTTAGGATTAAAGAAGTACAAATCTATAGTTAAAGGCTAATATGTTATAACTATCCTAGAATAATTGTTTTGTTCTTTTAAGAACAACAAAAAAAGTTTCCATTAGACTTAATTCACTCAAAATTTTACAATTATATTGGAATCAATTTGCAATTGAAATTGCATTACATAGAGAGCTGTGTGATAAGAAAAGAGAATCACTCCATCTTTTCCTTCCTACTACCAAGTTTCTTATGAACTGTAAAAAAAAAAAAAATTATCAAGGAAAAAGTGATGTAGCAACATAGCAGAGCCAGTCTTGGTATTTGTGTGTAACTTACAGCCTGTTGTGCAAAGAATCTTGCCTGGAAGACATCATTATCATCACAGAAAGCTATTGAGAACAACTAGATTTTAATAATAACCCCCAAAGCAAGGAAAGTAATTTTAACATTTTTAAATAAATAGCAAGAACACTGACTGGACTGTTTATCAACAGAATAGAAAAAAAAATGCTACGATAGAAACTGCAGAGGAAAAAACAAGTAGAATTTTATGTATTGTTGGAACATGGTTCATGAATGAAGCTGTGTAAGGAGATTTCTGAAACCTTGTGAGAAAACGCCAAGTGAAAAAGACAAGAGTCTTGTGATCTCTGTTACTCCATAACATGGTTTGTTTTTGGAATGTGCTTTTGTGCCCCTCTCATTTGCAATAATAGGAATGGGTTTTACTTCAGATTACCCATCATCTTTCCCTTCATTATTTATAATGATGTTTCCATGCACAAGTTCCCTCCTGATTGTGTATAGCCTAAACTCATGTGACCTTGTCATTGTGACTGTATGCATTTGAAATCAAAGAAGTTTGATCACATGACTTTGCTTAACCCTCAGAATACCCTCAGAATATAATTTGTCGGCTGATCTGAATAAGGTTTGCTATTACATGAGACTTTAGTCCACCTCATTTTTAGGTTCCACCCTTCCAGGTTCATACTACAAGCAGGATGGTAACAATGCATGATATAAGAATCAATAATACTTAAAGTTTTTATTAAAAGCAAAGAGGAATTGATTTGGAGGAAAATAAGTTAATACTTAAATATATTGAAATGATATCAATACCACAATATTTAGAATTGACTATAATAACTATGAAAATTATAAACACACATTTAATCATTATTTAATCAAAATGACAATTTATCACTAAAGATGTGACAATATAAAGGTAATAACTGAAGAGGCAAAAGGAAAACAGGATAGAGGGTGAAAATGGGAAAGAAAGGTTTGGTGAAAGAGATGGAAAGTTACTTCACAGGAGAAATCATATCTGCAATCTTTACAGACAAAAAAAACACATGTTAAGCATGGCCTTGTGGTATACACATAATCCTAGTGCCCATGAGTCACAGGCAGGATTGTATAGCAATCCTGGGCTACATCTCAATACAACAAAAGGAAGGAAGGGTGAGAGAGGGATGAAAGAAGAGAAGGAAGGAGGAAGAGAGAGGGAGGGAGGGAACAGAAGGAAGGTCAGGTAAGTGCAATTCATAAAAATGGAAAGACATATTTCCATGCATAATAAAAAAAGTCATCGTTATATGAAGCCAAATATAAAGGTAACATGCAATTTGCAAACTGCAAATTAAAGCATATTGACCTAAAGTATCAAACAAAACATATACTATTTAATAGACTGAGAGGACAACTCAAAAACCCTGATTTTCAAAACACAAAAACAAACTCAAAACCAGCCAATAAAAATCAATGATGAAAGAATGAAAGGAAGAAAGAGAGAAAGAAAGAAAGAAAGGAAGGAAGAAAGAAAGAAAGAAAGGAAGGAAGGAAGGAAGGAAGGAAGGAAAGAAGGAAGGAAGGAAGGAAAAAGAAAGGAAGAAAAAAGAAAGGAAGGAAGAAAGAGAGAAAAAAGAAGAGCAGAGATAATAGCATAAGATATTGTGGTTGCCTAACACACTGACTTTTTTGAGAAGCTAATTTTAAAATCTTTTATGCTCCGAAAGTCTCTAAAACTACATAAAACAAATACACAATATTTCAATTATTATCTGAAAAGATATTATTTCAAAATCAACAGCTTCCTCCCAAGAGTTATTAGTTTGGTCTCATGATTCCTTCCAGGTTGTATCAAAATAATATAAAGTAGAAAGTAGAAATGTGTTATTCATATCACTCAAAACCACATTTTCCATCTTTTTGAGAATCATAATAATAAAATCTACAGCTTTATTTTTATGTTTTAATAAATTACTTACCAGTGTGGTAAATATATAATGATAATATTCTGTCATCATTCCCATAGCTAATGCCTAAGAGGTAAAGAATTAAAAGAAACAAAAAGATTAACATTGAAGGTATACGTAATGTGAAATATATCATTTCAGTATGACAGGTAATAATAAAATAGTACAATTTGATGAATAATTTATCTTTGTTTATGATACACAAACATCAGATCACATTGAAATTTTTCCCAATGGTAAAAGAAAATTAGCTGTTAGTAAAAGAATTTTTGAACTAATTCTTCTGACAGCATAGTTATTCCTTGATGTTTGCAATAGTTAAGCTTAAATCACTGCACTTTGATGGAATTAAAGTTGATGTAAAACTTGAAATTAGTACATATTTTGTTCCTTATATTTTTTAGTGCACTCAATACAAATATCCTCATGAGGAGCATTCTTTTATTTGATTACCTTTGTTAATCAAATAGAAAAAAGAGTTGCAAAGATCAATGTAAAATAGCACCTTTTCAGCACCTTAGACATGATCTTAACATTAATGGAGGAAATGTAAAAACAACTTTTAAAAAATATCGATAATTAAAATACTTTGGCTTTATTCAAAGATCAGATGAAAGGCATTGGTTTTGTCTCACTGCTCTATGGCTCTCATCAATTTTTCACTGTCAATGATCTTAGATCAAGTTCTTTCTGTATTAAAATTTGCAGTGATAAGAAATATGTCTGTTATTTTTACCTCTGAAAAAAATAAGGGAAATGAATAGTAACTGACAGTGAGAAGTGCAGAATATCTATGCATGTTTTAACTGAAGAAAGAGTTTCTAGTTGGAAGTAAGTATTCTCATTTATTAGTCTCTCACATATTACTTTCTATGCAAAAATCATTTGCTAAGTGGCCTTCTCAGCCAAAACTTGTATGCAATGAACAGAAAAGCTTCATATACATATGTGACTATTAACCAACTAGGTATAATGGAATTTATAATTTATAACATGAGTCATTCAGTGAAGAAAGAATAGCCACTTCAAAAAAAATAGAATAATTAACTAATGCTTGTCAAAAATCAAACAATTAAAAACAGGAAAATAATTTAGGAAAAAAATCTCCAATTTCTCTTTTTGAATTAGCAAGAACTCTATAACCCTGAAACTTCTGGTCAAGTTGCCTTAAGGAAAATAAAAACACATTTTCCTTATTAAACATTTACATTATCTTTTACAGTAGTGAATGTTTGTTGCCAATGACGTTTGTAGAAGTCTTATCATTTCCAGAATCTATCTATGACAGCACAATATTATCCTTATTTCTAAAAACACTACCACAAAATTTGCAGAAATAGATAAATAAATTTACGTTGTACAAATGAAAGTGTCATTAATAGTCCTAAAGAATATCAGATGTTGAATTAAGTATATTGAATATTTAAACTATAAAAACCTTATAATATGGTTCAACTATTATATGCACTGACAGGCTAGGAAACTAGGGCATAACAAAGATGAGTAAACTGCCCAGTACAGTAAAGATAAATACATCTCTAGTTCTTGGAGTCTAGACCTGAGTAAAAGGGAAACTGGAAACACTAAATGTGAGAACAAAGTCATTTAAGTCGATTACCACTTGGGAAACATGTGAGAACTCTGTGTGCTAAATGCTCAGATATTTCAAATATACAACAGGTGCATTTATAGGTGTAACCTGTAAGGAGGAGAGGCAATCACATCCCTCGTGTGTAAACTACGATTGGCAGAAGGGAATATATCTTTACAAGAAAAAGTCAGGTGTGGTCCTATTCTTTATATGTGGTACAGGAAGGCCATAAGAGATTTTTTTAAAAATTGGGAAACAGCAGCTTGGCTCAGTTCTAATCCAGCTTGAAACTGAAGCACAATTCAATGTTTCAGGAAATACAACCTAGGTCAGAGGGGTCTTAATTAGCCATGCCTCCCAACTCCATTCTAACTACCACAAAGTAATGGTACTCAGTTTAGACTTTTCCTACATATTCATCCATGCCATGTCATTAAAGTACATGTTTTATATTATCAAAGATGTTGAACTTAAAAAAAAAAATCTATGAATTCTAAAAAAGCATTCCTTTTATTTGACAATATGTAACTCCTAGCAATTTGGGCCAGCATGTGAAACTGTGCTGGGGTGTCAGCAATGGGAGCTAAGCATATGGGCTTGCTTCTGATGTGAGTATTCTACTGGAGCAATAGGTTTCTTCTTTATCACCTTGAAGAGAAGTCCATAGTAACTGGGGTGGTTTATGTCTTTATTTGACTTATTTCCAGAATTGGATTTTGAAAACTAAGAATCAACTATAAATTACAATATATGATCTTAAAATAAGCTAAAAACACAAGTCTGATAACCTCACAAAACTAAATAAGAGGATTATTATCTCTAGAGATTAGCTTGACAGCCACTCATGCTGTATCTTTTCACCACACATCAACTTGTCTTCCTACTGAAAGTCTGTGTGTGCACTTGAAAGCACATAAAAGGAAAAACATGTGTACCTTCTTATATATGGGTATTAATTAAGTAGCCCTGAAGGAAATGCATTGTGACATAAATCATGTTTTTATAGAGACTAAAGATTAATTTGTTTAAAATAAAACTCTTAGGAATCTGGAGTATTAGTTGGTATCGAGTTAGCATTGGCACATTATTATAAGACAAATTATCATTTGGTTATTTTATCATCTAGGCATATATTTTGCAAGCAATTTATTCTGTCAGTTAGGTTCAGGAATACTATTGCTTGTGCTTACAAAAGTAAAGGATGGGGGAAATTATATATCAAATACTAATTTATTTTATAGCTTGCTGTTGTGGGGTATTTTTGCACCAGCTTTACATTTTTTTTCAATATTAAGGTTTTTATTTCACACACTCTTATCTGAACTTTGAAGTCTTTGATTATGGTTTTCTTGTGTGATAGAATATCCTTCTGAGGTTTTATTTCAGAGCATCTGGGCTTTGCCTTAGGGAATTTTCTGTCAGAAATCTATACAGAGATGAAATTATCTGCTCCTAAGACATGGCCATTCATTACTGCACTCAACTTACCTCACAGGAAACCAAGTCGGCTCTGATCTCCACTCACTTTTAAAGCTTTCAAGCAAGAAAACTTCAACTTATCTGTTGCTCAGTGCTTAATAAAAATGCAGTTTGAGTCAATGTATAAAATGTTAAGAAAACATGGTTAAGCTGACTAAGGCCATCATTCTCTTGTTTTCCTAATATTTGTTCTTGGATGAAGCACTCTTTCTGAAAGCTCATCATTTTGATGTTCAGCTCTGAATATCTATCTTGGGTATTCCTACGTCAGCCAAGGTTGAAGAATCTTAGAAATGCACATGCATGCGCGAATGTACAGCAGCACATCACATCCTGTTCTAGTTGGCTTTGTACTTCTGTGATAAACACCATGATTCAACACAACTAGCAGGAGAAAATGATTTATTTGGTTTTTACTTCAAAGTCATATTGCATTATTGAGGAAAGTCATGCAGGTAATGGAGGCAGGAATTGAAACAGAGATAATGAAGGATAGTGCTTACTGTGTCCTCTTGCTTACTCCTAGCTTGCTTTCTTATACGACCCAGGACCACGTGCCAAACAATGGCACTACTCACAGTTGGCTGGGCCTGACCACATCAATTAGAAATCAATAAAATATCACACATACCAATCTAATGAAGGCAATTTCCTGAGTATATTTAAATATTATTTGAGGTTTGTCTTCATTTAAAACAGACAGGGTTTACATAAAATAATGGATGCATGTAATATAATGCAGAATGTACACTATATTATTAGAGGTTTTCTCTAGACAACAAGAACAAGTCAATTGTATCTTAAAAGAAAAACCTGATTTATGCTTGCTTGCTGGAAACCCATGTGGGTGCAAGTCATATATGAGTGCAAGCTCGTTGTCTGTCTCAGGAATAAAGGGAAGACCTCCTTTTTAATATGATCAAGAGTTGTTTGGAATTATGTGAAAATTCTTCACTTAAGCTTTTAGTGTTTATTCCATCATTGCATTCACACTGAAAAAATAAAAAAACAAGCATAATCCCTCATATTCTTTAGCACCCACATATAAACCTAGAGCGATTTCCAAACCAGTGAAATAATTCACTGTAGTAAAACCAATATTCATTCATACTGGAATATGGAACAAACATGAGTTTAATAAACTAGCCATGTCATAGCAGGAATTTGTTATTGGTAGTTATATTTAATGGAATATAATTTGACATTTGAATCCTCATAACTCACCACTACAGATACATTATCCTATACTTAAGGCTTTAAACACAATTTACAATTTTAGCCAATCTACCACACTGTCAGCTTGATATTTTATAAGACTAAAAGTCAAAACGTAAGATCTGAGTGCAAATTCACATTCTACCACTCAATAAGTGCATGACGTATTAAACCACATTTAGTCAATAGCATGAGCCCATCTTTTATGAGGGAGACTACTAACTAATTCCATTCTCTAGATTACAATTAGGACTGTATAGCACTGATACAATGTTACTTCACTGACAAACCAATGGATTTTGAAGTTTCCTTTTTGGTCTGCAAAGCTCTATCTTAGAATGAATACAAGGAATATCATTGGGTGAGTCATTGATTTCTCTGCATCTTCCTTTCCTGTACAACTGCTGAAGCCACTCAGTCTCTCAGACTTTGACTGAGATAGTCTAGTTTCCTTTAATTGTGGAGATGTTAAGAAAAGAGCACATATGTAATGTTACCAGATACAGGCTGAGTCTGTTTCATCTTTATCTGAATTATCCTACTAGCTGGTTATGTTATTCATGAACTCTTTTTGTCCTCATTCCAATTTAAAAATAAATATATATCACATGAATCAATAGACAATTGAAATTATCTTGAAAATTTCAATCTGTTTTGAAGAACTTCAATGTTTACATTACATTTTTCCTAAAACAAATTAACTGAAAGCAATTGTCAGATATTTCTATTTAAAATTATGTCAAGATTATTTCTCTGAATTTTTAATTAGGTAACACTAAATTATTACCTTTAAAACATAGTGTAAAGAAACTTTATAAGGAAAGTAATAATTTAATTTAAGAATTACCTGCTTTAAAATGCCTGCTGCCATTTCATGGCTGCAGTCAAAGATCACATGGAACTCTTTGCCTCTTTTCATTTCTTTCAGTAACGGCTTTGCATCCTTTGTATCAGCTGGCAGTTGACGGATTTTAAGTCGAAGATTGTACCTTGATGGAGCTTTGATAAGCTCCTGCAAGCGAATGAGGCCTTTAATTAAAAAGAGGAAAAAGAAAAAAAAAACAGTAGAAGCAAATCAGAGTAGCTCATAAAATCATGAAATGTAAGTATATTTGTGATTTTGTCACATGTAGGTGCTTTGGTACAGGTAATGGCATGAGCACTAAAATTCCTTTTTTTCCTTCTCTTTCCTTCCTTTTCTTTTCTTTTCTTTCCTTTTCTTTTCTTTCCTTTTCTTTTCTTTCCTTTCCTTTTCTTTCCTTTTCTTTTCTTTTCCTTTTTTTTCTTTCTTTCTTTCTTTTTCAAGACAGGGTTTCTCTATTGTAACTCTGACTGTCCTGGAACTTACTCTGTGGACCAGGCTGGCCTTGAACTCACAGAGATACGCCTGCCTCTGCCTCCCAAGTGCTGAGATTAAAGGTGTGTACTAACACCACCAGGACACTTTTTTTTTTTTTTTATTTTAAACAGTGTTTTATTATGTAATCTAGAATGGCTTGAAACTTGTTATGTCATAGCACAAGCTGGTCATAAATTCTTAGTGATCCTTTCGCCTCAGCATCCTGAGTCATGGGATTTTAGCCAAATGCCTTAAAGTCTGATTATAATTCTTATTTTAATAAAGTTTTAGATTTTCTGTTATGTTTGTCAAAGTAATAACTTTACAGAATTTTAAAAATATTTTCATATAGCAAGAAACAAACAACTGCAAGTAAACATAAATAATGAAATCTATAGAAGGATATAATGTCTTTCTCCATACCACATTACTATTCCACAGTGAGTGTTCCTAATAATGGCTTGAAATACTGATCTCCTTGGCATTACCTACACAGGTATCTATATAGAGATATCATTTTGCTTTGTTTTTATTTCATGCCAAATGCAATTCTAAATCTTGTAAGTCTTCATTAATATTCTACTTTGTCTTGAAGGAACATGGTGGTAGTGTGGACACAATTATTGTAACTTACTAAACTTTACTAAACTTTACTAAAAACTTATACATACTTCTCTTTTGTCTATGTTGACCAACAATGCTCTGATGAGCACATGTGTATAATATAGATATTTAAGACTACAATGACTTCTCTTAATAAAATTGGCCCCCAAATACTTTGAGCTAAAATTAATTACTTTAAGAATAAAATTAACATTCTTTTGTGTGGTTTTCTGTGTATAACTTTGTGATTGTAAATATACCAATACATATACCTTCAGATATTAATGAGTATTCCCCTAGACAAACACCTTTCAACCATGGCTCAACATATATTAAGTCATTTACCTATTTTAGAAGGTAATATATTATTTAAAAATATCAGATTGTTATTTATTGACATAAATAATTTTCAAGTTCTGAAACATATTTAATATTTAATAGACAAATCTGTGTACTCAGAAAGGACCATACAGTTACAATATGTCATCATTTTATTTATTTATTATTTATTTATTTATTTTGTGGTTCGGACAAAGTCAAACAATTTTCTATCTCCTTCTATTCTTCAGTCTTACATCTGCAAAAACACTCGTATATTTATTTTGTTCACTGTGTTTCTACTTTCTATAAAGAACTACTTCAATGAAAATTACTACCATAGTAGTAAAAGAAAGATTTGTAAATAACTAACATGTCCTCTTTCTCTCTCCTTTTCCTATTTAAACGTGCATGTTACCTATTTATACTTGGTAACAGGGATGGAGACAAACTCCACAACTAAAAATTCACTTTGTATTCAAGGAACCTGCTTAATCATGAGAATAAAACCACAAATTTGCTGTTTTAACCAATGATAAATATTTTAAAATATAGTTATTTTTGTTATCAATGTTGTACTACCATACAACAATATTATAAGTGATGTTGGAGATTCAAAAAATTACTAAAAATGTAAGGTAATAATAAAGCAAAATTTCTACAAATCAGTCATTTAAATAATCCCTAGATTTTTTTGGTTTCGTTTTTTCTTTTACTAATTGCCTACCCCCTCATAATATTACATATATGCAAACAAATCAAATACTAAACTTGGTTGAATCAAAAAGGAAAGCTACAGAGCCTATTTATTTTACAAGATTTTGTCATAATTAAATGCAAACTATACTCTAGATTGGGTGTTGGGTTTGGATATGGGTTTAGCAATCTGCTATCTGTGTGGCTGTGTGCCTATCTCTAATAGGATAACACAATCTATGGATTACCATTTAAACACAAAAAGCAACTTGCCTAAACTGGTGCTCAGTAAAAGACAATTTGCTACTGTTGTTTTATTGGCCAACATGGAAAAAATATCATATATTTTTAAATTCATTCTTAGGAGATATTTGACACTAATTTAGACAGAAAGTCTAACTTCAAAACCTTAAAGAACATTTTGGGAAATTAACACATCACCAAAGGGGAAAAAGAGCTAACAAGTTACAGATTAACTCACAGTTTGGGATTGAAACAGCTCCACTGACTTACAAATAGATGTTTTCAAAAGAATAGTACTTGCAGTGCACATCCTAAATATAACGCCTGCCAAGTATTTCCAAGTCTTTTAAGAGCTCATGCGGATAGTTCATTGAGCCATCAGGTACAATAAATGTTTACTTATTCTCTTCACACATATATATCCCCGCTGGCATTAATGGAACAAATTTCAGTGTGCCAGCTTCCCTGGGGAATGATATTGAAGAGTGAAAAAAATAAATCACTGTAGCTAGTAGGAGCTGCCATCTCCTACATGAGAATTTGAGTGAAATGTTGTCTTAATTTATTCCTTTGACATATGTTTTGTTCATGACTTCTGTATGGAAGACACTGCTTTACAGACAAATATAATCATTGGAATAATCATATCTATCTAGTCTTTAGCTGCATTTGATAGAGGTGCTGATAGCATTGCTATACTAATGTAGTTTCCATTTGCTTTTCACCCTTAAGCATTTGAGTAAAAACAGCTCAGTATTTCAATAAGAAACAAGAAATCTGGAGAGCAATTTGAAAGTCAAGTTGAGTCATGGTTTATATTCTTGATTTCCATCACCTTCTACATCAGGTGGCTGGAATCCTTTTGTGGATACTAAGCCTCCAGTTGCTCTGTCACATAATATAATTTCTCATCTTTCCATATTTCTGCTTTTTTTCTTTGCCTTCCTCTTTCCATAATATTTTAACAAAAATCTCTCTCTGGATTCTAATATTTAGCGTATCTTAGATAAAAGGAAGAGGGCTAACAATGTAGCTTTTAATGCATTTAAGACATCAAGAGAATGAATATTTTTCTACCTACTGTATGTGAAATATTTGATAGTATTCCACTAATATTCTGTATATTTTTCTTTTTAATTATTTATTTTATTTAAATTATATTATTATATTATATTAACTATATTATATTATATTAATTATATTATGTTATAATTATGTCCCCCCTCCTTTCCTCCCTCCAATCTTCTCATATACCTCTCTTTACCATCTTTCAAATTTATAGACTCTTTTTACATTAATTGTTGCTACATAAATGTATATTTCTAAATGCGTAATTACAGCCTAAACAAGAGCTGAATAAGGACAAGAGTAGACATGCTAACTTTAGGCAAATAAATGAATACTCTAGGTCGGATAGTCTTCCCAAGGAAAGAGCATATCCATTAGTATACTTAATTTTTATTGTATATATCCATTATATATGTTACTATGTTACATAATAGCAGTTCATAAAAATATATATTGCATCTTAAACTATCCTACCCCATCAACATGTTATTTTACCCTCCAGGTAGAATGGGGATTTGCTCTAGAGGAAAATGAGTGTAAACCTGTACAAAATCTATAATTACAAAATGAGCTATGTGTTTGCTCTGTATATCACCATCTATCACTCTACCTAGACCAAATGTGCTTCCCTTTGCAACTTATGATATGGTAACATGCTATTTTTTTTAAAAGACAATCTTACACAAACCCACCATATGCAAACAAATATGCCTTTTTGAAAAATAATCTATAAGATCTACATGATTTATAAGATTAATTTTTTCTTTCTCTAGGAGAAAAATCTTTCAAAACTGGTGATGTGGCTTACATATGGTCCTGCTCTATATTCACTTGGTGACAAGGAAGAAACACAATAACATCTATTAGATTCCATAAGGGACACAAACATTATGCTAAAATATGCATCATATAAAAACTTTGCAAACAACATTTCAGAAATATGTTTTACTTGACAAATTTGGCAACCAATTATTTAATGACAGAATAGAATTGCAACTCTTTAAAACAGACGTTTAATTAAATATTCCCTTTCCTCTAAATGTAATTAGTTTATACAATGATAATAAAAAGAAACACTTCACAGATGGGTTTCTAAAATGTAACAAAAAGAGCTCACTGCAATTACCCTGCTATTTGGTAGATGAGGAACATCCTGTTAACTTCTGAATCCATCACATGTATGATGTTGTTGGTTTTAAACATTTTTATAGTTTCCTGTATTCCAGCAGTGGCTAAAATCAAGGTTTTCTTTGCAATTTAGGAACAAAGGTCTGAACTACTCTTTTTAGACATTGCCATCAATTTAAGTTTTAAGGAGAATCCAGAATGAGACATTTATACACACTCCAGTTGGCACCCACCTCTACAGAGATCAATCAAACCACATCTCAGGTAGGTCCTTGCTGTTCTAGCCACAGGAAGGGAGTCCCCAGCTTTCTCCTATACCCAGGTATCCATTTCAGGAGCCAAATAAACTAGAGTTTTGCCACCTGGATGAATACTCAGGCCCATTTGTCACTTTGGTTAATACTGTCTTTGTGCAAGCTAAGTGAGATTCCCATCAAAATGCATTTTAAAATTAACAGTGTGAAATATGCCTTCTCTGGAGTCAGTGTTTCAGCATCACCCCTTTGTTTAAGCTGAGAAAAGAAAATAGTACACAAGGAGCTAAAGCACATTATTTTGATGGGTTATTTTTTTAGAAAAAAATTAGGTTACATAAGTGCTTCAAAACAAACTAACTAATGTATATATACCTATAAAATACCTTGTAACATATATCAATACTGTAAAAAGAAGCAAATAAGCAAGGTAATATATATATATACATATATATATATATATACACACACACACACACATTTTAAATTTTCTTATTATAAAATAATAATAAATAATATTGTTTAAATATTATTCATATAATTATATATTATATAATTATATTATATTAAATTATTTTTATATTAATATAATATTATATAAAATTATATTATGTGGTAATAAATAAAAATACTAAATAAATATATATATATTTACTATTTATCAAACATTCTTTCATTGGAGGGGTAAGATATTTATGTTCAATGCTGACAACACAGAAAATAACTAATTAATACTCTTTCTATTAGTTTCTATCATCCAAATGTAGATGTCTTTCCATACAGTTTTCCAAACCACAGACCTTTAATTTCACTTTTATTGTTGGCATCTGTGGATTTTCTCCTGAGTCCTGTGAGATAATATCTAAGACTGCAGAATGACCTGCCTTGGAAGAGTATTTGACTTATGTAGACACCCTAGGCCAACAGGGAAGAATATAATGATGTATTACAGGTGGGGTGCTTTTTGCCATTTTATATTAGTTCAGGCCATAGAATGGCTGAAGACCATGTGTCAGTGGGCTGTCACTCAGGTCTATAAAGTCAAGGTGCAATAAAAACTATTTGTTGTTTATGTAAAAACTCATGCTAGCTTCCCTGGTTGGCAACTCTGTGAATGCTTTCATATGCAAACATAAATATTATCCATAAACACTGTGTGATAGGAAAGTGGGACCTGGGAGTGTGTTCTTCCCTCAGATTTGGACACAGGTGCCTCTTCTCTGGGCTAATTTTAATCTGTGTGTTTTAGCTGTTATAAATTATAACAGTGAGTTTAACAGCTTTCAGTGAATTCTATGAGTCATACCAAACTTGAGGATGATCTTTACTACACTTGAAATTACAAGTTGTGACAGAAATTAGACTCATCATAGAAGCCCCTGAACTTTGTATCTTGCAAATGAGAGGTTAAGCAAGAATATTTTGAACTCTAGAGCAATGCTATATCTCACTCCGATGTCTGGTAGACACTGTAAATATAAAGCTAAACTGGCACTTCCAATGTCTGCTCTCTAAAGGCTGTGCCTTTCTCATTTGCTTCCTTCTAGGATAGTAAAAAGCACAACCTTTATATCTACAAGTAAAAGACAATGCTTTCCTAATTCTGAGAGGTGCTACATGAACCTGCAAGAAGTACATGATTGTTCAGACATTTTAAATTGAGGTAATATTACAACTATACTTGGGTTTCTAGCAGAATAATTCCAAGGGAAGCAAAGTCTGCAAATCTGAATGTTATACTTAAACTAAACACTAGAATCTGCTGCCCTTTCGAGCAATTACAGCACTACTTAAAAGATATATTGTGTTTTTTTACCATACCCATGGATAAACCTTTATGGCTTTTTGAGTCAGTATCTGAGTTCAGGACATGCTAAAGTTAAATTTTATTCAGAAGGCTTCAGTTTCTGAGAAGCCAACAAAATTAATGGTACTTCTTAAATTCATTTTTATGTTTATTGTGATTAAAGTGTGCTTAGTTTTCAATTAGGACATTAGTTTCTGACTCAAATGCAGTGCTCACTAGGGCACTGTATTTATGGGATGTGGTAGATATACTGTTAGGTCTGCCTCTTATCTAAAGTTCTTCTATCCTATTCATGTAGCTGCTGCACATGAGCTGCTGTTTGCTGAAATAAAATAGGGCAGATAAAATTGGTCATTTTAATTAGAAACTATATGTATTTATAAGGACTCTGATGCTATATTTGCAGATGTAACTCAAACTTCACAGAACCAGAAAGTCATATTCTATTTCTAATACAGATAATGCATGCCAGGGTAAAGTCAGGAATTCTGTCTTTGTGACATGTTCTTCCATCAAGGTGCTTCTATTCCTCCTAACCTTTCCCATTTAATGACATATTACCAATAGAATCTTACACCAATAATAAGAAACTTAGGACATTTATGTCAAGATCTAAAGACTAAGTATTGCCTAGGCTGGGTTGTTTGCAAGGAAGGAAGTATTGAAATGGAATGTTTGTGCCTGTAGTATCAAGGAGTGGTGGGAAGAAAATGACTCTCTCCTGAATGCTTTGCACCAATAACTCCCCCAGAGTGACTCTGGCCAAATAAACATAAATAAATACAAACCAAAAATACAACACACCAATGTTTTCAAAACTCTCTGAAAATGATCCCTGTAAAGATTTCTGAAAAGCATTAGTTATTTGATTCTACGGTTATTTATAAAGATACTAGTGTTTTCAATGGCCTAGACACCTTTATAAGCATTACAGATAACTGTAATTATTGAGAATGCCATGCCAAGAAAATAACATTCTGGGTAAACTAGGAGCTCTGCACATCACTCCTCTTCATTCTTAGCATAATTTGTATTTCCTTCCACATAATCTATCACTTTCTATCCTGGCTGTGTAGCTGTCCCTCCCCCAGTGGGACTGATATACCTCATTGTTCAATTTTGATAGCTACGTTGCAGGCTCCTTTGTCTCCTGCCAACTGGTTCAGAAATACACCTGTCCCTCTGTCACTCTCAGTGCCCTCTCAGCTTGTGATAACCCAACTCAGGCTCTCCAGACAGTGGCTGATTAGGTAGCGTGCTGTCCTCTAATCCCCACTTGTGTCCAGGTCAGCACAGCTATGAAGCAGCAAATGATCCTTCACAGCTCTAATGTTGGCTGTGTCCCAGGATGCTGCTGTTATTGGTTTTATCCTGCCACTTAATACATCAAATATGATTTAAAGTTGACATTGACAAAACAGCTTAAGAAGATTTATATGGTTACATCCATGACTGACAATAGTTATCAGAACTACTATGTGCTGGTGAAAATAAGAAGTAGAAAACGATGTTTTAGAAACTCAGATTGTATCTTTTCTTTCTATTGTTCCAGAAGAAAACACCATTAACCTCAAAGCTTTCAGTAGCAGGGCTCACTGAAGATGCTGCTTACATTATGAATGTTTGAAAAATGTGAGTATATCCAGGAAACATGTAAACACAGACTGCATGACTTAAACTACATCATAAAATCAAACACAAAATATGAATAGTAGCTATCTGTTACTTATAAGACTATAGGACAGTGAACAAACAGATATTCCAACACTTTGTCTACAATGAATTATGTACAATAATTTGGACATTTCTAAATCAAATAGACTTATAGGAAACAATGTCTAAATGGTTGACCATTTAGTTAGTGAATCAAGAGGAATGAATTAAAGAAAGAAGGTCATTTTACAAAGCAGTATAATAGATAAATCAATGGATGATGATAGATAGATAGATAGATAGATAGACAGACAGACAGATAATGTTCACAAAGATCTGTGAATTAAACTGTTCTCTAGGAATAGATGATGGTGGCTCAGTATCAAGTAAAAACTACCTAATAAGAAAACTAGGGGGATTGTACGTTTTCTATGAAAGTACTGGTATGGCTACTTTATAAACAAGTGTAGCTTAAGTGAGCAGAAAAGGAGAATGTAGAAAAATTTAAGGACCTTTATAAAACCCAATTGTACAAACTTAGTCTTTCCTTAGAATCACAAGGAGGTAGATAATAGGCTGCTTTCAATTCTGTTCAGATATATGAGTCTGCATTGTTCTTTTTTTCAATGAGAATTCTGTTATTTGAAAAGTATTCATATAAAAGATATGTCTATCATTTACAACTGAGTTTCTTTGTCATAGATCTCAGTTAAAAACAAGTAGTTTCTTTGTCACAATGTCAGGTTCCTCTATGACAGCATTTCTCAACTGCAGATTGTGACCTCTTTGGAGGTCAAATGACCCTTTCACAGGGATATCTAAGAACACTGCATATCAAATATTTACAACCCATTCCAACAGCATAATGAAATAAAACAAAAACTAGCACCAGGATTTTTGTTACATTTTATATAGCTGTAAATATCAGGGGTAATCAAGATACGGTGACCTTGCTTTTGGAGTAGCAGATAAATCATTACTAACAATTACACTAGGTTAAGAAATATGATAAGGTATCTGGCTTTGAACTCACAGTTTCTAACATTAATATTTACTCAACTATTGAATTATCAAGCAGGTACTATGAAACCAAGCCTATCTTTATTATATGATTCTTGAGTGTCCCAGAATGGTCCATGTGCTAAAGGACTGTTCCTCAGAGTGGCACCATTTGGAGGTGGTAGAATCTTTAAGAGATGGGACCTAGTGAGAGATTTTTAGGTCACTGAGTCACTCCCTGGATGAGGGATATAAGACATTCCTGTCTCACAGTTTTTGAAGTTGGAAGCCTAAGATCAAGATCACTGAGTTTTACTAGGGCTTTTGTTATAATACCCTTACAAGAATGAGGGAAAGTAAGATAGCTCCCTATCACTTAGTGACAAACATATTAACTCTATGCATTGGAGTTCACTCCACCACCCAATTGGATGTCAGTGTCCATACTTCTAAAAGTCATCGTATTTGGATGACCATTTCAGTGGATAACATGGAGGGCATACATTTACCCCATTGCCCCTTATACTCTCATTTAATCTTATTGTATTCAGCATCCTGTCTCTATCACATCACTGAAAGTGCCCTTATAGAAATTACCAACAGTATTTTAGTTGGTAAGGTCTATGGTTAAGTTTCAGCCTTCATTTTCCTTGACATGTCAGCAATACTATAACTCAATCGTTTGATACGATCTACTCATTTGACTCCAGGAAGGCCGATGTTCTAGTGACTGCCTCATCTTCTTATCTCCCAGGTTTCTTTATTTACACTTCTTTCTTCATTTATATAACTCAGTTCATGGCTCTGTTGTACTCTTACATAAATATTCCATCCCAGACCTTGCCTGATCTTAGACACCTACATCCATCTCTTTATTCCATCACACAGGGATGCTGGCAGGATCCTCAGACTTAACATAGTTCTAAACTTGAGCTCTCTCTGTTCCTGTCTTATCAGTTAGTTAAGGCTATGTTCTATATTGAAGTATGTTCCTATGTTGAAGTAAATATATGTTCTACTTCAAGTGCTCTTCTTTTTATGATCTTGTTCCCCTATGCACAACATCCATTCTACTGAAAACTAAAGACTTCTTATTCTATACAGCAGATTCCTCATTTATTGCTGTTTCTGCTTACTAACCATTTTCCAACATAGTCTATATTTCTATATTTTTAACACTCACTTTTAATCTCGGTGTCCCTCCACTAGAATGTAGACTCCATATGAGGAGGGACTTTTGTTTGATTAAATTTTGAAAGATGTTCAGATACATTTGTTAAATGAATCAATGACATGGCATGATCTTTAATCTTGAGAAACTTGCAGTCCACTTTGGAAAATGAATTATTTGTTGAAAAATAGAATGTCTGAGAGCATGTGGCAGATTATGCCAAATGATAACTGAACAGAATAGACCCAAAGTGCTCAGGCATTGTTTTTCCTCAGGATTCAGAAGACTGGGCTCAATTTGAGTAATTTATTCCAGGAGAAAATTGATGATAATCTAGGGAAGTAAAGATGGGAGTAGAACATTTTCGATGACAGCAATTTAAGGCCTCAATGACATTTCATATCATAATTTAAAGAGAAGCTATTTATTGTGCATATATATATATATGATATATTAAAATAGTTTATTCCAATTGGAGTTCACTTTTTTTCTTTGTCTGTTGAGAACAAAACAATGTTCCACTAATAGGTCTATTGGTTAAAGCATATGTGACTTATGTTACTAGGTCTTGGGGAAGGGCTACCCAGAAAGATAGTAGAAATCCATCTGCAAAGCCCATTTCAGATGAGATTTTTTTTCCAAGTCAGAAACAGCAAAGTAAAGAGGGGGAGGAAAGTGAAATAGTTACTTAGAAACAAAAGAAAAAAAAATGAAATTGGGCCAAGGAAAAAGCTTTTAGCAAATGTGAAAAAAAAGTCACGCTGGCACTGATTATGGGCCACTTAGTAGTGATTATTTCTAATGGAGCAAAGAGGGGAAGCAGGCGCTTGGAGGCACAGGCAGGAGTCTTCTGGAAGAGGCCCCGGGCTTGCCAACTGTCACTGTGTCTTGGGGCTTGGGATGGCTTTCTGCTAATACATCTTACCTTGTCCATCAGCTAATGCTGGGAATATTTGATTATGGATCAAACAGCTTTTTCTTCAGCTTCTCTTTAGTAAGATTATTTTTTGACAGGGCAGTTGGGCTAAACTGAATCAGAAATGGATACATTGTACAGTTGCCTCCAAATCCCTCCCTACATCTCTCTTGAGTACTTCAGGAAGCATGGTTTTCCTCACCTATCTGAATAGCAGAAGCCGAGTCTGGTCATTTAGACAGACAAATGTACCAGTTACTTTCTAGCATAGTTCCTCTGTTGGGATTATTAGGTTTTTCTATCATGGCTGTTCAGTTATGGTCAGAAAACTGTTGAGCTCTGGAAAGTACATTGCAGTATGAGTTGGCTCTATATAGGTCCTGTCCTAGTCCTGTTCTTTTGCTGTGAAGAGACACCATGACCTAGGCAACTTATAAAATGAAACATTTTATCAGGGGCTTGCTTACAATTTTAAGGGTTCAGTTCATAACCATTATGTGGGGAGCATGACAGGCAGCATGGCACTGGAGCACTAGCTAAGGTCTCATATCTGTTCTTCAGACAGGAGTTAGAGGGAGGGAAGGAGGGAGGGAAGGAGGGAGGGAGAGAGAGAGAGAGAGAGAGGTGGGGGGGACTGGTATCCTGGCTTGGACTTTTGAAACCTCAAAGCTCACCCCAGTAACTAACCTACTTCAACAAGGCTTCCTCCTAACTTCCTCAACTGTCCAGCAACTGGGAAACAAACATTCAAACATATGATCCTATTGTAGTCATTCTAATTCAATCTATCACAGACTCTTTAACAATTATCTAACACTAGAAATATTTTTACAAAAGAGAATACTATCTCAAACAGTATATACATGAGATTATAGATCAAAAAGCAATCTTTATAGCTTTAATTTATCAAAGTAAATCCATCATTTCATCCATCTTCAAATCAGGAATGCTGAATGTCATGATGTCTAGTGACAATTTTTAATACAATTTCCCAGGAAAACATAAAGCAAGCATATATATTTTAACATAGTTTTGAGGTAATAGATCTCACTATCTTGGGTCTATGATGATCTAACATAGTTTGTGAGACTCTAGTTTCACATGTAAGTTTTACTTTTGTGTCCATAGAATCTGGAATAATGAGAGGTATTTATTAAGTGACTAAAATATGTTTATGTCATAAGTAAATATAGTCATTCTTATTCTAATACCAATGGCTCTGACCCCAATTTTCTTAGTGTCCAAGTTATTGAAAGATTCCTAAAACAAATATGTAGGCTGTCTTTATTGTAATCTACACATGGTTATTTAATCAACAAAATTGCTTAGGAACAAATTACAACAAGCTCATCAATCTCCATCAGGGATGATTCCTCCAAGGGACATTTAGTAATGCCAAAGATATTTTAATCATCACAACTAGAACAGAATTACTAATAACATTGAGTGGCTAGATGCCAGAAATGCTGTTAAGCATCCTATAATATAGCCAATAATCACCTGGGCTCAGTACAAAATTGTAGCAATGCTGAAAATCTGAGGTCTAAAGCACAGAATTCCATGATGTGCTTTACCCATAATACTGTGCCAGATGCTTTATGGGCTAGTTGCTAAGGAGTCTATTCTGGCCATTTAGGCCCATTTTCCATGGCTGAACTTTTCTTTGCTTGTCCTTTTGTGGTGTGGCAGTGACTATTCATCCTTTGTTTAAAAATGCTGAATGGGTTGCATAAGGTGCATAAAGTACCTTCTTCATACTGACAATAGGCTGCTTCAGATATAATCTTTATGCTCTGCAAAGCGAGAGATGCTATACACCATTTACTCATCTCTGCTTATCTCCTATTTTTTTCTGGATATAGTTTCTTATATCTCATAAAACAAAACTTGGCTGAAAGTATACTTCTTATAGCATTGGAGAAAACTTTGGGTCATCAAAAATGCATGCTGTGCAAAAGTTGCAGGAATACATCTACATCCAGTTATTACCTCTATTCAATGCATTCTGAGTGCCTTAGCATTTTGCTCCCTCAAGTCAATTAGCTATAACACAGCTCCATTTTGCAAAAATATGCAATGATAAACTACACACTGACTTCTTGCTTAGCATCGTATGTCTGTATAAAGTTAACATTTATTTCTTTGTTATTGTCCCTGCCTCCTTTCTTATCTATATATGTTGTATGGACAGATTTATTCTGAAGAATGTGAGCACTGGCCTCAGCATTTTCAGTTGGAATCCTAATTGTGACATTTGTTACTATTTTCTTATCAAACAGTTTCTTAATGTCACATGCAAGAGTTGTCATGAAAGGAGGGAAATGAGGAACATACCCTCCCTGCTGAGACTACAGCTTGTCTGTAGCAATTTACATAGTTTCTGTTATGAACACTATTGACATTTATCTCTCAAGGATTGTCTTTTTCCTCTCAATAATTTTGGGAAAAATTTTCTAAAATATTCGTATCCTGTTGCCTTTCTGTCTAATGCTGGTGGAAGGTTAGAATTTTATATTGATTTTGATCTGGCAAAATTTTCCAACAAAGATAGAAATGTAAGTGTTAATTTCTTTATTTCCTGGGGAATTTAATGTACTATAGTGGCAAAAAATTATAATTCAATCTCAAATATCTAAGATGAAATCTTTAGCAAATATTGAAAGTAGAAGCTGAACTTCTACAAAAAAAATGCAGTTTCAAGATATAGCAATTTGATTATATTCTGGCATTTTCTTAATGCATTTTATCTGAGGTCTAAAAGTTTGATATTGGTGATACTATAACATTATCTCTCTAGTCAAGAAAATAACCTTTTCCATCATGTAGATTAAGGACTCCTCTTGTCCCTTATAATCATGCCCATTCTTAAGAAGGCAAGGTAGTATGAATAAAACATATTTGGATCAATACATGCAAATCTTATACATGTGCAGCAGTATGATAAAATTACCAAAAAGAGAATCAGAGCTGTTCTCTTCAAATCTCAGAAAGGCCTATAATTGCATGAAAATATCAGCTTTGGACTCAGAATTGAAAATTTATACTCAGCAGTTCACACAGCAGAATTTAATTAACAATAAACCAATAGTAATGCAGCAAATATCAACTTATAATGTTCTTTTAAGGAAAATTTTTAAATAATCAAATGAGCTCACATACTTTTAAAGAACAACAAGGCATTTAGTTGCTTGGAGGGATTCAGTTTTGTATTATACCTCAATTATTTGAATAAAAGAGTTTTAGATTTTAAAGGCACAATAAAACTTTAAATCTTAATAAATAATCTTTAGAAACACAAATCAAACCATTTCACACGTACTGTTTATCTCACAAGTTCCCACTTACTTTGCATACTTATCTAATGATTTGTTCAAAAATATTTTGAGTATCATATTTCCCCCATGAAAAGTAGAAATCAATGATAAATAGCAGATACTTCAGAAAGCTAAAGTTACTCTAGGGAGTCAGAGAAGTGCAGACTTGGAAGAAAGAGAATGAGTTAAAGAAGTGAAGGGAGAAAGAATACATAGTGGCCAACTAACATAACTAAATAAACAAGTAGTATGATTAATTAATCTTCTATATGAAAGAGGTAAAACTCAAGATATTTAGTGGCTTCTTTTGCTGTTTTTTGTTTTGTAAGACTACCATTTCCTCATTTCAGGAGCCCATTTCAGAGATGAAAGAACATTAAGACTTAGGTCTCTTTTTTATGCTCTTCTGATGTGACCTAGTAGGATGGGTCTACACATTGCAAGTTCTCCAGGACCTGCATCTGGAGACATGCTCTCATTACAATCACCATCATCAAAGTATGAGGGGAAAGATGGTATGGTTATCATTAGTGTTCAAAAATCAATTGATTCAGCATTCCAGCTTATATTGTTGGGCAATGGATATCACATGGAATTAACCAGTTCTAAGGGACAGAATAATGCATTTCTTCTCTATGTCTGAGAACACAACAAAGCAGATTTGGTAAATAATAATAGCAAGCAAAATTTTAATGATTTAGAAATTCTCTTTCAATACATATTTGAAGATAATGACAAAAATATTTTGAACAAATATTTTCCATCCCTCAACTAACAACCAGGACTAACAACTACAGGGAAGCATTTAGAATATAAATATCACTGAAGAAAACTATTCATTAAAAAAAATGACCACAATAATCAATGACATAAAATGTATGCTATCTAATTTAGTAGAGTGATGGAGAGAAAGAAAAAAGAGATGGAGAAAGATATAAGGAGGGAAAGAGAAGGCAGGAGGAGAAAAAGGCAATTGCTTAATAGCAAAAAAAAAAAAAAACAAGTTTGTCCTTCAATCTCTGTTTAGCCTTCAACCTGTGTGGATGTGGTTTGGACTTGGCTGTAGTCTTGGGCTTTTGTCAGCAGTATAAACACTAAGATATGAACAATATTATAGAAACCTTACATTATTTGTCTTCTTTCATACATAAAGGTAGTAAGTATCTTTATTATATCATGTGTGGCTCTCTTTGAGTGCAGACTTCCATTTTATTTATTATCCATATATGCATGCACAGTGTCTAGATCAAATCCATGCAGCATTCCCACCACTCTGATTCCACCTCATCTTTTCATCACTTTTCCCTTCAAACTTCATATTTTCTTCATTTTATTTATGGTTTTTTTTTTTGACCCACTACTGACTGTACGTGCATCAGTATGGGACCATCTCCTGGAGCATGGGTAGCCTCTCCGTGTCTGCAGAAAACTAACTCTCCCTCCCCAGCAGCTATCAGTTGCTAATAGCTGCTATGATACAGTGGAAGTTATGAGACTCTTCCTCATCCATGCTGGCATTTTAGCTGGCTTGATCTTATGAAACTTTTGTGCATGAGTCCCAGCCCCTCTGAGTTATTGTGTGTGAATATGTTATCATGCCTAGAAAATGCTATTGAGATTTAGACATCTACTTCCTCTGCCTCCTACATCCTGCCCACCCTCCTTTAATGATGGTCCCTGAGTTTTTGGGGTGAGGAGAAATGATATAAATACTCATTTATAGTGAGTATTCTAGAGTTTCTTATTCTCTGCTTATTGAAAAAAAAAATCACTGCTTACAGTATGCTTAAAGATTACACTGCAGCAATGATCCTGATTGGGTTCCCAACAGTATCTCATGACGTTTTTTAAATTGGTATCATTTGTCATTTTTGGTTCCTTGGTATGCCAGTCTGCTTGCTCTCTGACCTTTGTTCATATTTTGAGAAAAAGATTTAAAATTTGTCATTTGTTGCTATATAACTAATAGAGTAATTAAGAGGCTGTATTAAGATTTCAAGTGCTGACTTAATTTTCTTTTTTAATGCCAACTCAATTAGCTCAACTGGATAAAAAGTTCAATGTGAAGACGGAAAGGAAGATTTTTTTAAATGTTTGATTACCAATCAAAAGCACTACCCTCACAATTAGCGCTTTGGCAAAATTATTTAGAAATTAAATAACATCTACTTATAATGTTTAATACGTTTTTATAATGTTTTATAAAACATTAATTCAATGTATATTAGTTGCAAGCATTTAAAATTTGCATTTGACACTTTCTGCTACAGTAAGCTAAATAAACTTTCTTCACACTTAAAATTGGTATAAAATGTTTTATATTTATTTATTTGGGTGGGTGAAGTCATATGACAGATTTAGGTAGTCAGTTCTCTCCTACCATGTGATAACTGGGTCTTGAACTCATGTCCTCAGGCTTATGAAAAATACTGACATACTGAGCTATCTCACAACTGATATATACTGTTTTAAATACTTCAATGACAAGTATTTAACAGAATTGATGGTATTTAGTATGGAAATTTAGACAAAATATGCATTTTACAATAGGGTTCGATAATTTTGCTTATGCCAGCTCATTATAGAACCAACCATTGTATGTTTGGCTAAAATGTATAGATGTTTTGACCAATGATAATAATGTGTGATGTGCTGATAGGATTATCTTAGTATGAACTAGTTCTAAAAATGTGAAATTGTATATATTTGTCAAGATCATGTAGATCAAAAGATCATGTAGCTCAATTACCATCGACCTTGAGAAAAAGTTATCATAGCACATCTCTTGCCTGCCAAATTAAAAACTAGAAATAAAGCCAAAGAGTAGTGTTTGAATTAAGCCTTTTTAATGATTTTAGTATAGGCTGAAATCTGGAAAACACTAGGAAAATTCAACCATTTCACAAATCATAGTAATTTAACAGAATATGTTATGTTTCAAACAGGTGGGACTAATGCAGGTCCAGAGAATACTTTAGAAAAGTAAGCTTCATTATTTTGTCCAAATATTTTGGGAGGCTTTGAACTTTCTCTATTATTGCTGTGACCAAGAATGAATAATGTGGAGAAATAAAGGCCAGGAATTACATGCTTCCACTCGGATACCTCTATCACATTTCATTGACTAAAGATGTTTACTTAGCCATGCTGAATAATATAATATAATAATAATTTATATATTAAAGACTTGAACACAGCTCATTTTAGAAGTAGAGAAATCCAGATATTTAGAAGCATTAGTCTTCTAATATAACTTTTAATAACTAACCCAGGGTTAGTTACGTTTCCTGCTATGAATGCCAACCCTCATATATGCTTAATCTTAGACTGACTAATCCATAAAGGTTGAATAAGGAAAGTCTAGTTTTAACAGTAGGTCAGATAATGCCATTCAGGATTACTAATTAAATTTAAGAAACAGTGCTTTGGATTGTAAAGTGATTATATATTAAATACATTTTATCAAAATGGTGACTATTAAGCTTATATAACTATAATTATTTGTGAATAGTAGTATTGTGAATAAGGTATTGAACACTGATATTGCAACACAAAGATGTAAAAGTTAGTTTTTTTTTTTTTAATCAACATCTGCCAATTAGGGTTTTGTTTATAACACAATCTATGTTTATGCAATTAATGCATTCATACAAAAGTTATTACATGAGTTTTTTAATTACTCAAATTCAATTTTTTCTTTTTTATTGAAAATAAATGACTCTCTCATACAATGCATCCCAACCACAATTTACCTTGAAGTGTCCCTGTCCTTTACAAGTGTCTGTGAAGCATGTCACATGTCTGTAGAGTGCACTGGCTCAGCCCTGCTCTGCTGAGATAGAAATACCTCTACTCTCCCACCCTCACCTAGTACATGATACTTGATATCTTCTGTAGGAAGTGAACACAAAAAGTATGTGACTGGATTATTTTAATCTCTATACTTTAAAGTCTTCATCTTTAAAGTCTAATCCCTATTCTTTAAAGCAGGCAGCTGGGGCATGTGACCCCAGTGTCCCTAATGTCTAGCTTGACTGTCCAGTGAACCCTTTACCCTACACAATGACAGGTCCTCTATTCTCTACATAAGTGACTCAGGATCCCCAGCAGCCCATTGTCATTACCTGCTTGTGTCATGGAAGCTACAGAATTTGTCATGGCAAAACCCAGCCTACATCCCAGGCCTTCCATTACCCTACCAAGAGGTCACTTTTGTGCCATCCCACTGTCAGTTCTTTTTGGAATGAGAACACGATGAGTGCCCCACTGAAGGGAGAGGGGGCTTGTCAGATTCTACCCCAAAAAGTTAATGGAGGGCAAGCCATGAGCATCCTCTGGCCTACAGTTGGAACATGTGTGATTTTAAGCTACCTGTATGCACTGATCTGTGGACATTGTCTGGCTTCTTAAGTGACAGTCATATCTGATGATCTCTAATGCTGACAGCATTGTTTATTAAATGGGCCCTTCTTTAAGATACTCCGGGGGATTTTCACTGTGTTGTAGTGATTTTCTCAAGAACAGGTCATCATTCTCTCCAGTATGACTTGCTGCCCTTCACTACCTGCAAGATTGGGAGATGCCTGAAGTAGAAAAGGACTCTGAGGCCCCCGTGTGACAGGGAAAGGTGGAAAGCAAAGCCAACATGGCTCTTCCGTGCAGGTGAAATGTGCCTGTCCACCCTGATCCCGCCTTGCACTGTATTTACATGCTCGGCAGTTACATTTACGGCTCACACCATGGTGTTTGAGGCACGTGGCCACTATACAAATATTTATTATGCTTGCCAGACTTTCCCAAGAAAGTTTTTGAATAAACATGGAATTTATGAAGTGTAAATTAAAAGAAAGAAAATAAATGCTTCTCTCAAACAATACATCCTGGACGCAGTTTCCCCTCATTCCACTCAGCTCCCTCTACCACTTTCCCTCTCCCCCAAGTCCAGAAGTTCTGTCTTGAGACTAATAAAATGGCTCAGCAGAAAAAGGTGCCACCAAGCCTATGGCTTGAGTTCAGGCCCAAGAACTTGCACGATCAAAAGAGAGAACCAACTTCTACAAGTCGTCCTTTGACCTCAAACATGAGTTTTAGGTCACCCACGAGCAAAGAGATATACGATATGCTGGGTGTTCACTAATCAACCTCTACAACTAAACATCAAAACCAAAACCAAAATACGAATCAGTTAAACTAAAATAGCTGTCATTGATATAATTGGGCATTTCTCAGAAGACAAATATTTAGCAGTTATATGAAAAACTTAATCACCATCACCATGAGAGAAATGCAAATGAAGACTACCATGAAATCTCATCTTAGCCCAGTTAGAATGACTATTAAAAAGCTAATAAATTAAGGAGGAAGCAAAGGAAAAACTTTCACACACTGTTCATGTGAATAAGTTGGTAAATGCAATGAGGAAAACAATATAGAGGTTCCTAAAAAACTAAAAACAGAACTACAAATGCTGGGAGTTAGGGCATGCTGCTGCTGTCCCAGCACTTGGTAGGCTGAGATATAACAATCTTTTCAAGTTATCCTGAACTTTCATAACAAGAACCTGTGTCAAACTACATATGCACATACATACCAGGCATGCATACACATTTATGTATATGAATAAACTAACAATTAATTTTTAAAAGACCATTAATTTGAAAAAGAGCAGAAAGGAGTATATGCGAGGATTTTAAAGGAGAAGAAAGAGGGAGGAAATAAAATTATATTATAATCTCAAAAATAAAGCACAAAATGAAAAATCTAAAACTATTGTAAGATCCAACAACACCATTACTGGGTATTTGTCAAAGAGATACTAAACTGCCTGCTTATTTATGTAAAATCCAGAATAGCCAAAGTGCAGGTTTATACTAAATGTATATCAATAACAAAGAAAATGTGGTACAGAGGCTGCGACAGCATGCACAAGAACTGTGCGAGCTCATAATGACAAAATCTTACCGCAGCTGAGCAGCTGATAGTAACTGATAACTTACAAGAGAGAGAGAGTTCACTTTCTTTAATGTGTGGCCCTTGGTAGGTCTAACCAACTCCAGGACATGGTCACATACCTTAGAGCATACAGACAGACCTATTGGATTCAGTGGGTATCTTAAAAAAGGAGGATACAAAATTGAGTAGGTATTGAATGGGGAGACACATGTGCGAGGAGATGGGAGAGGAAATTAATATGATTGAATTACAATATACGAAGTTCTCAAAGAATAAATGTTTCAAAATATGACACGTGTGTATGGAATTACGTTGCATTTATCTTTGTGTGTGTGTATGTGTTTGTGTATATATATTCTACCAGAAGAACAAAATCCTATCATCTGTGACATAGGCAGGTCTTTGAGACATATAAATAAACAAAGTCACAAGAGAAATAAGTATCACATGATCTCTGTTATGTCTGGATGTTAAGAAAATTTCTCTCATAGAAAAGAGAATGAGACGGTGGTTATCAGAAAAGGTGGAAAGAATAGGTTCTGATGTTCTGGAGGGCATAGTAAGGTGACAAGTCAACAGTAGTTTACTGTAATTTATTTGAGAATAATTGGAGAAAAAAATTAATATGTCCATATACATTCAAATAAATTTAAATAAAGAAAGTATGTTCAAGATCCTAGATGTGCTAGTTTTCTCAATTTGATAGGGACACTTACTGTGTGTTAGATAAAATTTTAAATATTTTTGGAGAACTGTGTAATAATAATGGACAGTTAACCTATTCTTAAAATTATAACTATTTTTTGCTTTCTGCAAATCTCTTAATATATAGACAATTATGTTTCCAAATATATTATATATATATATATATATACATATATATATATATACACATATATAACAAGACAAACTTTTACACAAGTAAATTATACTCTAGGAATTTTTAAAAAGATGATCATTTCAGAAAAACATTTATATTAACTATATTTGCCAGTTTGATTTCTTTTATTACTAATTATGATATATAATATATACAATATACAATACATTCATTTATGCCCAAATATCCAATAAATTACCTAATATATCTTGTATACATAGATGTATTATAGACCATTATTTTCATCATTACTTGAAACTATAGTATAAAAATAACTATTAAGTTTTTAGAATGAGTGTTATGAGTCATAATCATTACTGTGCCACCACACTAACATAAAAATGAACTTTTATCTAAATGTTTCTACACTGAGTTATTTTTAAAAGAAAATCAAAATGGTATTGTAATCTATACATATTTTATCTTGTATCCATCATAAAAACATATTTAAAATGATGCATGTCACAAAATATCCCACAGAAGTTAGAGTTTCCCAAAAGTTCTCCTCCTAAGTAAAATGAATACGCCTTCATCTAAAAACTGTTGCTCTCTTTCTTCCTTGCTTATGTTTCACTCACTGACATTTTTTTTTAAAGTTTTCCTTTCAGACATCCTTATAGCTCACTCTAGAGTTTATTCAAGTCTTAGTTCATGTTACCGTCCCAGTAAGGTTACCTTCTCATGAAATATTTTCCTTTCATTCTCTGTATGCCTCCCTTACTTTTCATTTCACTATAGCACTTATTACACTGGGTATATATATTCTATACGATAGGTTGGTTTTTGTTTGTTTGTTTGGCTTGGTTTTCTGTTTCCTGGATTGGATACAATGATGACACAGAGTAGATAATTTATAATTATTTGTATAATAAGCAAAAATAAAACATTCACACAAATGAGGAAACACATAAAAGGTCAGTAAATTACAACATAATCAGAACTCCCAAGTCCAGGAAATGGACATTGCCTCACAACAGCTCAGTGGGTTATATGAATATGAAAATAAATTGTTATGACTAGTAACTGTATGATACATGTGTATCATCAGAGATGCCAACTTACATGAACAGATCTGTAAGAGCAAGGGGATGTTACTTCCTAAGATTATTGTGAAGCAAATCATGAAAGGGAAAAATGGGTAACAAAATTAGAAAAGACTATTGGAAGTAGAGAAAAATTGTGCACAGCAAAGAGAATGAGACAAAGGAGCATGATGAGGGATGAACAAGGATATCAATGAGTTCCACAATGCAGTGTTGAGGAAGGTATATTAGGAAAGCAAAATTAAAGCGAGGTAATGATGGAGTTTGAAGAACTCATTTCTTAGAAAAAAAAGACAACTAGGCATAAATGGGCTTTAGTCAGGGAATAACATCAGGTGATAGACAGATCATGACTCAAGTTCTAAGTAATAAGATTATCAGGCAATGGGGATGGAGAAAAGAAGCAATTCTGAAAATAATTAGAGGCAAATGAGAAGAAATAACAATTATTGGTAATCATTTAAGATAAAGTGATAGTCTTGAATTATCACAAAGTATCAGGCTGAGACAACTTGATAAACAGGAAAATTAAAAGGAAAGTACAAGTTTTCTGGTAGATTGAATGAGTAGGCTTATGTGTTGGCTTACCCCTGGCTGTGTGTTGTTGAAAAGCAGAGAACTTGCTGCCTAGACCTTTGGGACAGAGATAGATTTGTGAGTCTGCAACAATGTAAATGGAAGAAGGCAAGGATTGCATGAATATTTTATGGAGAGGAAGGAAGCAAGTTAAAAAAAAAACAAACTAGAAAAACACCTTGAATAGCATCGGCATTTAAAAATCAGAAGTTTAGAGATTAAGAATATGAGAATGGGTCTTGTTTTCTTCCCTGTTGAGGCACAGCATTAAAGGCTGAGCTACTTCACTCAAATATCTGATGCTGTCCTCATGGCTGAGACAACACCCACCAGTCACTTTCATGACTGGGTAGATGATCATAATGCAAACTACAATGTTCGAGTAGCTTTAGTTACTTCCATGTTATAGTTTCTGGGTATGACACTGTCCACTTCTTGAGACCATCATCATGTGAAAGCCAACCCATAAGACCAACTACAACATAGCACAGAATGTTATATGGTGATCATTCCCACTTTCTTAGTGATGTCATCCCCTCACATGAGCATTTTCTATTCCAAGGACTGGATTTGCACCTCGTGGATCTAACCTTGGAGTTTTGTGAGCTATAGAAAGAATATCCTGAGGGTGGCCTTCACCTTTGTCTATTTATAGACCGTTTCTGGATCCAAAGACAGAATTAAAGCGATGAATATATGTTTAGAGGGATAGTCATTTAGATGGGTAAATTCTGTTTCCTTCTTACCTAGTACCATCAGCAGGTGATTGAAACATGCTGTTCAAGGTATGGATTTGTGCAAACATTATTAGCCACACAGCTATCTGAACAATGAGATTCTCTTTCTGGAGGGTTCCTCTATGCTTCTGGGTGGCCAGGCTTCACTTGGGATATCAATGATGACACATCTATATACTAGATGGTAGGTGTATGATCCAGGCCCTGTGCTGCAGTCCCAAATGCAATTGTCTTTCTTCTGCTATGTACTCCAGCCTCAAGATTTTGAACTTGGAGGGAACGATTACTGTGTATGTATAGCAAGGTGAAGCCACCCACTGTATTTCTCTGGCCTTGCTTCTGGCTAAACTATTTGCTATAAAGACAGCATATTGTGCATGTAACAGGTCACTATTGGTACTCACTAAAGTTTATGTCAGAGATTTAGTAATAAAAATTGGTTTTCTGAAGAAAAAAATGACAAAAAGACCATGAGAATGGGTATGAATGACTGAAAATGAGACAAATGAAGGAGAGGGTGAAGACACCTAGGCCAAGCAAGAGTTTCATTTTTATACTCAATGATATAAAGAACCAATCACATGCATCAGTGATATCAATAAAGTTCAGTGCTTACCATTGGGCTGAACAGTGAAGGAAACAAACCAGGACAAGAGGCCACAGGAAGGAACTACCACTTTTCCTTGTCAGTATGTTTAAATTTGGGAAAGCTTAGGTTTAAGGAAACAGACAGTATCTGGCTGCCCTCAATGGAATTATTGTCCTTCACAGTATCTTTGCCTTTCATAATGAAGTTACAAATGATTCATCACTGAGATGTTCTATACAACTTCTGTACATGTCTTTAAACCAAAGTATGAATAGTATATATATTTTTATTGTCTTATAATGTGATGCTTTTTAGAAAGACTAAAAAACTTATTTTCCTATCAATACATTAAAAATACTATTGTGTAATCAGACCCTAGAAAATAGTAAAGTAATTTCTTGCTTTTAAAATCAGGATTAAAAAATAAATGTTCAAAATAATCAACTATAGAAATAGTACTATGTCAACTATGTAATCAACTATATCCAAATAATTAGGTTTAACTTCTCACTGCTAATTGTATTTGCATTTGGAATTATAGAATACAGCAATTGCAGCTTTGTGCTTAAATATACAACATATAATCATCTTAGACCTAAATTATCCCATTCCCTAAAATTATTTAGCTCTGTGTTGTACAATGTGAAAAATTGCTATATTGTTCAAAATTAGTATTTCTAAGAATATATATTTTAAAATTAATGTACTCTACTGATTTCCTTTATTGTATTGTATTCCATTTAAATGTAGGCTTTAGATAAAACAAAAATCATTCTCCTCTATTAAGTGATGTTTATTTTTTATCAAACTAACCCTAAAAGTACCTAAAACTATATCTAGAACAGCGTGTATAAATATACTTCACCCAAATTAGTATTATAAAGCTGTTGCCTTATGCTTAATACAAAGTTCTTTGACTTTTTTCTCCCTTTTGGTTGTATAATAGAAATAAATTAAAGCTCAAGTTGTTATATATTCAAGTCCTAAAATAGGGGCTGATTTTCAATCCCTAACTATACAAATTATATTTGTCTTTTTAGTTATTCTCATTCTAATTCATTTCCATAACTGCCCACTCACTGGAAGAACTCTGTTTTCCCTTAGAGCACGAATCCACCCCACTGTAAATAGTGGTCATTCTTATTTTCTCATACTACAAAGAAGTCCATATGAAAAGCAGAGTAGATACCCATGGGAGTTCTATGTAATTCTTTCTTGTAAAAAGGAGACACAACATGAACAATAACAAATTTAAGAAATGAGAGGAGGTGAAGAATGGGCAACTGGGATTTTATTGTGGACCCCAAGCAAGGAAGGAATTGGGGAAGATATGAATGCTTCTAAGGCTGCCACTGGGTAGGAGGCCCAGTCAGGAAGCTGCCTGATGAAGTGATAACCTGTTTCCTTTGGGACTCAGAGAATTGCTTTTGAAGATTGAGCAAAATAATTTATGACAGCCACTTGCATAATATGTAATGCATGGTAGCTCATCTGTAGTCATTCGTCTCCCCTTACTCTCTTTTCCAGTGTTGTTCCAGTAATTTAGCAGCATGTCTGGGATAGAATTCTAGGCTTCTGCTTACCAGCCCAGAGTTCTTTGTTAATGGACTGCTGATCTATAAACAAAGATGAAACACAGGAATTTTAAGGCAAATATTCACAACTTATCCTGGAATTGCTTACAAGCTGACAGCTATCCAATTTATTTTTAGTTTATATTTAAAATGAATCATATGTTCCAAAATGACTGACAGAAACACAGCTTTGTTTCTGAAGCCAATTCATTTCCATCATTTTTGGACACAATTCAGAGTTATAACAGACTTTCGTGGTGTTTAAAAGCATTCATCCAGGACAACAACAAATACTATTACCATAAAAAATAAATAGCTCCTGCTAACATCATTTTGAGAAGTTCTCCTAGTCCAGAAATACATTTCATCTATAACCCATTTGTTTGGTGTGTGGGATCAAGAACTGGATGAAATTATCATGCATCACACTGGACAACACAGCAAAATAGAAATGAATATAAATAGGGGATAGCATAAGTCATAAATAAGTCTGGAACGGAGAACATGTTACTAGACACTCTTCTATGAGAGCCTTACCAATCACAAAAAGGAAATAATTTTGGAAAAAAGCATAATAAGCTTAATAAGTCTCATTTAAGTTAGAAGATCTATTAAAACTACTTGTGATTTTAAAGGTTTTTATTGATAAATGTATAAGCTAAAATTAGTTATAAATATTTTTATATTTGTTTAATAATATAAATAAGATTATTAACTTCTATTAAGGCTAGTTTTTATAACTCAGTGAAAATATTTTTAAAATTTTTTTCATTATTTTTCCAACCTAAAAACTCTTTGTTCCCTTAGCAGAGTTCCTGCCTGACAATTTGCATTGATAATTTCATTATAAAATGGATAAATTTCTATAGAAAGTTTTGTTCAATGCAAGCATACAAAGTGAGTGGGAACAAAGCATGTTCTTGCCATATTTGGGGAGAATTTAAATTCAAATGAATTTCATCTCAATGTAAATTTGGAGGCATAGGGGAAAGGCCTAAAATAAAATGTTTTCCATTCTAATTTAAAGCAATATTTAGAACACTGAGAAATATCCTTAAGTGAAATAAATTATCATGATAAACATAACAGTTACTGCACCAAAATAACTGTTAGCAGAAAACTACCTTTGATTTTACTGTTTTCTTTCGTATGTTTCTCTGAGACATGTTTAAAATTAATAATTCAAAATAACCGTCACCCATCATTAACAATCACTAAAACAATAAAGGATAATCAACAACTATAGAGGAAGCGTTCATTAAAATATCCTAAGGCACTGGCATGAATGTTATTTCATTACATTCTATTTCCAATTGTAAGTTTCTAAACAGTGTCTACATCAAAGCAGTCCCCAAATCTTGAATATTTCAACGCTATTATTTGCTCAATATTTTAGAAAAATGGAAGTTTAAAACTCAGCATAACTTAAAGATGTGAATTTTATTACTTGCTATATACAATATTTGCATTAATGGGATAAATTCTGTTAAAATTGTATTTTTTTTTTGTTGACTGACTGGCAACCATGATACTTTGCTGTAGAAAACAACTCTTAATCTACCCAAAATTGTTTGAATAATATATTAACATGATATTCATATCTCTGTCTTTCAATGTGGGATTTAAACTCCTGATCCTTATTTTATAAATTTGAAGAAAATGTATGTGATTCGGCTGTTATTAATCTGGATGTGTGAAACAAAGTGTTGATATTTGGTTCTAAATGTCTTCAGTCCTTCCACATAATAATGATGAGAGTAATAATAATAATAAATTAACAAACAATGGCAAAATTGAACTATTACAAGGAAACAAAGCACAAATGAACAGAAAGAACCTGGAATGCACTCCAGCAAATAATGTGTTGCCAACAGTCACAGCCTCGGAGGCCACCGCTCTTACCCGTGCTGTCGTCGTACACAACTGTGACAGTTTTCCACTTGAAGAACTGAACCAAATCTAAGATGGCACGGCTGAGAGAAGAGAAGTCTGGGTAGAGACTGACATAGAAGGAATCCTTGTTGTCCGACACCTGGTGCTTCCACCGCGTTTGTATGTGAGGGACCCCAAGAGCATTGCAGATGGACTGTACTGCATTTGCTGATGAGCTGTGTGAAGGCCCGAAGATAGCAGCCACCCCAAGCGACAGCTGATCACAAGCTGGAGAGGAAAAAGAAGTCTGTTAATAAGGAGAGGGCATGTTTCCCCAGATTCTAAATCACTACTAAATCCCAAAGATTCTCCCTGGTAAAGACTTTTCTTCTTTAGTACAAATTTGCATTTCATTAATTTTACACAAATGTGTACACATATACTTATCCATGTATCACATATATATATCATATATATGTATTAATATACATATATACGTGAGATTATAATTACATCATACCACATTCCCTTTCCTCCTTCTAAACCCTTTCCAATTTTCCCCTACTCTCACTCACTTTCAAATTAATTTCCTCTTTTTCATTAATTGTTGCTCTGTGTGTGTGTGTGTGTGTGTGTGTGTGTGTGTTTATTCCTAAATGCATAAATAAGCCTGCACACTCTGTGTAATGTTATTTGTTTGTATGCATTCTGGATGGACCATCTGATACTGGATAATCAGCTGGTATGCTCTTCCCTGGGGAAGACTTTCTCCCACTCCCCTCCTTTCCTTAGTTGACTAAAGTTAGATCATTGTCTCAGGTTGAGGCCTCATGAACTTATGACTGAATATATTCAGTTTATTACAAGAAAGTTGGTTCAACCAACTTCCTGGGAACTAAACTTCAATTAATTCTATAAATAATGTTAATGGAGAGAAGAAAACGGAAAAAAAATCATCATAAAATATGTTACATGAATACATACGCAAAGGCACATTTAAAATTAGGCAAACTTTACTTGTCAAAATCACTTGTTTATGTTTCCTTTAAGAAGTCAATCTGATACAAATAAGTTGAGTTTTAACATACTGATTACTATTTTTTAAGTAATGATCAGAATTCTGAATCAGGGAAAGGTCAATTCTGAAATCTCAGTCAAAATGGGACAATCAAAATAGGATTTTAATTCAGATATTTTGATATCAATGGCCTTTTCTTACTTTATTTTTGAGAAATCAAAATCCAAGAAAAGCTGAAAATTCTTGGAACAACCCTGTGTTTTTAAATAACACAGGGGTATTTGTTTGTTTGTTTGTTTTATTAGTTGTTTGAGACCAGGTTTTTCTGTACTGCGCAGGCTGGCCTTATCTACATGGCTCACCTGCTTTCAGAGGAGTTAGGTAGGGTAGTAGACTTGCCTAGACTCTTAAAAATACTGAATGAATCAACTTATAATTCAATTCTAAAACATCAAAATATTCATTAATAGAACAGAGCAGCATTATCTATGAAATATATTTGAAAAAGCATCAGAAAAAAATCCCAAAATTTAATATCTAATTATTGTTATTTTATTGCCTGACAAAAATGATTAAAATATTTTAAAATGTCTCAGCTGATTGCTATTTTAATGTTAATCATTACTATCATAATCATTGTACACATTTGTAGAGATGTTGTAAGTTTAAAAATCTACTTTGGGTCTCTTTCTTTATACATTTTGTTATGTCCTAAACAATAATAATCAATAAACAAGTGCAAAGAAAGTTACTTATATGAGTTTTTCTAGCTTTAGGTCATAGTCCAAATGGATTTTTTAATGGATGATTAATCTGGTAGATTTCTTATAACATTTTATAAACAGGTGATTTTGTTACCTAAGATTTTTATGCTACAGCATTCCCCAGTAGTATCCTGTTTGTTGTCAGAAAAGTTAGACTCTGTATTTTTACACAGATGCTTTGAAGTTACCATTAAGAAATCTATAAATATTTTATCTATATTTCCCAACTCCATATGCTTTAGTCTGAATGCTTTCACTAGCAGCAGAGTTTCTTCTTTAATGAAAATAATCATGAGCTATACTACCAATCAAATGGACTTGTCTTGCAACTAATGACATAGTTTGCATTTGTCTTGACAAACAGAACATTTTATAGTCAACTCTAACCTTTTCCCTCCAGTCTTCTAAACCTTTTACCACTGTGACATAACTCTGAAATGTGGGAACTAATTTGTATTCACAAAGATATGAATTCAAAGGGCAAGCAGAATATAGCTTTGAAAAATACAGGTTAGCATCGGGGGAGAAGAAAGAGACTTTCATCTTGTGCAGAATTGTACTTTATTAACTGCCATTAGTATTAATAAGCTTGGAAGTACACTTCAAATTAGAATTACAAATAATCATATATGTTTGGTAATGTAAGGTAACTAGTAAAACAATATTAGCATTACAGAAAGGCAAATACTGTTTTAAAATATATGATAGCCCACCCTTGAGAAAATCTATTGTATAGAAGGCAATGTCTACTACATAAACCCTAACTGCCAAAGATAGGACATGCTGCCATATAATACCATCTCCTCTATGTATAAATAAAGATTACCTACGTAACACTATATAAATAAACCCCCTATCAAACAGATTCACTACTGACACTCATAATATATGTCTGGGTAATGGTTCTTTTAATAAAAAAAAATATTGCTTTAATGGTTTATTTAATGTGTATTGGTGTTTTGTCTGCATCTATGTCTGTGGACTACATGTATGCAGTTCCCCCACAAGACAGAAGAGAGAGTGGTATGCCCTAGAATTAGAGTTACACATGATTGTTTATTGCCACTTGAGTGTTGAGAACTAACTTGGGTCCCCCGGAAAAACAGCTAATTCTTTTATTATTGATTTTAGTTAGTTTTTAAAAAAACTTTATTAACAATGAACCTAGATCAGTAGGAAAAAATAATTTATCTACTACAAATTTAATTTCATTTATAAGTGGATTTTTTTGGTAAAAGTTAACTAATTGACATTTTCTCTAATGAAATCCATGCATATACTAAAGACAAATTCTTCCATACAAGGGATCCTAATATTTTATAAACTATATAAGGGTATCAAGAACTCTCTTAAGCACACCTAGAATTCTGAATTCTAGAAACCATAGAACTAGAACATAGCTATCAATTACCTTTCTTAGATGCTTCAAAACTGTCATAGAGGTTGATCTTCTGGGTATCATAAGTTAAAGTGGTATTGGGCAGCAGAGTTCTGTTTCTGTTGATTGTGTTCACAGCAAATCTGAATGCAAGCTCTTCAGCTCCCATTGGGCCAGATTCCACATATTCAAAAATACCACCTAGCAAAGCAAGAAAACAATTATAGAGGTCTTAGAATAGAATTAAAATGTCTGAAGATTTTTGAATTTTTATATATGTATATGTAAGTGTGTGTGCGTGTGTGTGTGTGTGTGTGTGTGTGTGTGTGTGTGTGATCTGTTTCATGATGGCTTTTGTATTTACTTTTTCTCTGAACTTTTAGATAATTACATACTGTAAAAAGATAATGTTTCCTTAATATTTCATGATTACTTATTTTAAGGCAATAGACAAAAGCCAAAAATGCCAAAATACTTACTTGGAAAGATTGAATTAACTTTGTCTTCATAAAGTAACAAGTGACAATTCTTTACCCAATGTTTATATTTACAATGACTATCTGGCAAAATATTCAGTGTTACAATACTGACATTTACATCTTGGAATAACCAACAAATATGTAACTCGACTTAAGGCCCACTCAGTAGGAAGGAATTTAGAATAGATACTGGAAACCTCGCCAACTTCCTTTGGCTGGAGAGGCCATAGACCCCTGAGGAACACCTACTGTTGCTTGTTTTTCTAAACCAATATAATTATTACTGTATTATAAATACTCATGCTTATGTACAAAGATAACTGTAAAACTCATTCCTCAAAAAAGAAGTTTCATTTTTGTAGCAGACAGAGGCTACTACAGAGCTTCATAGGTGGTCAAGATGCAGACAGTGCGTTACTCTAGGCTGTACTACCCAGGTTGGTACATCTACAACCCAACCCCCATACCTAACTCAGAGAAAACTGCAGAAGAGGGAGTAGAAAGAGTCTAAGATCCAGAGGACTACTATATTCACTACTAGATAGTGTCTACTAGACATGAAGAGGATCCTATACTCTTGACATCTCTACAACATTGACACCTAAATAAGACTTGCAGAATGGCAATGCCAAGGTGATATGCCAGTTTTGGAGGGGGATTTCTTAAGACTCTACCTCTAGATGAACAATTACAGGCAATCAGTGGTTGTTGAGGGAGGAAAAGCCACTTTTCTCAAGGATGAAGACCCCTTGTAGGTTATTCAATTCCAAGTGTACTCATGTATGAAATTTTCAAAAAATCTTAATTAAATTAAATATTTATTATAAATTAAACACATAAAAGTATGAAAAGTTGCAAATTTTGGCATTTTTCCTATAGCAATGTTGGACAAAGTAGCATTGTTCTATTGATTTTACTATAAATTCACTTCCAGGAAACATGATATTTATGAATGCTATCTCTTCATAACAAAGCATCTCTCTTGAACCTGATATAAAGCACTCTAAGTAATTCAGTGTGAGTTTGAAAGCACATCCCCTCAATTTGTTGCCTTACATAAGCAGGGCCCCAGAACCATTTCTTAATTTTTGTCCCTATCTTCCTCCTCTCTGGCATCATTATCATCATTTTATATGGAATTGAGATGTCAACCTTAACCAAATCTTTTTTTATTGTTGGCATGGTGATGGAATGAAGAGGATATACCTACACATGAACTATCTCCAACCTCTGTCATTGAGAAACGAGTGCTTCAAAGATGAAGAATATTTCTCTTTCACTCTTTTAAAATCCATACCTTGTACTCTCAGTACAATTTAGCTAGCAACTCATATCTTACCCAAAGTGACTTCTATGCCTGAATATCACTTTGCAGAATGAATAGAAAACTACTTAGACAAGATTAATAAGAAGTATGCTATTGTAATACTTCCTTTATGAGGAATTATAACTCAGAAAAAAAACAGGTATAGGAAAAGTTTATATTCAAAAAGAATAAGATTTATAATTTGATGCCATTTTGGCTTGAAATAACCAACCTGATGTACTTACTAAAGCAATCAACTTGAGTGTATTTAAAGTTGTTCATAGCTTATTATAAGCATAAGGATAATAAGTAATTTACATTCCAATGTTTATTCATAACCAAAACCCATGCCTCGTATATGTTGAGGGCAAGAGTGGTATGAAGAGGATCTAGGAAGTCAGAATAGATTTACATTTTGGATCTGCACTTCTCACTGTGTCAATTTGGGCAGTTGTTAAAATACATAATCTAAGTTTTTTTTTCATTTTTGTTTGAGAGAGAGGATGATAAGAAATTCTGTTAAGTAGACATGCAGTAAAGATGAAATATTTGCCTATATAATGTACTAAAAAGGGAGGCATTCAACAAGTGTGAAATTCACTGAGTCTTCTAAATAATGCCATGCAGGAAAATTTAACAAGAATGAATTCCTGTCACCAAAATCACAAGTTAAAATGTCACAGAGCCAAGGTTACAATCTGCCCACACCACACTGCAAGCTGTTGCCTAGTCCCTAAAGAATTAGCACTTTTCTTCAAAACTGTACTTAGGCAAAATGCAGCATTTCTTGTGATGTGTGTGATATGATGGCTCCAATAATATGTAATTAGATATGGAAGATTTTACACATTGAAGTGAAAATAGGCTTGCATTTGTATAGTACTTTCAAAGTTTATTATGGACAAAAAGTCACTAAAGAAATAAAAACATGGAGCAGTTTACAAATTCCAAAATAAGATTTTTTTTTAAAAAATGGAATTTCTGTATGATATACTGAAACAATCAGCATTTGATGACAGTGACTTCCAAACCTCTTATCCTTACTCCTCTTCAAAATAATTCAGATCCAGCACTACAGTCACATATTTTATCACAAATATTTTTCAATATTTGAAGAAAGCTTTTAAATTACTTGGGATAACTCATTCTCTACCTTAATTAAATAAAATTAATAATTAACTTTTATTGATTTAATCTCAGATTCAAATTTTTAATCTTAAAAAAAAAACCCAAAACATCAAGGTAAAATATCTTCTTTAAAAGACACCCAACATATTAACTAGAGAGTCAAACATGATTAACTCAGTACTCTGACATGTTCAAATAGGTTTTAATAGAAGGGCCACCCCCAGAAAAATCTATTAAAATTCTACTTCAAAGAAAACTTGGGTTGACTGCACAAATCTAGGACAACTGTATTTATGGGGAAGGGTAGTTACTTTTATTTAAACATTGAGAAAATTAGTTATAACACATTAACTTGTCATAATAGGAAAAAAATATCACTATAATAGATGTTATTAAAGTACTTGAAGAATTTTCTTGTTAATTTTAGAAAACCAAAAAACAAAAGAGAAATAATGAAATTTTCTTAAGGAAGAGCCACAAATGGACAGTGTTATATTTAATGGTAGGATGTAAAGAAGTTCCATTATACTCAAAAAATGACGAGAATAGATGCAAGTCACTTTAATGTTCATCTTATCTCATGATATAAGAGACTCAAATATCTTTGTCAATAAAGTTTTATGAAAAGAGCAAAGTTATAGAAATGTATCACTGATATGCAAACAACTACTAAATGGAAGTTGTTTTTGTTTAACTGTTTTTTTTTTTTTTTTTTTTTTTTCTCATTTGAATTACATGGAATAATCAGGAAAACTGTAACAATTCACATGAGGAAAAAAAAAAGAAACTAGAACTGTTAGACAAATAAATCTATGATACATACGTCTTTTGATATACTATTTGTACAGCCACTGTTATGTTTGCTGTGCTTGTAACCGTGACAAGATCAAGGTTAGATGGAATACAGGTAAGGAAAAATAAAGCAAAATGCCAGATATACAGACAATCTTGGTTCTACATTTACTTCTAACTTTTCAAAACTAAGTTTTAACTATCCATTTTGTTCAGCTAGAAAGCAGGGAATTTTTTTTTAATCAGTTTATGAATATTTTCATATCAGAAGATAGACAAATAGATGAACTCTACAGGTATATGGAAGGTCAAAGATACAGAGATGACACAGTGAGACTATCAGGCCTGGCCATTTTTGACTTCTGTACATGGAACTTTGCTGTGTTAAAGGGTCTTACTTAGATGTCTGAAAACAGTGCTGAATGAGTACACTGGGAAGATCTACTAACACACATAATCAGGGCTAGCTGTAGCACAGGAGAAATCATGGACATGTGAACATAATTTTTGATTCAGGTCATGGTAAGAATGAAGACCAACAACCATGCTGAGAACTTGAGCAAGATACTGTGATAGTCATGAAAATTTCTCAACGTCTTGAAGCCAAGCTTGCTCACCAATGAGCTCCACTTCTCTCCCTTTGCATGACTAAACATGTTAAGCTATAAAAGTGCTTTACTGATTTGTAAACTGTGAAAACAGAAAGATCTATTTCCCTGTTGTTACTCAACTAAAAGAGAGAAAAAAGAAAAGCCCTGTATTTTGTGAATAGCTGTAGCAGTTTTGTAAAGAATACCTTTAAGAATAATGTTCTAACCCAGTTCTGGTAGCACAATATTAGTATCAGTGCTCAGGGGGGCAAATGTAGAATTTTCTTTTCTTTTCTTTTCTTTTCTTTTCTTTTCTTTTCTTTTCTTTTCTTTTCTTTTCTTTTCTTTTCTTTCTTTTCTTTCTTTCTTTTTTTTTTTTTTTTTTTTTTTTTTTTTTGTGAGTTCGAGGCTAACCTGATCTATAGAGAGAATTCCAGACCAGGAAACTGTGTCAACAACAACAACGGTCAGGGCTACATAATGAGACCCTTTCAATAACAACAAAATAATAAAAATAAATAACAGAGAGAAAGCTTCTCATTTGACACTCAATTCTGGGGTTCTTCTTACCATAGAGAAAACACATTTTTAGATTTTAAGATTCTTTCTCCTGTCCTTCTGGACTCTGGACTTTGATTGTTTTCCCTGTTTTCTTCTTTCTTGTATTCTTTTGACCCTTGTTTTTTTATTTGTAAATTCAGTTTTTAAGAACTAGAGCCACAGAAATCTTAAACATGAGAATAATTACAGAAAGGGTAAATATGTGGATGAATTTCAATTAATTTTAACTGAAAAGCAACTACAGTCATCATGTTGACACACTTCCTCCAACAAAGCCACACCTCCTAATTCTTCCAAATAGTGCCACTCCCTAAGCATTTGAATCTATGTGCCTATGCGGGCCATTCTTATTCAAACCACCACAGAAATTAAGTAGCCAAAAACATTTTTCTAACCATTCAAAAAACTACAAAAGAATAATTTATCACAGGTTTGAATGGACTTCTTTTTAAGTAACTTAACATTTAATATAAATATTGAAAAATAATATTTGCGTGTGCCACATATCCTCTGTTAAAACTATATATAGAGAGAATATCTGTATATAGGCTTATCCACTTTATTATGAGATATCAGAATTGTACACCACTTCATAAACATGTAGTCCATGAAGGAAGAATTACCTAGAGTTCACAAATCACACTTAGTGAGTAAATTTTAGAGTGTTAAATATATAGACAAGCATGATCTTGATGCAGCATCTTAGTAATCTATAGTTGTGTTCATGTTGGACTTACACTAGTATTCACTCAGTTTCAAAGTTTTGGGATTCGAAGGACCCTTGTTGTTTTCAAATTCTTTGCTCTTTAGAGAATCCATACAACTTTGACTGCCCTTCTATGCTTACATTTGGACCTGTCACATAGAAAAATACAATCTAAGATAATTGTTCTCAAAGCTATATTTTTCTTTGGTTCGCCAAAGGGATGTTATATTTTTATGGCCTCATTTCAAATAATAAAATCCCTGCCATTGTTCTTATATTAAAAGTTAATAGACCTCAGCATTCTACATAGGCTTAGTAGAGGAAGAAGGAGTGACCTGGGGGTGAGTGACAGTTTCACAACTCTGTTTTGTAAACACTGAAGACTAATTGGAAAGAGATCCTTGGCTTACACAGAACAAACAATGTGAAAGTTTTCCCCATGAGTGTCTAATTCACAAATCTCATTGACCAATACTGAAATGAAAGATTTATTAATCAATTGTGAAACCTTGCCAATGGTTTTCTTTTGTAGAGCAAAGTTACTACTGACTAGAGAGGATTTCATGACTCATAAACCTATGACAAATGTAACAACCAACAAAACCTCTAATCCCTGAGACTTTTATGAGGCCCATTTAAAAGTGGGTACAACCATTGCATTACAGCCTTTTAATTTAATGGAAGAGTCAATTTGTGAATGAAAAATCACTTGTCATTCTTTCAGAATTCGTACTTGTTTTCTAAGTGAATTGTCATACTAAAATTATTTTCTATGTACCTAGGCACAATGAAACAGGTGTCTGCTTATCTGTAATTTTGTAAAAACAGTTATTCAAAAGATAAAAAAAAGGTAACTGTCTTAAATTTTTGTAGAGTATGCCATTAAGAATATATATATATAAATTAGTTTTGAAATTATAGCAAAATTACATCTTTCTCCTTCCCCTTTCTTCCCATACATGACCAATGCTGTTTTTTTTTAATTCATAGTCTTTTAGTTTTACAAATTGTAACATATATCTATCTGTATTCATATATTTTTCTAAATATAATAATATTCTCAGTCTTATAATATTACTTATATGTGTATTTTCTGGACTCTTTGATATTGGAAAACCAATAAGTGTGATCTTCCCTGGGATGGACTATTTCTTTTGCTCTCAGCATTTCTTCCTTGCCTATAGTTTTTTGAGTAGAGTTAAAGCTTCCTGGGCTTTCCTCATCCACTTTAGCATATCTATTGCTGCTCTTCTGTTCTGCTCATGCTGAGGAAGTCATGTTGATGAGATTTCATCATCATGGGGGGGAGTAGCTTCTAAATATTTTACATAGTGAAAGACACTTGATAAGTACTTTTTCTATTCAAACAAAATAATTTTAGTTAGATTACATATAGATGATAAATAGGTAGATAGATAGATAGATATGATAGAACATACTATTTCTACAAAATGCATACTGAAAGAATTCAGGTATAACATGTCATAAAAGCAAAAGTGGGAAAATGTTAATTATAATCTAGAAAGGTGAAGAGTATTTAATTTTCTGAAAGTTGAAATTATTTCATCATATAGATTTAGAAGAGAGGGACAAGAGCAAGAAGAACTGAAATTTCTATATTTATTGTATGGAATATACTAAAAGGATCTCCTAAAATACCATTTTATTGATCTGCAAGTATGTGTAACTAGTTGCATGTTTAATGATGACACACAATCAAGAAACTCTCTTATCTCCCCTTTCTCTGGATATATTAATTGCCTTCTGACTCAATCAATAGTTCTTACACTAGTAAGTCCAGGAAAGGCAAACTTGCTACAATCTGAAGCAATCTCTCCTTACCTCTCTGGAGAACTCCAGCACAAAGGGCTTTCATTATATGATTTCCTGAAGATTCTAATCATTTGTTCATACAGGGTATATTCTTATTTGGCTTTAATTTAATCATCAAAAAAGTTTTTTAAAGAAACTTCATCTTCCTATTGTATTATTGAGATGAAAAGTTTTGAATATTTTGATTCTCACATAATCCTTCTGAACTTTCAACTTCCTTTTTTTTTTCCCCTGAAAACAATTCACAAATAAATGGGGCATTCCAAATGGGTTCAAGAATGCAAATTATAATAGGGCTTTAAGTTCCATACGTTAAATGAACGTAAAATGATAGTTTATTTGATAAGAGTATAACATCTACTAATTGCAGAGAATGACCAACATTTTGATGTTTTTCTTTTACATGTGGTCCTGATTAGTATAGTCTATTCAGATTTGATGTAATTTCCTAATTGAGACGTAATAGGTTTTGATTTTATCCTAAACTGTTGCTACTAACCATATAAAGTGAGTGCATGACCACACCAAGGTATGGTTGGGAAGGTTTTCATTGTAAATATGAAGGATTGTATAGCCAAAGGCATCTGGAAGAGTCCAAAGAAGGGAAGAATATAGTAGACTACACATGACCAGCTGACTGAACCAGTCCATAAGAAGAGGGAGGAATGATAGCGGAGGACCAAGAGACAGGGGCAAGAGTGTGTCAAACGATAATATGGCCAGCATTAACTTGTTTACCTTTAAAGTCTCAGCTCAGGTTACTTCTCAGCTTTTCCTCTTTTTCTGTACTAACTTGAATTCCAAATCTTCTATGCCCAAACCAATTTTATAAACGGTGAGCAAGAAAGCATTAAAGACAAAACCTAAGATTCATTCCTCATGAATACTCCCACTGAAGGTTTCCCTATTGACATGTTAGCTAATACACGGATCCATTATGTGGTGGTTTGAATAAAAATGCCCCCCCAGGTTCATAGATTGAATGTTAGGTCACCAGGGAGTGGCACTAATAGGAAATATGGCATTGTTGGAGGAAGTGTGTCTCTGGAGGTAGGGGTGGGCTTTGAGGTTTCAGAAGCTCAAATCAGGCCCAGTGTCTCTCTGCCTGCTGTCTGTGGATCCAGATTCAGAATGCTTAACTATTTTCAAGCACCATGTCTGCCTGACATGAAAATAATAGACTAAACCTCTGAAAGTGTAAGCAAGCTCCAATTAAATGCTTTATTTATAAGAGTTGGCTTGGTCATGGTGTCTCTTCACAGCAATAGAACAGTAACTAAGACACATTGCTCCCGTTCACAGTGTACAAGTCTGCATCATATCTTCAGTAGCATAACTGTAAACCTTTCAGTTATTCGACTAAACCCAACCACACTCTTTCATAGGTAGTAATGTATCTCCCCTGAATTTTCCAAATTCTTGTATCACTATAGCTACTGTCACTTATTTCTATACACTGCAACTAGGGTAGTATTTCTAAAGGATTTTTTTTTTTTTAACTAATCATTCAACTTGCTGAAATCTTACCATTGCTGTCTTACTTTAGGCTTATGGCTTCTTTGTGATCTATCTCCAGGTTTGTTTGTTTATTTTATTACCATATTTACTTCCTAAAAGCTCTACAACTACATCAAACCACCTACCTTTGCCTTAGTGAAACAGAATTTAATGCTTCTGCTTCTTGGTAAATGATACTTCTCTGCTCAGGAACCACACCTGTTCCTATACACATAGGCAGACACACACACACACACATGCACACATGCACACACACACACACACACACACACACACACACACCTGAAATGTTCCTATAATTCAAAATTATCTCTGGGGAAATCAGTCATTTCACTCTTACATTCTTTAGTGGCCACAACTTCCAGCAATCTGTGTCTTAATTTTATGGTCTCACAATTCTAGATCCATTTAAACATTATAATTCATACTCTTGCTATTTGATGCTGAAGAATGCTGATTCTGTCTCTGTCTCTGTCTCTGTCTAGGTCCACTATATCTGAAGGATGAAAATTTCTAGCAATCAGCATTTATTGAGATCAGGCATTGTTTTAAGTACTTATATTATGCCTTAGTTACTTTTAAATTTCTGTAATTAGACATCATTACCAAGGCAACTTATAGAACTTTATAGAATTTATAGAGGATTACAGTTTCAGAGAGTGAACCTATGAACATTCTATCATGGAGCACAGCTGGAGACTGACAGCAATGGGTTAGATCATTAACTGTGAGCTTATATCTGATCCAGAACCATGAGGCAGAGAGATCTCATGAGGAATAGTGTGGTACTTTGAAATCTCAAGCTCATCCCGTCACACACCTCCTCCCACAAGTCCATGCTTTCTAACCTTCCCCAAATAGTTCTATCAACTGTGGATCAAGCATTCAAAACACGAGTCTATGGGGGGCATTCTTGTTCAAAGAATCACATTTCACTCTCCAGATCCCATGGGCTTTTGGTCATATCATAATACAAAATGTTATTTAGTCCTCATAGTTCGTCATAGTTTCCACACAGTTTAAATCTCTAATATCCAAACTCTCTTCTGAAATTTAAGGCGATCTCATAATTGTTACCCCTGTAAAATAAAATCAAACTGTACGTTTCAAACATATTATCACACAGAATATACATTACCATTTCAAAAGGGAAGGATAGGATCAGAATATGGAAATACTGGATCAAAGCAAGACCATGGCACACAGTATGTATTTAATAAATGTTTCAACAATAACTTCCGAAGACAGTGGCAGCAGTGAGAGTGCTTAAAGTTATCAATAAGATAAAATGAGAAAATTTATGATCTCAATTACTATAAATATAATTAAAAGCAATATTATATATATTTATTAAATGGCAAATAGGAGACTCAAATGGATTCTATTGTGTCATGCAGATATCAAGAACAGAGTTCACAGAAGCACTGTGAAAATTATAATCCTAATACTTGCTGCCTATAATGAATAGTTTGTACAATAGAATACTAAATTTATAATACCAATTTCTAATAGTAATCTAAAAAATTATTTTGAAAATCTTGCTTTTCACAACTACTCTAGGAATACAATAAGAGAAATGATTATTTCCTGCGAAATGAATAAAGTCTGAAAGAATTCAAAGCAATTGTTAGGAGAAATATAGGAGAAAACTTAAGGAAAACAGGAATGTGCAAATGATTATTAAAGTTAATCTATTCCAAACATCTGCTTCTTTGCTTTATAGAAAATGAGCTGAGAAGTAGAGACAACATAGAAATAATGTACATCTGTGTGACTCTGCACAGAGAACTGATGCTTAAGCAGTCATGTAAACTAAAGTCTGACTGGAACATAAGCATCTAGTCAAGTCAAAACAAAGAAAAGAAAGATAAAGGTCTACACTTGTCAAAGAAAGCAGTATGTCTTGCTTAACTATCTCTATTGACTTTGTATAGATATATACAAACACAGAATTTCTTATGATCAAATGAAATTACTGTGGGCCTTGTGGGTTTCTCATGGATAATGAAGCCACACATACATGCACCCACATACACATACATGAACACACACACACACACCAGATTTTTAATCAAAACTACAATACTCCAAACTTCCCATGAGTATTGAACTGTAAGTCTAATAAAATTACTTTAAAAATGTTTATTTTATGTATATGGGTATTTGCCTCAATGTATGTATATCTGTGTTCCTCTTGTGTGTCTGTTTTCTATGGTATCCAGAAGAGGTCATGTGATCTATTGGAACTAGAGTTACAGATGGTTGTGAGCCATCCTGCTGGGGATAGAATCCTGATTCTCTAGAATGGCACCTAGTGCTCTTAACTCCTAATCCATCTCTCTAACCCCTCAAGTGAGCTTTTTAAAACATTTCTTCTAAAACTCATCTAAGATATTTACCAAAATCTAAACTGTGTTAAATCTTCTGCGTTAAAACCACAGCCCTTTTCTGAGTATCATACAGTAGGTATTTATTCAACATCTTTCACTAACATAATTATATTGACATGTACAATCAAGAAATAGGCATTGAGAAAGAAATTACATGGAACAAAATTCTATTGGCAGAAAGGTGAGCTTTAATATAAGTAGTATTAAGAATGGCCTGAGTACAAATAAGATCATTATAGAATTATTTTAAAACCTGAAATAAATTTCAGTCTAAATGTACATATATCTGTATATTGGTTCTGTGTAACATTATAAGCTACCAAAAATTATGTAATCATTAAAACACTTAGATGTCCATTAACTGTTACGAAAATTTTTCAGGATATATTGTTATTAGAACAGGATGAGTGGTACAGATCGTAATAAAAAGCCCCTAACTTAGACTTAGTCTGGTCTGCTCACAGTCTAGCATAGTTGTTCAGCTCACAGGCCTGAGAAATTACTTAATTTGACTATTTGGCTTTACTTATAGAGAAAATGCTATGGTATTGGAATGACTGAGAACTGCCTTCATAGGTTTGTGAAGACTGACTTAGATAAAACATTTAAATTCTTCAAACAACAACAAAAACACAACTTTATTAAATTCTAATTATTCCATTTTAATTATGTCAATACATTTACCTTTATGTAAAAATGAAATGAATAAACATACATAGAAACATTCTTTAAATAATATGAATAATATCCATTGTTTCAGGAAATACTCTTGGGGAGTCAAATAAATTTTCATCTTTCTGATATCATATTACAGATAAAATATTTTCCTGGTAGAAAAACCTGTGATATAATATTATAAAATCGTGTATTAAAATTGGAGAGAGAGAAACTGGACATGGACTACTATTATAACCCTAGCACTCAGGAGGTGGAAGCAGGAAGATTAGGGGAAGTTCAAGGCTGGTTAGGACCACACAATACCCTCTGGGGAGAAAATACTTGGACAAAATCAAATGGAAGAATATTTTTAATCAGAGAAAATATTCAAAAATCGATTTAAGTATTCACTATAAAAATTAATTACATGAACTTTATAAAACAATTCCCTTGGAGGTTAAACAAAAAGAAAACCTACTTTTGAAAAAGAACTTGTGGGCAGGCAAGTATGTCACCTTTGCATCCCCCAGCAAAGCAGAGTTTGGGAATAACGTGTTCATTGGAACGTTCTACTGGGGTCCTAATATACTCAGTGATTCACAATCAAACTGTTTAAATTGGAAACAAATTGACAGTTTTAATTGGAAAAAATGATATTTAGAAATTAATGTAAAATGAGTACATAGAAATGAATTTTAAGGTAATTTCACAAGATCTTTTCCGTGCAGGCGAGCTGCAAAAGAGTAAGGTGCCTCCCTGAAAATTCTTCTGAGAGAGGCTATCTTGCTGTGGTGAAGGGGGAGTTGCAAAGAATTAGAAAAGCTGGAAGAGGGTTCCTTTCAACTTGAGATTGTTGACTGTCCCTGTGCTTACAGTCTTCAACTAGTGTTTCATAAAGGGACACAATGATAACAGTATTTTTATTTTATTTTTTTACCTTACAGCCTTGGTTGTGTAGACCAGAAGGTATTAGGGGTGTGCAGACTGAAGCTAGGGAACTCCACCAGATGGATGCCTTCTAGGGAAAACCTCTATGAACATTATTGGTTCCTTGAGCCAATATTCTCCTGTCCTCTCTAGATGCTTATTTTTCAATACAAATTAGTATAAAATATAACTTAATTTATTTCAACAAAGACAAATAACTGCCTTGCTAAGCTGCACCCCTGTGAGAAGATTGAAGAGCAACCACTGGTTCCTCTGCTGGTTAGTTAGAAAGTGACAGGTTTAAGCTACACTTTCAAGCATTCCCATTTGCATAAAGCCACAGATCAGAAGAGTGACTTTTAGTGCTTTACAATTCAAAAATCAACTCCCATTCTCTGTTTCATTTATCATAACAGATGTTCTGATTATCATTCCCTGGTCACCATGTACAGTGCACATGTTTATATAATTACAGGAGAAAAGAGGTTAAAACAGATGCCTCATCCAATACTGTCAGAATGAACTGATACAAGGCTTCATGGTGAGGAACTGAGAGAGAGTAAATCTAATCCCTACAAATATACATAAGCAACAACCGAAATTCTTTTCTAACCCAACCTTAAATATGGATTCCTCCCAATAGACATAGGAGAAGCAACATACATCCTTATCTATCTGCTTTGTGTAATGTAGTTGAAGGCAGCCTAGAGGCACAGGAGGAATTTGCACTACATTTATAGGATGCCATGAATATGTATGTTACTTTTTTCAGAGGACAACAAATAATTCATACTCCTAATTTGAGTAAAAGTGTCATTTGTTTTTCTTCTCACATACCTATTTGTGCCACAGAAAATGTGGTGCACAGCACACATTACAGAAAAGCTGAGAAAAGGTTATTTACAGGCACATTCAGAGGAAGAAGACACACTCTAAATGGTACAAATGTAAACAAAGCCATTTTTCCTCTAAAGCAGTAGAGATGTTTGGGCTTCTATATTCACTGCCTGTTTCTCAGTCCACCTGAGTTTTATCTGATATCACTTGATAAAAATAGATATACACAACTGTTGATACCAATAGATGTATGCATATTATTTCAATCTTGTGGAAATTTGAAGGAGAAAACTAAAAAGCATTAAGAATCACTTTAAAATATTTTTTTCATTTTTGATTCTGAGTGTCTATATTCATCTGTGGGAGTGTATGTACACATGAGCACTGATGCTCACGGAGGACAGAGGCATTAGGCAACCAAGAGCTTCAGTTACAGGTTGAAGCCATCTTGGTTGTGATCCATCTTGGTGCAAGAGCAGTAGGCACATTTTAAACTTCTGAGCCATTTCTTGCACCTGAGGCCAAGATTCTAATCCTATTTGCGACATTAACTAACTGAACTTCACACTAGTCAATTACATGATCTTTGCCTGAGTTCACCTAGCTATGAGAAGAGGAGCTTGAAGATCAAGAGAAGGGGAGGTCTTTGCTGTTCTTTTCATCGTCTTACTCTAAAACCCTGAAAAAGGCATAGTACACAGAAGACCATGATGGAAATGAAGGAATGGATAATTCAGAAGAGCAGTAAGTAAGATCTTTGTCAGTCTACAATGTCTGTGACATTTTGTGGTTTATTTTCATCACAAGCACAATTGCTTTGTTAAAGCACACTATATATACATATATATATATATATATATATATATATATATATATATATATATATATATATATTAAACTCCAATTCTTCTGATTGTATCAAACAACTCCATTGTATTTCAGCAAGTCTACAAAGATACAAGATTGATTATACTATACACACACACACACATACACACATACACAAATAGAGACATCTAGCTATATAGGCAGAGTTGTGGTGTTGAGAAATTTAGGAATTCAATTTAAAAATTAAAGTTTTATTATTCATGGATTCTCTCATAGAATCTGCTTGTTCTATGAATTTGCCAAAAGTTAGAGGCAGAAATTAACAAAATTATTTCATCTAGTACTAATGTTTTAAATTTATTTGAAATTTTGAGCCTTTCCCATTTTAGATATTACTCGTGGTATTTCTCCAAATTTCTAGATCTAACTTAAATTTCAAGGTTTAGGCCACCTACACTCATTTGTAGATTTGGAACACTTAATTGCACCTGAAAAAGGAAGCATTTTAATATTATTCTTAAAATAATACATATTACCATGTAGAAAACTAGCATATCTTGCTTAGTAAAAAGCAGAAAAAGTTCATTATAAAATGGGTCATTACATATTAGGTAAATTATTAGCTTCTTAACCTATCATTATGTGGATAATTAACAAGTTTTCTTTAACCTGCCATTATGTGGATAATTAACAAGTTTTCTTATCTTCTAATAGCCCTTCAAGTAATCTAGTTTATCAGTCACAGCTCTAAAATTTCCCTTTGGCCATTGACTAAAATGAGTACAATGAGTGTTGCAGAAATAAAAAAAAAAATGGCTATTCTTCTTAAAAGAAATATTTACTTCTGCCTATCTTTGACATTTATTACTTAACTTTTTAAAAATATTGTCTCATTGCATTCTTTGTTTCTGTTACTATTTCATGTGTATTAAAATAGGCCAAATACACATGACTCATAATGACAAACAGAGGTCCTTTCATTTTAAAAGTTACTTTAATGTTTACTATCAATAGTTATCAACATAATACATTAGAAAAAATCCATACCCATATACTTCCTGTCATACTATGATTACACGTTATAGCAAACCTTTATTTTTAAATATTTGAAGCAGTGTTTTCAAGTGATATTAACTGATTAAATAGAAACAAGGGACTAAGTCTGCTTTAATTTTCTTGAAATAATGTATAACTAACTTTCTCTATTCCTTGGAGAAATAAATTCTCAACAAAATTTAAATTTAAATTTTAGCTACTATATATTTCCCCAACATCTTAGGTAAACTTTAAATTTCATATCTATATATTCATTATATATTATTATTTATAAAATGATTATTTTAACTTTTATTTATACAGAATAGTATCTGCTCACACCTAAAATCCATTCTGAATAGAAATCCCAATAGTAAAACTACAAAAAAAATGCATTCACTCAATTTTTTCCCTTAGTCTTAGCAATTATAAAAGTAATTACGAACAAGACTATTGGTCAAATATATGAAATTCCAGGTTGTTAAAACCCAAGCTCATAGCCTTTGCTTTAATAAAATATGTCATACAATGCATAGTTCTCTAATATCATTTAACCTATAAATTGGGTTTCTGACCCTTTTATCAGTGAAACAGAGAATACCAAGAATAGAATTCATGACTAATCCATGGAGCTTCTAAAACATCAAAAGATACTGGCTATAATTCTTTCATGAATTATTTTAAGTTTATGAAAAAGGGTCTTATGAAAAGAGAGCAACAGCAGAGCGCATTAAGTCATTGCATTATCCTCAGGCTTGGTTGAGTGTGCACTTAAGGAATCTTCACAATTTCAGTCACAAGACTACTCTGCCCCTGTGATTATTTTTTTTTTAATTTCTCATCAGTATAACTGTATAGGAAACTAGAAATCCTAATCATAAAAAAGACTAGTTATAGTCTTCTCTCCTGCAATGACCTGCACGCCTCCATTGGATTCACTAGACCACACTTGTCTTCTTTCAGACCTCTAACACAATGGCCACTTCTTTCTGTGATGGCTGTGATTAAGCCAGTAAAATCACCTGCTTTGGCTTCATGTGAATATACTAGAATTCTACTCTATGCAGTAGAAACTGTTGCTGCATATGTTTATCCACTTTGCTTTTTAACTACATACCTGCTACGTTTGCTTGTGTTACAAAGGTCAATCAGGGAAGACACTGCATCCTTTGGCATTATGCCTGCTAAGAGCAAGTTACAATTATGAAATAATAATTTAGACACTAGGCAAATGGTGATCAACATTAGAATGTAGTCAGTAAGAAGTAGTTTGAATATTTGGCTATGATGAAGTAAAAGATATGGTGGAAAATAGGCAGCAATCTTAAATTGAAACATGAGTTTCAATTTGCAGGTTAAATACCCTTTCACAGGGACCACCTAAGACCATCTGCATATCATATATTCATATTATGATTCACAATAGTAGCAGAATTACAGTTATGAAGAAGAAACAAAACTAGTTTTATGGTTGGGATCACCACAACATGAGGAATTGTATTAAAGTGTTGCAGTATTAAGAAGGTTGAGAACCACTGATTTAGATGAATGTATTGGACATCATTCATACTCAGATGAAGGATAAATATTGTTGGAGAAAATCCTTTCCCTTGGAAGATTTTCCTGATGGCAAAAGATGTGTAACATTTGTTTTATTTTTGTATTTTTTCATTTGGAAATTTTTTTTCTTTTTTAATTTGATTTGCCCATAGTCATTTATTCTTTGATGTTTAATTTCTTAAGTTCTTTGTATACTTTAAATATGGATTCTCTTTTAGCTGAATGGCTAGCAAAGATTTTTCTTCCCTTCTGTAAGCTATCTTTTAAACAATTTCTTTGACACATTTTTATTTTATGTATTTCTATTGGCCAGTTATTATTTCCTGAATTTTTAATGTCCTATTGATAAAAGTACCACATACTGCATACATCTTGTAGTGTTTCTGCTATGCTTTTCTCTAGAATTTTTGAGATTATGGTTCATATAGATCTTTGGGTTTTGTTTTTATAAAGGATGAGAGATAGAGATCAAGTTTCAGCTTTATACTTGAAATAATTAGTTTCCCCAGGTCTGTGAACTTATTAAAGAGAAGATAATGTACACACACACACACACACACACACAAATGCATAATTACATTATACATATGTATCACATTAGGCCCCCAAGAATTACAGGCTATTTTACATACTTTTGACTATTTTTCTTGAAGATAAGTTTCTACTGCTGAAGAGACAATATTCTTGAGTCACAGAACATAGAGAAATCAAGCTAGTACGAACCTGGAGTTTCCTTCCTACTGGCTAGTATTTGTGATAGCTGAAAGGTGCTATGTAAGTAATACCCTTGATCTCACCAAGCTGTGAACCTTGAGCTACAACAGTGGCTGTAATGAAAAGATAAGCCTATTTATGAAATAGTGGCATAAATGTTATGGAAGTAAGCAATCATTTTCTAATTATGTTTAAGTCCCACTACACGAGACAGATACATCCCTGGCTGTAGAGGAACATTTAATCTTTTAATATGGCAGCGTAGTTGCTCTAGGGTAATAAGAATGTTAGTACACACCTTTAATTCCAGTATTCAGAAAGCAGTGGTAGCACATGCTTTGAATCCCCAAGACAGAAGCAAGTGGAATGCAGAGGAGGAAGCAGAGCTCAGGAGTCATAGTCAGACAGGAAGTGCCGTCTGAAATGAATCAGAGTGAAGAGCAGGCAAAGTGATAAATCAGAGGAAATGTTAGCAGAGTGAGTCAGAGTTAGGACATACCCAACACTCATTATAACATTCCATGATATAAAAGCAGGCTCTCAGCTCAGCTCAGAGAGACAGTATGAAGCAGTACAAAGAAGAGATGCAGAGGCAGTCTGAGGCAAAGACAAAGAAGCAGTTCATCAGAAGAAGGGTTTGGGAGAAAGAGTCAACTAACAGTGGGAGTTTGAAGCATAGCAGAGCAGTCAGAGAAGTTTTAGAGTCAGTCAGAGTCTGCCAGAATAAGAAGAGTCCAGTCAGAAACAGTCAGTCAACTTAGAATGTCAGTTTGAACCAGAAGCTTGGAGAAGAGTTTGAGCCAGAACAGTGAGTGAGTTGAACCAGCCAACCAGAAGAATCAGTTGAGTTCAGTACAGCTCTGAGTTTGGAAGGAGCTAGTCAGAGTGAGTCAGTCAGGAGAAAGTCTTGGAGGCTAAAATGTTCTGGGCCTGAAGATTAGATTGCATGAAATTGAAATCTCTAAGGACCAGGGATTGAATTAGACAAAGAATAAATGATCTTTTTCCCTAAATATATGACTACACCTAGCACTGTTAAAGGAGCTGAGAATCTGCGGCTACATATGTCTTGGTAAGGAGCTTCTTCTCACTGTGGATGGCAATTAACACAGAATCCCCACAACTAACCACCTTGCAGAGAATAAAATATTGTGATGTTCTTCTCTCTAAATGGGATACACACACACACACACACACACACACACTCATTCTCCTTAGGCTCAGTAATCTTTGTGAAAGAGGGAGTGGAAAGACTGTAAGAGCCAGGGGAGTTTTATATATGTAGTTAGGTTTTTTTTTCTTGATAAATGTTAAAAATGGCATTTATTTCTGGATTCTTTGTTACTATACTTGTTGGTGTAATATTAGAAAATTATTTATTTTTAATAAGATTTTGTATGTTGTTTTGCAAAAAGCACCTATCCGTATGGTACATATTATAACACAAACTTTCAAAGTTTGAAATAAGAAAATTATTCTTATTTTGAAATAAGAAAATTCCTTATATTTTTAGATTTTTAAAGATTTTTATTTTTTTTTTGGTTTTCAACACAGGATCTTACTATGTAGCTCTGGTATTCCTGAAACTCATTATGTATACTAACTTGTTCTAAAACCGACAGAGATCTACCTACCTCTGCCTCCTGATCTCTGGGATTAAAGGCATGTACCTGGTGCAACTAAAATCTTATAAGCTCCATATACACAATGAAATTCCCTGGTTTAATTAGCAGCCTACAAATATATACAGCATAATATCAAAAAATAGTGGATTCACCCTTAAAAATGTGCTGATCATTTTTTATAGGAAACCAATTGTACAAAATGAAGACACATAATTTTCTCTTTTAAAACAAGCATCCATTATTTATTATTATTGGTTTTATTTCCATCACTGCTTATTGTATTCTTTATGATAGGCCTATTTGTCTCTGCTTATGAAAGCTGCTGATAAGATACTTGGCTTTGGTTTTTTTCTATTTTCTGTTTCTTGTTTTTATTAAAGCTTTTTTTTTCTCTTTTTATTGAAAAAAGTTATATAATATATTCTGATCACTCTTCTCCACTCCATCAATTGCTTTCAGATAATTCCCAGTTCTTATTCTCTCACTCTTATTCTCCACTTCACTCCCCATGCCTTCCACCCACACTATTCCAATCCTCCCCTTGTTTTTAGTTTTGTTTTATTAAGAGATTTCCAGAAGCAGAATAATAATGAATTCCATTTAATGAAAAGTTATGCATTCTCATACCTTTCTATGCATTTTAATTCATCAATCCATTACAGCCTTGCAAAAAAATATAAAAATTCAACTTGGCACAGAGGAGGTAAATAAATTTCATAGGGAGCCACAAAGCTAACAGCAGAGAAGTCAATCAGCACCAGGGTCTCAGTTCAGAACCCATGTCTTTAACTACTGAACTACTGTCCCCAGGACATGTTTAGAAAAGTTAAGGGTTTGGGGGGGGGGACAATGAATTAATGAACTAACTAATTAATTAAATGGCCTAGTTGTTTAAGACACAGGAAATCAAATCAAGCTTCTGTCTGAAGTTGACTATGTCAATAAATTACCAGGCTTTTGAACTGGAAAAAATTGTGTTGCTATTTAACCCAGCTCTTTCTTATTAAATCATAACACACATTGCATTAGAAAATGAATATTATCAAGACCTAACAGATAAAAAAGTAAAGGAATTTGGAGATGAAGACATAAACTTAGTAAGAAAGGTGAAAATGCAGCATTAGAAAGCTGCAATTAGAAATCCCAGAGAGAAAACAGCTCAGTATCCTAAGAACGAGGGAGCACAGGCGAAATGCAGGAATGAAGAACAAAGAAGTCCACATGACTACTAAAGTAGCAAAGTTTAATGTGCTTTTTAAGAGTGTATATCTTATCAGGACACAGTGAGTCCTAACTACGGTCACTCAGTAACCCCGTCCTACTTCCTGCACTGTGTGGGCAATATTTGGGAAACAGAAATGGAAGCTTTGATATTTGTCATGACACAAAATAGCTTGCAGACATGCCTGAGCTAGACAGATTGACACAGAACACCTGAAGCCACAGGTGATAGCAGGCCTCCCCAGAATTTTAAAGATGCTGTAAAGGGTGAAGTGCCTCAACAACACCAAGGTTGGGTTATAATTCTTTCTCTTTAACAACTTTTAACTATTCTAAAAATAAAGGCAGGGAGAATCTCTGCTGTGCAAGAGAAGAGGTGATGTCTATGGAGCAGAACACAGCAGAGAATCAAGGAACCATGCTCACTCTGAGAGCTTCATGCTCACTTCTTTATTTGTTGGGTTTTTTGAGATTGTAATAAAATTACAATATTCCTCCATTCCCTTTCCTCTGTTCAGCCATTCCATATTCTGATCCTTGCTCTCATTCAAATGTAATGTCTCTTTTTCATTGCTATAATTCTAATTGTGAATCGTGCTTCTGACTATTCATTCAAAAGTATTGAAATCAGAATATCCAAGTGATATTTATGTTCTCATGCTCAGTGCAGAATTATTTCAAATAGTCAAAACTTGGAAATAAATGGGTGATAAAGAAAATATGGTTTATATACACAGTAGGATACTGTTCAGCTTTAAAAAGTCAAATATTTTGTTGGTGAGACTTTATGGGTTTAGCTTCTAATGTTACAAGGAGATACAACCTCAACAAACTCCCTGATCCTCTGGTTCTTAAATTTTTATGACACTCTTCTGCAATGTTTTCTGAGCCTGAGGTGTAGGAGTATTTTGTAGATATACCCATTAGAACTGAACTCCACACCTCTTCCTTTTGATCGGTTGCTGTTTTCTGTTGCAAAGAGATGTTTCTTTGATGAAGGGTGAAGGCTACACTTATCTGTGGATACAAGGACAGAGGTTTAGATTGTTGTTAAGGATTTGCTGGTTTAGTATAAAATTGTGGTTATAGGTTTTCCTCCAATATCCATAATGAACTAGCACTGAGTATTTAGTTAGGTTTCCAGTACCAAGCATGATTTCCATCTTATTGAGTGGAGTTTAGTCTAATTAGAGTTGTTCGTTATCAACAACTATTGTACCATTAGGGTTATCATGCCATGATGCCACTCAAAAGCATAGCCGGGTAGGACTTTTGGTTGCCTCCTTCCTTAAACTTTCATGGTGCCTTCTGGTCTCATAAAAACTAGTCCTCAGGGAAGAAGCATTCAGACCAGTTCCAGCTCAGGGATCTCTGGGCCCTGTTCATGAGGTGAATGGTGTATTCAGCAATAGGGACTTACCTTTAAGAGCAGAAATGAAAGGCACTCTTTTGAGATGTTGACAAGGCCTTTCCAAGAAAGTCCCAAAATATATAGCCTTTTGCTATTGCCCTTGGTTGCCCCTGGATATATAAGGTAAATCCCTAACTTCATTTTAGAACTAAGATTTACCTAAATTATTTAATTTAAGAAATTACTATTCAGGATCTAATTTGTGCTAAAGAACACAGCATTGAGAAAATTAGACAAAAATCCCTAGGTTCCCAATGTTTACATTCCCATCAACTTTCATTCAGATTGAATAACAACTACTAATGATTTTAAGTATTGATGCTGACAACTTTGTTCTTTGTACCGATACTAAAATCAATGAACACACACACACACACACACACACACACACACACACACACACACACACAGAGATCTTGGTAAATATTTATTCAAATGTAGTTAAAGAGAGTTATCTACTTGGACTTTTACATTTCAGGGATCACCCTCATTTTTTTTTGTTTGTTTGTTTAATCAAGAAAAGTCCCCCCTGGGGTCTAGCAGAGTTTTAATTGCTGCCCCTATTTTTTCTGTGATAAAAATAGCATCTATCTGTCAGGTGTTTCATGATTGCTTTTCAAAAAGCTAACAGAAAGTGTTTGCATACTATTTATTGTCTCTCATTATAATCTAGACTTTCATTAACACCCCTCTCAGCACTAGGTTCTGAAGCCTTTCAGTAATCCTTGGTTTTGGTCTATGCTCATACCTTTCTGAATGTGCCAGATCTCACATGCTTTCAGATGCCAGGGCTTGATTAGTACTTGAATGGGTAGAAACTGCTTTTGCTTTGAATTATAAATTTTTCTTCATTTTGCCTATACTTCCTTCAATATGTTTAGATGAAGAGAAAAATGCAACTATACAAGGTTGACGTGACACAGATGTGTTCATATTAGATGACCTAGCAATGCTAGAATGCTACCTAGCCTAGGTATTTTTTATAAAAAGATAAATTATTATGTAAAAATGTGGACTTCTAGAATATCATTGCTGGTAGAACATGGAAAAAGTCAGCTGTATTCCCTGTAGCACCATTCATCCATTTATTTTGTCTGAGGCTGAAAAAAAAAGGGCACAAGAGAAAGATATTTTTAATAAGTACTTATTGTAGGTAATAGGTCAGTTGGAATCCCTTGGTTGTGTAATAAGTAAAAAGCTTTGTGAAAATAAATGTCTAAAATTAACTGAAAATTTGAGATTGTTTACTATGTGATTCATAACACAAGTACCACTATATGCATCCAAATGACTTTTAATGAAACAGAAATGTTCCACACCAAATATTTTTGTCATGGAATTGCAGTTGAGGTTAAGGTGAGCAAGGATAAGAAATACGAATCATACTTCACTCTAGGCAAAGCAAGGAAAGAGGTCTAAATCATGGTGTTTCAGAGATGGAAAAAAAAGAGAGTTGATCAAAGGAATAAAAGGTCCCCAAATTTCAGAGGTTACCAAGTTGATCTCATTTGATTTTAGAAGGTAGGGAGCTGAAATGACTCCTATAGCACATATGAAAATTTATATACATGCATTTAAATAAGCATTTAAATATGTGTGTGAGTGTTGTTTATGTATACAGATACATAATTTGCATTCTTAAATTCAAGAATGTGTAGACATACTTTCAGGGTAAAAATTTGTTTAATTTTTGTGTAATTCAATCCCTATCCTAGTCCTGGAACTCCGGAGCTTTTGGGCTAATGTAAAATCTGATCTTAGAAATGGAAGGCTTCAGCCCCAGTGTCTGTATAATCTAGAACATTTAAATTTACTGCTGACTGAGTCACTCTGACTAGCCCCTTCTGAACTCAGAGCTTTACTATCAACTTACTCACTGTTCTGGCTCAAACTCTTCTCTAAACTGACTGGATCAAACTGATGTTCTGAGCCAGCTGACTCTTTCCTACTGAACTCTTCTGACTCTGGCAGACTGGCTGACTCACACAAATTTTTTGACTGAACTTCTCTGCACAGCTTCAAACTAACTCATTCTTTCTATCTGATACAGACTTCTTCTGGCTAACTGCCTCTGTGTCTCTGATTCAGTCTCCTCAGACTGCTCTTATGTCTCTGCCTTTCTGTCTGCACTCTTGAGATGAAAGCCTGCTTTTCTATGAAAGTTGAACATAGCCTCACTCTGACAAACTATGCCAACTCTTCCTTTGATTCATCACTTTGCCTGCCCTTTACTCTGACATCACTTCCTATCTGACACTGACTCCTACTGAGCTCTACTTCCTGCCCCTCAAAAGCTGGGATTAAAGGTATGAACCACTACTGCCTTCTGAATACTGGGATTAACGGTGTGTACTAACATTCTGTCTACATTCCATCTGGACCACACAGGCCTCTGTACATGATCCCTACATACAGATCCTTGGATTTGATCCCTTCCTAGCTATCACACTGGACTTTCAGTCAGAAGAGTCATGTTTCTGGATCAAATGATTAAATATTCTTCTACAAGAAAGTAATAAAGCCATACTACATCGTATCTAGTCAGACAGAGTCAGGAATTTTAAGGATTAGATTACAGTAAATTAGTTTTCCTAATTTACTAATTAGTTTATATTAGAAAAGTATGAGTAAGCAAGCAGTTCTGTGTAGTTTTGCTGGAACACAACAACACTTATATTCCAAAGGCTTCTGTGTGATTAGGAAGTTGAGAACAGTTACAACAGATTAAACAGTTCTGAAATTCTGAGAGTTCACTCTCTGATCCTTCACAGAAAATGTGTTTGCTGGCCCTATTCTGATTCCTCTCTTCTGATGCCTGTTCCTTCTCATCTACCTTTTGCTCTCTCTTTCTCTCCGTCTATCCTCCTCACTTCTTGTTTTCTTCTTTTATAATCTTGATGCTTACTCCAAGCATGTCCTCAAAACTGGCTACTCAAAACTTCTGGATTTTCAAATTTATTGAAGTATTTAAATGTCCCACTTGAGGATTCTCTATACTTTTACCCAACTTCATTGCATTCTTATGTTCCCCGGAGCTCATGCCCCAACCACTGCCCTCATCAAGCAGTTTCCACAGTTTATTATCTTACATAAGTCTCTTCCTATTTAGGTACAAAATTTGTCTATTCTCCCATGAAAATTACAATTTTCCGAGTTCCATGCCTTTCACGCAGCTTATATGTCACTGTTGCTGCCTCATTACCACACATGTACCCTGTGAATTCCTCCCATCTGCCTGTGCCTGAGAATACACTGAATACACCACCAAGAAAAAAAAAAAAATCAATCGTCAGTTTTCTTCTTCCCTGAAGCTTCTTCAGTAATAGGTTTTGTGGTATTCATTGAAACTTTCCTATCTCTTAGTTCTAAAGACTATAACTTTACTAGAGTTGAGAAAAACACATGCTACACTTCTTGTTTTTGAATTATTTTGCCATTTTACATTTTAATAATAATTTTTGCTCTTTTTTGTATAAGATAAGCTGTATCTACTTCATGTTTCAGTACAACAAATCCATCAAATACCTCACTCCCAGTGAATAAGCCCTAAGAACACAGACAAATGTTGTTCATATTGTTGTGCGTGCAGCATCAATTCCATATCCAATTTTAGATATAGTTGAGTAAATGTTATTATATCTGAAAGAAAACCAAGAGGCTATCCATTTCAATTATCTTTAGATATTTCTCGTTTCGACATAATAAATAATAAAGTCAGAACACCACAGCCTATTCAAATGTTTGGATCTATCTTTGCAAATTGCCTCAATTGTCTTACTAAATGTTTTTATAATTTTACCCTTTTCCAAGGTATCATAAGAAAAAGAATGACTAGCTATATTAAGAAAATATGTTACATAACTAGTTACAGAATAATTACAGGAATCATGTTTGCTTAAATGTAAAACAATTAATTATGTGTTTAGATGGATATTTTCTGAGAATTTTGCTCACAAAAGTATATGCATGTATACACACACACATATATACATATATATTTCATTAGAGGCATATTTATTTGAGGAAATAGTTATAGTACAATGTATCCATAAGTTCTAGAAATTTGTAAGTAATATGAGGGGGAAAAGGTCTTTGGCTTAGAAACCATACCACATTTTTTTAAGCAACTTTCATATAGCTAGGAGTCTTCTTTTTGGCAGGAACACATGTAACACTTAATTTTGTGAGCATCAATTTATCCCACTAAAATTTGCTCACTAGCTTCCTATTCTTGGTTCTATAAGCCTAGAAATAAACTCTTTAGTTCATAAAATTTCATTGTCAAAAAGTATTAAAATGAAACAACTAGGCTAAAGTGTTCACATCTAAATACAGAGATAAAAACTCAAATCATGTTCAGCTAACTGAATGGCTAATGAAGCCAGAGAGGCAAGGAAAGCATTCTACAAAATATAAATATCTATAAATATTCCAATTGCCATTATGGGGTCATCTCATGATAGCAGACTGTAGATTATCAAACTATATAAAAATTACAGAAGCCCATGAGAGAATGGAGTGGGAGGAACTGAGTTGGAGCAGAGTTGGTGAACTCTTTATGACAGAAGCTATTACTGTTCTATCATCACCTCTGTCACCACACAGTGAGTCATAGAAAATTATCTTCCAGTTACCTAGCAAACTGGATCATTTTCTAGCTAACTTAGTGTGCAACCACAAGGTTTGCTCTTACTATGGTATTCACAATCCTGCTAAACATCATCCAACATGATATGGGTCCTGGTAGATGTAGTCTCCATTTCTTACTTTGAAGCATTTCAGCCCTATCTCCAACTGTTCAATTTCTCTAACTTTTCTTGCAATAAACTCCTTAAGAACAATTGCTTCTATCATTAGTTTGGTAATTTGTTTTTATTTGTTCCAGCAAAGACTTAATGTGGCTCATTTGGCAATTAATCATTAGTATAGTATGTAATTCCTCATGACATCTGTTCTGCTTTTTCATCAAACTATCATTTATGCTTTCCTTTTCTTTGCATATTTTTCTTTGTTTGGTCTCTTAGTCAGACACCAAGCACCATTATAAATGGGCCACACTATAATTTACTGGCCATATCCATATTGCCAGGCTCATGCATATGGCTTTACTTTACTTTTATCCTAAAAAAGTATAGATGAACAATCTATTCCTCCCTAATTGTGATGATAAACAGTTGTCTATGAGAAACAACAATAACAAAAATACGCAAAATATTAGCAATTCTGAACTGCACTTCACACATCTCCTTTCAAGATTGAAAAGTATATTTCCTCAGGTGTTCAGAGGTTGTAAACTGTTCTCAAGGCCCTGCACTATTGGTCCATTACCCAATGCTCATCTCCTTTCAGGACAGCTCATATCTGATGGCTGATCAATGTGCCAGGTCACAGATTTCAGCTCCATCATTCCAACAGTGACAGCTCTAAAGCCACCTCAGCCTCAAGTGTCCCTAGTACACAGTGTATCTCACATGTGACTCTTATGTTGCCTATTCATTTGCCAAATCTTATTTCCATTTCTTCTACAAAATTTCTGCCACTAATGTCCACTTCACAGAAAATATGAAACAACACAAAGTACATCATCGTTGCTTTTCTCATTTTACCCACTAGTCTCTTTTCATTCTAGTTAACATTCAGTTTAAATGAATTATTTTCAAGCTGATGTGATGACTAAGAAGGTAAAAGTGTTCAACTCTAAGTCTGACAACCTGAATTCATTCCCTAGGACCCGTATTATAGAAGGAAATAATAGACTCCTATGAATGCTTATTTGACCTACACATTTACTTCATTTATAATTCCATGTTTCACTGTCTATTTCAATGTTAAAAGTAATTTAAACAATGGAAACCTCTTTCAATCCACTGTTGTATTTTTAATGAGTATTAAGCTAGTTTCAGTATACTTTTAAAGTATATGAGAAAAAAAGAATATTTTTAAAAATTCTCTTTCCTTTTTTTTGGGAGGTGGGGGGGGTGGCAGGGTGAGGGGTTCTCTGTTGTAACCCTGGCTGTCCTGGAACTCACTCTGTAGACTAGGCTGACCTTGAACTCACAGAGATCCACCTGCTTCTGCCTCCTGAGCGCTGGGATCAAAGGCATGGGCCACAACTGCACTGCTCTCCTTACACTATTAACTTCTCATAACAGATCCCAACCACAGTTTTCTTTCCCTCCATTCCTCTCAGTCCCCCTCCCAATATCCCTCTTTCCCAGTTCCACTCCCTGTCTGCTTACCTTTGGAGAAGAGTAGGCCTCCCAGAGATATCAATCAAACGAGGCACCAGATACACTCAGACTTGGCACAAACCCTCATTAAAAAGGCTAAATAAAGCAACCCAATGGAATGAAAAGGATCCCAAAATTACGCAAAAGGGTCAGACACTCACCCACTCCTGATGTTAGAAGTTCCATAAAAACACCAAGATAAAGAGTATTCTTAAGAGAGGAAAAGAAATTTACCTCTTAAGTTAAATATTTAATTACAGCCATTATAAAATCCGTTATGCCAAACATGAGAAGAATCTTGAGATAATAGAATTTGGTAGACAGGTAAAGAAGCAGAAGAAAATCTGAATGAGAAGAGGAGAATACAGACCAGGGGCAAAATATAGACCTGAAAAGAATTGTAACATAAGCCAGAACAATTTTTGTGATGTAAATGTTCTCAACATTCCTACCCTTCTTGTATCTCAGTGGATAAAAGACCTTTTCACTCTGTTACCCAGCCATAAACCCATCTAAATTATTCTACAGATTATGCTGAGTGAAAAGAAGAAAGTGTGGGCATTAGCATTTAATTATTCTCTTGGTTTCACAGCAGAGGACAATTTATTCTTTGCTAATTCAATTCCTACTCCTAAAGAGTTTCAATCTCCATAGAATCTAAACTTAAGTATAGACCTAGAAGACTTCAGCCTCCATACAATCTAATCTTCAAATCTAAACCTAGAACATTTCAGCCTCTAAGACTGCTGACTGAGCTCACTCTGATTAGCTCTCTTCTGAACTCCAAACTAAGTTGTAAACAGTCTGCTTCTGACTCTATGCTTTCTCTTAGCTTATTCTGGCCTAAATCTGTTCTTCGTAGTATCTTCTAGTAAACTGAACTGTATGTGAACTGATGCACCCAACCTGCCTGACTGAACTATCACTCTGCTCTGTTTCTTGTCTGCTTCCATCTCTTTCTGAGTTCTGCCTCCTGTTTGCTTCCCATGTGCTTCCACCTTACTTCTACCTCATTGTTTCTTTCTCTGAGATCTCACTGCTTCTTGTCTCCTTCTACCTCTTTCTGAGCTCTGCTTACTGCCTCTACTTTCACATTCTGCTTCTACTCTCTGTTTCTCTCTACTAAGCTGGGAGTAAAGGCATGTGCCACCAGTACTTTCTGAATTGGGTTTAAAGTTGTGTGCTACATTGGGATTAAAGGTGTACACTAACATTCTTTCTACCCTAGACCAGCCATGCAGCTAGATTAAAAGATTAAGTATTCCTCTACAGGAAAGAGAATTGAGCATCAATGTCCATCCCTCTCTCTATGTACTGACTGTGGATAGAATATGGCAAGCAGTCTCAAGCTCCTGTTGCTGACTTTCCCACTATGATTGACTGTATTCTCCAATGGGGAGCCAAAGTAAATCCTTTCTCCCTTAGATTCTCTAAGTCATTTTGTGACATCAGAAGGTAATGGATACACCTGTGTAAGTGCTGTCCTTATCCTCAGTCTTTCCTACGTAGTATCCATTATAGTCAGAACAATATTCCAACACACACTAATCATGATACTTCATCTAAAAAAATTTTTTTTGGCAGCTTTTTAGATAAAATATGAAGACTTACACAAATCTTGATCACATCCCAAGCCTCATTGGATTTCCCCTAATCTTTTCCTCTTGCATAACTCAATTAATTAGTCCCTGTCTAGTCATTTTGAACTTCTCGATATTCTTACTGTAACTATTCCTCCTATATTCAGCTTGTACATATAAGTCTTTCTGTATTTAGATGAGCTTGTTTGCTTTTCATTCATATTTTTCTTATAAATGGCTTGATCTTATATTGTACTTCTCTCACTTTTTCTATTAGCCTAGGAGTTACATCTATTCACATACTGATAACCCTCACAAATTTCATTTAAATTGTGAAAATGGTAAAGCCCAAGGGGCCTCAACCCTACAAAAAGAACTATAGGCTATTAAAGAATGCCCAGAGTGGGAGAAATAGTCTTCCTCAGAGAAGAATATAGCAATTAGTTATCCTATCACAAATGTTCAACCCTAGAAACATACATAACTAGGATTGTACAGACTGAGAAAGTTGTATTCATATATTTATTAATGTATATTTATACACATATACATATATGTATGTAACTACATTTAATGAAATAAGAGGTCATGAATTTGAAAGAGAGCAAAGGGGTATATGAAAGGATTTGGAGAAAGGGAAAGAAAAAGAAATGTTTGCCTTAGATTCAGCAGATGTAGATGTTGATTCAGGGCAAAGGCACTTTATTATTTGTCTATTTCAATCTCTCTCCTAGTCCTAGAACCCTGGAGTGTTTCAGCCTTCATACAGTCTTGAGCCTAGAACTGGAAGGAGTCAGCCTCAGCCTGCTTACCATCTAGAACATTTAAACCTCCATACAATCTAATTAACCTCTAAAACTCACTGTAGACTGACCCATTAAAATGAGCTTCTTCTGAACTCTGACTCTTCTGTTTCAACTCACTCTTGTTCTGTTTCAAATTCTTTCCAAGCTGACTCATTCAAATAGACCTTCAGAGCTGGCTTACTGTTTCTGACTGAACTCTGACTCTGGCTTTCTCTGGCTGATTCTCTGACTGCCTCAGAGTCAACTTCTCTGTTTGACTTCAAACTGATTCAATCTTCTCATCTGATACCAACTTCTTCTGCTAAGCTGCCTCTGTGTCTCTGTGTTTCCTCCTGAGCTCTCATTGCTCCAAATTGTCTCAGTCAGCCTCTCTGCTCCTCAGTGAGACCACTTCATTGTCTGTTTGTCTGTTCCTCACCGAATCATCTCAGACATGTCTTATATGACACTGACTTTTACTGAGCTCTGCTTCCTGTCTCTGTTTCCATTCTCTGTTTCTCTCTTTGGGATTAAAGGCATTGACCAGCACTGCTTTCTAAATATTGGGATTGAAGATGTGTAGCAACATTCGTAACATTCCTTCTACATTCCATTCAGACCACAAAAGCCTCTGAATGTGATTCCTATATATGGAACATAGACACTTCCTGGCTTTCACACAGGCCTATTCTTTTACAGAAAATGATGCAATTTCATTCTAATCTCAAAAAAATAAAAGAAATAATTAAAAATTAAAATAACAATAATAATAAAATTAAAATAAAATTGCAGCTGAGCAAAACAAAAAATAAGTTGAAATTTCTACTTTCCTCAGTAAAGCAATCATGATAGTGTTAGTGTACAGATCTTCTCCCTCATGATAATCTTTTATTTCTATCCTACACTTTATTTTCCTCTTCACTTTATCTGTTCCAAAATTATGTTTAGAGCTGGCAATTATCTGCTGCCTATCTGCTTAACAATTCTATGTACAACGCTGATAATGCCATATCCTACCACCTAGTTTCACATTCTTCTTGAAAATGTGACTTGCTAGTTCAGAAAGCATCTTGCATAGATCTTCTTCAGTCTTTGCCTAAAAATATCTTCATCTTCATGTCAGTCTATTCCCCCCCACCACGTGTGTGCTTATGTATTTGGAGAGCAAAAGTCAGTCTCAGCTATTATTCCTCAGGAGCTGTCCACTGTTTTGCTGAGACTGGTTCTCCCATTGGCTTGGGTGTCTATGAAGGCTTAACTCAGAAAGTCCCAGGGAACCATTTTTTCAAATTCCCCAGAGCTGGAATCAGAAGTACACTACCATGCCAGGTAGTCAAACATAGTGTGTTGGAATCTAAAGCCCTTCTGCTTGCATGACAAACACTTTCCTGGTTGAGCCAATATCCTGGCTCAAGTATCAGTTTTCTTCATGAATTTAGCAACTTCACTGTAAGAATTAATTCTTCTTAGCACTTTTAAGTTAGCGATCATACTATTTGCTACCACCCTTCTTTCTTTAAAAACTATGATGTCCAGTTAACTACAATTTATCTCTTCATAGTCTGTAAATTGATTTATTATTTCTATTTTGTAATCTTCTCAGTGGTCTCATCTCACAACACAGAGTCCTTATAGACCAGCATCAACATCTGAATCAGTGGAGTTCTCTCAGAACCAAACCATCACACAGTTATTTCCTGTGCTTAAGTAAGACAATAAACCCTGGTTTTTAGTTGTAGGACTCTACCTCAGAACTAGTTACCAGATCCCAGAAGTTCATTATTGCAGTAACTTACTCTGAGCTTCATATTTCAAAAGTAATTAAAAAATGTTATATCTCTTCTTATTTGAAAATTAATCATCGTTCATGTGTCCAGAATGCTGATTTTTATGTTAACACGGTCTACCATATAACTAAAACTAGCCAGCTATGCTTTCTATTTGGAAACCACATTTACTAAGTCTGGGCATCAAACACCATCTGCATACATTCACAGTTCTATGAGTTCCCTCTATCTTTGTATTATGCTATTTATATCTCTTCATTTTATATAGCCCCTTTCAATTAGGATTTGAGACTGTGATATATAGCTGAATCCCCAATGTATGGCAGAAGAATACCTGGGGAAATGTAGATTCTGTGTGTTGGATGGCTGAGTGATTAAATACAAATGTGAATTGTTCTTTATCATAGAGGAAAAGCAGGCTCATAAGCTTCACTTGAAATTAGACACATTTAATCACATATACAATGGTTACCATGAAAAAGACTGAAGATAGAAAGTGCTGGTAAGGATATACAGGAAAGACAACTCATCATTTTATGTTTGAATTTTAAACTCAAATATGGCCAATTGAAAAGACAATATGGAGTTTTCTTTAAAAATTTATAGTTTCATTAAAAACCTATTTTAGTGTTAAAATAAATGCCTAGCCTCAGAATCAACAAAAAATTCAAATTTAATAATAATTGTCCAGTAAATTTCTATCTTATTCATTTATTAATGTTGACTGGTTTTTAAAAATTATCAGTTTCAATAGATTATAATCATGCTTGAAGATTGGCAAGGTATTATTAATTAGATCAATTAATTTTACAGTCAAGAATTAATAAATTGCCTTAAGAGATGCCTCTTATTGATGTTCAAGCTCAGGGTATTTTTTTCAAGATAGGCAAACAAGAAATGCTGGTTGACTAACCACAGCCCTCCTTCATGTCGTTAACATCTCACCTTCTGTGATTGCATCATAACCTGGAAGTCTGGCTCTATTATCTTGTTTTCTGCAACTTTTAACATATGAATATATTTAATAAGTAATGATATAGACTTTCCAGCATACATTGCATTAGTAAGTAAGACAGACTTGTCACAGTAATCCATTAATATTTCTTTTCTGGTGTGCCATCTAGGTAGTATTCTTATAACTTTTGAGTACTCTATTCAAAAAAAGATAAAAAATAGAAACAATGATACAGTGTCGAGGCAATTAACAATAACTTTGAGGGTGATTAACCTCACAGAGTTACGAACCCTCCTCTTTGATTCTGCTCCTCCAGAATTTGCAGTTTAAGTGTTTTTCCTATATTTGGACTTCTTGTGATATTTTAAAAACTGTTCATTTTGCCACTGTTTATGGATTTTAAGAAAATATTTTCTGTTGAAGAATAAAGTAGGCTTTCTTAAACTTGTGAGAATAATCTAGTAGATTCTATAAAATTATAATGAATAATCATTTTTTCTTTTAAAATTAAGAAGCATGAGGTACTATAAAAAAATAACGTTCCTTTAGAGGAAAATAATCTGAATTCTAGTATTGCAGAATATAGCTTAAATTATGTTTAAGTAGATCAGGACACGAAATGAGGGAGTATTTTTTATTAATTTTGATACTGATTTTATAATAAATAGAATTAAGGATTTTTCTACATTATAAATATGAACTTTCAGAATGATATTGCAATTATATTTTATTGTTTCTCTTTAATAGAAGAATTAGAAAACAGTAAGCACACGGCAGAAAACATCCATTTATCATTTTAGTTATGCATATAATAACATCTACGGCAGCCATCATGCCACTATACAATGACAGATGGTACATGATATAAAAAAAAGCCTCATTATTTACATCCACATCGCATGAAATATGCCATATTAAAAAGGCTTTGCCCATATTAAAGCTACTTCTAATTTTCTCTGTCAGAGTAAGCAATTTATTAGGCAGTATGTTTGATGAGAGCAATTAAACTCCCATTTTTCGAGGATGGTGGCATCTTCTAAGACACACAGCATCAAACAAAAACACCAAATATAATGAAGGAGAAAAAAAGCTGCTCATGTAAATTTTACTAAATTACTTTCTATTTTTCCAGCTGTCAAAACCACAATAGGCTACTTTGTGATCATGGTATTTCATGCAACTGATCATTCAATAGGATAAAATGTTCTATAAAACCCTAAAAACAATTAAGTCAACTTCATCTGGAGCATTATAAGTTAAAAGAGGAAGCTTTTTACTAAACCATCAAATTGTGAGAATTGATAACTGAGACAATCTCAAAGCATGGGACATTGGATATTGTAACTAAAGGCAATAGGGCAGAGAGACTCCTAAGAATTGACCTGTGTCATTCGGGATCTATAGCACTCATCCTATTCCTCCAACAGCTGTATGAGCTGCAGATGGTGCATCTCAACTTCAGTATACTTCATTAGCATGGCTTCGGAGTTTACAAAGAACCAGCTTCTCTCTGAGTGTCTGTAAGAGTGATTTTCCTTCTACCATCAGTTTGCTGGCAGAAGGAATTCATCGTGAACATCATTTTCTTACATGAATCAGCCTCAGTTCAGGCACTCACAAATTACATCTTCTTTGTACTTACATACACCTATGACTCTATTTTTTACTGTTCCCTTTGGTTCTTCTTTGCCTCCTGAACCTTCTGTCCATGTTCATCGTCCTTGCCTGCGTAATGGTTCTATTTTGTTATCTTTGTTTTATAGTTCAACTTTCCAGCAATCAACCATGATTTAATTGAGTAATAACTTCTGATTGAGAATATCTGGTTTTCTGTACTAGATTCTTCACAGGTCTTTGTCCGGTATTGGTTATATTGGCTATGGATAAAAAAAGGAACATCTTAATTTTATTTTGTTGCTGTGCTAACAGATGGGATGGAGAGATGTCTCAGAAGTTTACTGCTTGTTTCAGTTCCCAGAAACCCATAGTAGGTGTCTCACAACTGCCTGTTACTCTAGTTTCAGGGAATCTGATGTCACCTGGCCTCGGGAGAACCTGAACACACTAGGTGTACATAAACTCACTAAAGCCTGAACACATACACATAAAAAACAATAAATAAAATTTTAAGAATAATATATTAAAGTACTCTGATCAAAAACAACTTAGTAGGAATTAAGAGGTTTTATCTGGCATACACTTGCAAGTCAAAGTTTATGACTGAGGAAAGTCAGGACAGAAAATCAGGCAGGAGTTTGAAGTACACCTTATGGAGGAACACTGCTTGGTAGCTTGATGGCCATTTCTGGCTTAGCTAGCCTTCTAATACAGCCCAGGATCAACTGCCCAAGTAATAACACTACGTGCAGTGGACCAGGGGAGCCTACATCAATTAACAACCAAGGCAACCTTATGCAGCTATTCCCACAGGCAAATTTGATCTAGATAATTCCTCAGTTGAGACTCCATTCTCAGGTGGTTACAGACTTTGTTGAGATGATAATTAAAGCTAAGAAAAACCACAGATTAGGAAAGCTTTCAAGTAACATAGAAATTGTGTGGTTTCCTTGGCAAGGGAACAGTCACAAAGAGGCCTCCTTTGTAAAGGGACTACATGTGAACCAAATCCCTTACATGTAACTGGCATCTCCCCACTCACTGCATGTATGTATTGCATGCTCTTCTCAAGTTTCAGTGCAATCTATTTTCTCTGTATAACCTGTATCTTCACATGTCTGTAGAGATTTACTGTTTTTTTTAACCTGTCTGTAATGCTGACCATTTACCTATATCATTAACTTAAGTTCCATTTTTAAACATCAGTTTATCAAAGAATCCTACCACTTCTCCCTGATATTTTAGTGCTTTTATGCCACTTATGCTCTATTTTATATAGTAAATATTTGTGTTTTATTTCCTAAATTCCATGTTAATATTTCTTCAAAACATGGAGTGCTTCCCCTTCCTCTCTGTCCCAAGATTGACATAGTGTACTTAGTGTTCAATAAATACTAACTAAACACATTAACTTAATTATTTCATAATATTTATTGAATACCTTAAATCTCCCAGAAGGATTGTAGATGCTGGGATCTGTATTAGTGAACAACAGAAGAAGAAAAAAATTTCTAACATGTTAGAACTTGAATTCTATCAGTAGAAAAAAACCAAGTAGATAGTTAAGCATTTAATATGCATATGCACATGTGTGTATGTATGTGTGTGTGGTGTGTATATTAGGAGATAAGACGGCTATTTTTATAAAGACGTGCACAGAAGAACAATGGTAGTGCTACAAGATGAGTAGTCAGTCATTTTTAATGGAGAAATCAGAGGAATCTTTACAGAGAAGTCCTGAATAAAGATAATTGGTAGTGAGATTTGCAGATCTCTAATGCAGAGTGCTCCTGGTAAAGGAAACAACAAAGTACTGGTCCACAGAGGTGGGAGTGTGCCTGACATGTCCAAGAAACAGTAAAAGGGTCTTAAAGAATGAGGGAGAAAACATGAGGGCTGGGAGGCAAAGAGATCAGGGTGGGAAATGGAATCGGCTGGGCATTGGGGGAAGTTGTAAGGGATTTAGGTTTTTCCAGTAGGGCACCATGATTCTTTTTGTACTTACTTTGGCTATTCCTCTACAGTGTCCCTAAGAATATAAATGGCAGCACCAACAGAGGCCTCCTAGGAGGCTTCTGCAATAATGGAGGCAAGAAACATTGGTTATGTCCCATAAATGTTAGGGTAAAGGTGGGGGAAGTGCTCAGATTCTGGATATGATGTGAAGATGAAGCTCACATTCAGTGACAGAGCACATGTGAGAGTAAGGGAAAGAGAAAGTATCCCAAAAAAAAAATCCCTCATTTTAAAGGCCTTTAGAACTGAAAGGATGGAAGAGTCAACTGTTAATCTGAGGAAAATTTAAAAAGCCAATGAACCAAAACAGTTGGTGATTGAAGGATCATAGGGAATAGAGGGCTAGAATTTGAAACTCCTCAGACTATGGATGAGATTCAAGGATATAAGGATTACATAGAAACCACCAAGAAAACAACAACACAAAGTAAAAGATTACAAAAAAGATATTTAAAATATAAGGGCTAGGAGTTGGGGAGCTTTCCAAATGTAGGGAGGAGATTCGGGAAATGTCAATAGTGACCAAGAAAGAGCCCTCGTAATTGAAAGGAACTGGAGAGGAGTGGGACCCAGAAAGCATAGTTTTTAAAAGAGAAGATAGTAGACACAGATTTTCAATGTTTAGAAGGGACTAAGTAAAGACAGTGATAACAGGGCAAGGAATAAAGTGGTAGAATGGAGTTATTGTTAGGAAAGTAGTTTGGAAATAATAGCCAGTATACAAATGAAAACAAAGGAAACTCATGGAGGAATTATAAAAAGATAGAAAACTAATCGCAAACTATTCAAGTCTTTGTTTTTAATCTTAACTCGTTTTTCCTTATTTCATAATCACAATAACATCTAGTTAATATAATCCCCCTTCCTCACTTCTACCATTAAAAGAAAAGCAATACTAGCTATGTAAAAGGAATACTTTACTTAACAGATTGGTGTATGTGTGATAACAGACATTCTAATGTGCCTAGCACTGGTATAGGTCTACATGCATGTGTGCTTATTCATTTAGCATTAATTTGCTGACTTTGATTATAATCCCCATTTTACTGATGAGGAAAATGAAGCACAAGGAAGTTAAATGCCAGCAGTCACACACTAGGAAACCGCAGGGGCTGCAATGCAGACCTGTGAGATCTGGCTTCACAATTATAATTCATATGTTGCCTGCGGCATACTAGAAATTCCACAGATGCTCACTGAATTTGTCTACAATACCTCAGCATCACTTTCATTCATAAATTTAGAAATAATCCTTCATCGAGGAGTTCATGAGCAGTTCAGAAAAGCATCCATGCAGCCCAAGAGGAACTTTTAGGTAGAGAAAATAAGATGCCAAAGGGTGTAATCTGAGCAAGTTACAGGAAGAGTGCCCACAGCCCTTCATCCTCTGATGACTACCTCCCCAGTTATCAAGCAAAACTCAAGTGCGTCTGAAGCAGTCCAAATGTACAACCAAGTAGTTAACATCCATTTCCTTGTTCAAATGCCCCATATGCTAGACTCTGATTAGTTGTCTTGGCACCAAATCACATACTAATCTAGAATGGTTGCTTTCTGGCTGCGGTATTCTGTAATAAAGTAGAGCAGAGACTCAAACAAAATGAAATGTCAGATCAGTGCATGATTCCAATGCTCCAATTTCATTCAACAATACAGGAAATATATAGGCAGAGTTCAGTTATTATCTAGAACTACAGAGTGGCTCCTGGGAGACCTTCAGTAATAGACTAGTGAGATTCTTTAGCTGCTGCCTGATAATTCAGCATGTTTCTTACAAATTACGCACACTTTATGTCAATCAGGGAAATAGGGGAAGGAGATTATTTTGCAACTATGTAAAACTGTACACCTATCCACACACTGTTGAATATATAAACAGCTCAGGCTACTCGAGTATTGATGTGCCTCAGGTTTCAGTCATTTCTTAGCAAGAACCTGAAGTGAAGAACAATGATTTTAATATTATCCACTCACATTGCATAGGTGGCTGCCAGATGTATACAGAAAGCAATATTTGGAGTCAAGAAACCAAACTTTTAACAAGCATCCTCTTCTTGCCTTCTACATCTTCCTGATGCCACTCCCTCCTTACTCAGGATCACAGGACTTTGTCCAGCAATCAGATGAACGGTATCTTTCTTTCTAGCCCTCCTTTTCAAGACTATGTCCATAGACAGAGAGGATTGACTACTGTATTGACTCACTAAGGTTCAATCACGATGATGAGATTCAATATTTTATTAACTGCTTTATCACATAAAGGACAATGAATTTAATAACTCATGAATTATTCTTGTTTGTTGAATTGACATGTTTTGATTAATAATATTCAGATAACACCTATGTGCAACCATCTGTAACCCAACTCTCAAAGAAAGAAAACCAGGCCTAATAATCTAATATGTGATCTCTAATAACACCATTTAAATATACAGGTTCTTGTATCCAAGCATTTTCCCATTAACTTATTTATTTCAAATTCAAAGATAAGATTTTATGCTTTCATCATGTACACTTTTGTACCTGTTTTGAAGAATATTTATTTTCAATTTTGAATTAACAGTCATAATTGTATGTATTTATGATCCACATGGTATTTTGAAGTATATATATAATATAGAATGGCTAAACGTAGCTAATTAACATGAGCACTGCCTCACAGCTATTTCTCTTAAACAAGTTTTAAATTGCCATCATTCATTTATAATGACAAGTAATTAACATGCCAGATTATTAAAATAAATCATCTTCATTTTATACTTATTGAATATGACTGTATATGTCATGAGGATATTTTTATGTTCTGAAATATTTATGTTTGTAACTCCACAGTAGTTGCTATAACAAAAAAGGTATAAAAACAACATTTAAACAACAGAAAAGCCACTATTGCAAAATGTTTGTGTTTAGGCACCTTACATGTCTCAGAATTTTCTCTTTATTTGCACAAGAAAGTATTATATACTAAGAGATCACTGTGTCATATTATTTTTCTTAAAAGAGATTTCTAAATGTTTACATTCCATGAGAGGAAGACAACAAAGAACTTAACAGCACTGAATATTAATATGGAAATTCACTCCTAGACACAAATGTGACAGATATTTGCTTAATGTCATTATATTGAATATTCATATAAAAATTTTCATGAACATGTCAGTTTTCTGAACACAACCACAAGCATTGTACTTATTACCCGAAATAAATAGTAATTTCCTCTGGACAAAAAGGAAAGATGTGATTTCATTAATATTATAACCGGAACTGATCCTAGAAAAATATCAAATTTAGGTGTTATAACATTAAGTCATGTATAAGGATCATAAAACATTACCCTGAAGTGCCTGAAACTGTTTTGAATATTGTCAAACTTTCTTTAACCTCAATAAGCTTAGAATTAAGAATTCTTGTCTCAAATGGCTCCTGGAATTAGTGTCTCCTTTGTGATCTTTACCAAGGTGGGCTGACTTTGCAGATTGAGAAATTTTTCTTCTTCTTTATCGGTAAAGCTGAACGTATGATTATTAAAATTTGACACATTAAAAGAGGGTGAAGCAAATTTTGACACAACAACTAAATTGAAACTAATTAAAGACACTTGTTTACCAGTTAGCCTTTGAAGAAAAAAAATCTCTGCTTTGGAAGTAGATGAGAATAGGAGAGCAAAGGGACCACTATAGACCATTGTTGAGAATGTGCATTGGTGCAGCTACTATGCAAATAGAAGATTACTCATAATACTAAAATTTTATTTGCCATTTGATCCAGGTACACCTCTCCTGCGTCTATACCTAAGGGAATATAAATCAGCAAGCAACAGAAACACCTACACATCTATACTTACGATAAGTACTATTCAAAATAGCCAATCACAGATCAGCCTAGATGCCCAGCAACAGATAAACAGACAAAGTGTGGCATATCTACACAGGGAAGTTTCACACAACCACACAGGAGAACAAAATCAAATAGTTTCCAAGAAAATGAACAAAGCATCATGCTATGTGAAACACACTGACTTTAAAATCAAATATAGCACATTTTTATTATGCAGAACACAAACATGAGATGGGAAGGATAAAAATAGAAGTGGCTCTATTTGTGAAAAGGAGGGATTCTAGTGTAGTGGGAAGATATAAGACAGTAGTTGGGGACAAATATGAGTAAAACATAATGATATATAAATATGAAAATGTCATAATAAAACTCATAATACTGTACAATTAATATTGCTTTAAAAAGTACATTTTCAAAGACAGATTAGAATTATATTACTAGAAATTCTCACGGAAGCCAGGAAAAGAAACTTTTAGTGTCAGGTGTGGACATAAGATAGAAAAAGGAAACAATGACCAGTGAACTTGCAGACCAGACAGTGAATGCTAAGTTAAGAGGGTATGATGTAAGAAATGAGCACAAATATATTATAGGAGATTACAGTACTAAAGTATAATGCTTTTAATAAAAAAATAGAAAAAAAAGTTTTTTATTCCCTTGGGTTAGTCTCCAGAATTTATTCAACTAATAGAATTTAGCAAGAGAATGGTATACAATTGGAAATCATGGTTCAAATGAAAAAGAAAACACACTCAATATGCAAGAAGGTCAACTTCTGGCATGTTGAGTTTCAGACAGTCAATAATAAAATAAAATATAGGTTTAAAAATAATATGGGATAATTACCCTAAAATGTCTCAAAAATTTTTTAGTAAGGTTTATAGGTTAGCCAATGATTATTTATATATTTACAATTATATACATTGATGTTTTTCTCAGGGGATAGTTAAGAGAATTATTGAAATATTTACTTTAGGATCCATATTTAATAAAATCTTTGTTTATTTTAAAATATTCTATGATTGCATATACTGAAATATTATAAAATTACCTGATATAATCTTTCTGCAATGTTAGCATAGACAATTGATAAGTTTAATTAGTTGGGATTTGAGGAATTCATTCTTATTTTATCCCTTATCTTTGAAAAATCATGAAAACCATTGTAAGCAAAAAGCAATAACAATAATTTTAAATAAATGATATTGCAATATTAATATCAGGGACAACATATTTGCATTTGAAAAGGTAAGTATTCAAAAGATTGTTACTATATTTATTTCAATATAATTTGCCAAGCATATTATGATGAACATCATTTTAAATACATGAATATAAGAATTGTATATTCACTGGTTATCTGGCTTCATAGGCCATTGTATGTATATACTAACAATCTGTTCATTTTTGTTGATCAGAACACCACACAATATACATATTTGTCTCTGTTACAAGTAGGCATTTGAGTTGCTTCCATTTAAGGCATTGTTGACCCATAGATTTATGTATGTGTGCACTACAAGCATTTATCTTAGAAATGAACTTCTTCAACTGCTGGGTTGTCAGGCAGCCTTGCTCATCTTTGGTAGATTCTTCCAAGAATATTATTCTTATGGAGATATTATGGCAGAAGCAATATTACTTTTTTAAATACAGAACTACTTGCTCAGTTTTCTTCTTTTATTTCACATAGTTAAGAGAAAGTTATACAGCTTATGAAATAATGGCACTATCCAGCTCTATCCAGCTTTAGAATTATTTTTTAAAGTGACTCCTTCATGTTTGTATCCTCTGACAAACAAAACCTTATTGATCAATGGAAGTCAGCACTATTGCTTCATTATTCTGCTGTTTGAATCAAAACTACCAATGCAATGACTGGGTTGAAAATCCATTTCTTGGTGAAAGGGAAAAAGTTATAAAAATATAATGAAAAAAATTGTATATTAAAGTAAATAATATTTTGAATTAAAAACTTGATTTTAAGTTCATTGTCTTCAAGAAATACTTATTATAGTATTGATTATTATATATTATCATAAAAATTAATTAATATTGAAATTCATTCTATACATTCACCTTTTCTCTGATGAGACATCTAGAAAACCAGGTGTTTCAATAGATTGCACTTCCTGTGTTGGATGTCTTTATAGCCCTAAACATCTCTATTGCTAGGCAGCCTTAAGTCACAGAACTGAGGACTAGGGATACCTAGAAAACACAACGCTTCAGATTGGCAACTTTACAAATCTGTATTCTTTCGCCATGTCTATTGTATTAACAAAATATATTTAGAAAACTCCTCACTTCATGTTTGTTTTGCCTTCTTTTATTTATTTATTTTAATTTATTTTTTTCTCATATAATATATATCAACACCCCTCTTACCCTGCCTCCATTCCTCCCAGCTCACCCCTTCTTCCTTCTTCTCCTCTTACATAACCTCCCTACTCCCACCAACTCATCCCCACTACTGAGAAAACTGATTTTCCCCTTCCTAGAAGAAATCAATTGCAAACTGTATCTACTTTGTATCTACTTTCCCTTCTTTATCCTGGGATTTGTCTCGTTTGAACATGTACAGTTATTGTGCATGCTATCATAATCTGTATGAGTTCATATGTGAAATAACCCTGCTATGTCTGTTAGATGCTGTTTCCTTGTTGCCATACATCACCTCTGACTCTGATAATTTTCTGCCTGAGCCTTCAAGGGTAGGATTTGATAAATAGCAACATACATGCAAGATAAACTAGTAATAGTAGCACAAATGTTATGGAGTAACCATCCACATTTTAAATTGGATTCAAGGCCTACTCCATGAGATGAAACCCATACCGGATAGTTTTAAAGTAGACAAGAATCTGACACTACATAGGTCATGAACTCAGAGGAAAACCTACTACTATTATTCTTCTGCAGGAGCATAGCAATAAAATGATTTCTAATGACATTTCTGTTCTCATAGATCAGTGCCTTGATTATTTCTCTCTATTTACTGAAGTCTAAAAGCCAGTTGTAGAAGAAATTTAATATGTCAAAATAATGGTAAACACTAACAGTATTCTATTTCCCCTAATAAATCATGTAACTTGCATGCAGTTTCCATAAAGTAACTTTATCTCTACATATGGCATTGAAATATATTTATTTACTTATATTCAATTTTACATCCTCTGGATAAAACCTAAGGCCTTATACATGCAAAGCAAGGGTTTTACTACGGAATCAATTTCCTAATCCAGCCAGATTTTATATATATATATATGACAAATTTTGTGTGTGTATGTGTGTGTGTGTGTGTGTGTGTGTGTGTGTGTGTGTGTGTGTATATATATAAAATTTCTTATATATAAAACTTTAAGTCTTGTTTATACTTGCTATTAAGGTTTGTTTTGTGCACTCTATTCTCTTTTCTATCATATGTGTCCTATAGATTCAACTCGGGTTGTCTGATTTGATGGCAAGTGGCTTTATCTTCTGGGCCATCCCACCAGCCCTGGTTTCCTGTCTTTATACACATTACTTCACCCAATTATCAGAATAATCTTAAGGGATCATAATAATTACCATGTAACAGGTGAGAAAATGCACCCAGAGAAGAAACTTATACTAAATGACATAGCTGCTAAGCACATGAACTGAGTGACATTTCCTCCTTCATGGCAAAGCTGTCAGCTGTTGTCACCCAGGAGTTACTATGAAATGAATCAAAATCAAACAACCTCCCAGTTGTCTTTAGAATAATGGCAGATCTAAATTGTTTTTGACCATTGTTTCTAACAGCTAACTTAAAAAGAACAGCATAGAAGACAATACCCCCTTCTTTCATAGAAACACATTGAACTGAAATAAAAAATAACAATAATTCTCAAATAATGCAATTTTATTTTCATGTCTGTCAGGCCAGTAGGAATGGTACTGATTAATTTCAAGGGAATAATTTTTTTTCTTTCCATATTTCAAGTCACTCACACTGATTATTTCCATGTAATTATGACTCCCAAATAGTTCTCTTCCCCAAAGGCAATTCTAGCAAGCAATATCTTTTGCTCTCTACCTGCCTACTATACATTATCATCCAGCGCTCCACAGGCTAGTTGAAAATCATAGAACCTCAAAGATTCATCTCTTGCTTTCATTCACAACATTTTCATCTACATTTCTTATTATATAAAATATTACTAGGATTATTAAACAAGCCCCATATATTCCCAATATTCAGCATATTTTCCTTTCTATAAATGTGTAAACATATTATTTTCTACTTTTATTTCCCTTGGTACTGGGGACTGGAGCTAGGGACAAGCCCATAGCAGAGAAGTGCTCTACATTGATCCATATACAGAGCCCTCTCATTATTTTGAGACAAGATCATACCAAGTTATCCCCAACTCTTCTTGAACTTACTTTGTGTCCCAGGCATGACATGAATTTGTACTCCTCTTACCTCATCCTACAGAGAAACCTGGGCTGTGGGCTGATGCCAGCATACCTGCCTCTCCTCTTGTATTATCACCACCTTTACTTTGACAAGTTTCATGTACATTAGTTGTCTGTAAAACAATATGCGCTTCTCAAACAATCTGCCCGAACCATGTCACTGTTGGTTTTTATCTTCCCTTACCTTATCCAAGTATTCTTTCTTAAATTCACTTTGACACTCAGTGTTTTAGTGTTTAATGTCTCTCTATGGCTTTTTAAATGAGAGCTTAATTATTCAAGAGTAGCACAAGGGCCACATCCCCACCTTCCCTTTCTCACTGTTTCCTTTCTCTTCTCCTTTTGCTTCGTGTACACGCTTAGTCCCTGCAATATTGATGACTGTGAAGTCTCTAAGATACCAGTTATTCATGATTCTGTGAATTTCCTCATAATTTCTCTTGGACTAAAATCTTTCAATCCCATCACAAAGTCTATTCACATCTCAAGACCAGAATGGTGGATACCTCTCACAAATTACTTTCTTTGAAGGAAAAGAAATTACAAAGACCTTCCCCTCTACATTCCAAAAGGGTTTGTATTCAAGAGTAATGTGTATGTATGTGTGTGTATATATATATATACACACATATATGTACACACACATATATATATGTATATATATTTCAAAACTTTACTGGAATTATATATGAATAATATGGTCCATATTCTGTGTTCAACACATTTTCATTGATCAGTTAGCTCAGTACCTTGTATATAGTTGTAGACGCCAATGAATGAAAAATAAAGACAAATGTAATAGAAGTCTACATTAGCATTAATATTTTTTTCTCCAAGATGACATTCTTTATAACCTTTACTGTGGTGGATATTTTTGTAAACAAAACTGGAATAGTATTTTCTTAAGACATGGCTTTCTTTAAAAAAAAAAATAATCCAGGGGGTAGCAATTCACACCTTTAATCCCAGCATTTGGAGGCAGAGATAGGTCGATCTCTGTAGTTTCGAGGACAGCCTGATCTACGGACTGAATTCCAGGACAGCTAGAGTTACAACAGAGAAACCCTGTCTCAAAAACAAAACAAACAAACAAAAAAATAGTACAAAAAATGCTGAGTATAGACATTAGTCTCTCGGTTTCCTTTTCACAAGAATTCTGTCTCCAAATTACTTGTATAATGATAACAAGTAATAAATAAAAATGAATTAATTTAAGACTGATAGCAATAACAATAGGGATTAAAATAAATTTTTATAAATAGCAATATCTCATGAGGTATTTTCCCATTCATAATATACTATTATTTTACTATTGCTTTGAGAAAAGAAACATTTTACTATTTCAAAAGCTATCAAGTTATCTCACAGAATTTAGAGATGTCTAAATGATTCACATTTCAGTTAAATATGTCTAAGTTATGTGCCAATAATCTCTGTTTATGGAAGTTTGTTGGATTAATTCTCACCATATACCATCTAATATATTCAGTTCACAATTATCTACAGTGTGCATCAAAATGGTAATCAAGCTGAGCTTTAAGATGCAGGACTTGAATAAATGTCGCCAACACCAAGAAAACATGACACCTGCATGGAAAACAAAGTATTTGTATATGGTGTATGGCATGTATGGATGTTCATGTGAGTGTGGGCACAGGAATCTGTGTGGCTATGCATGCAAATATACTCAGGTGGTGTGGAGACCACAGGTTAATACTAGGGGTTTTTTCAATTGCTCTCTGTCTGGTTTCTTGAGGCAGGGTCTCTGAATTGAAGAGCTCACACAAAAATTGAAGGCATGAAAAAAAGAGTTTAGAAGGTAGTAAATATTTTAGCAGAGTGGCTGATGGGAGGTTAGGGATTACATGGAAGAAACAAAACTCAAACAATACTTCCTTCTTTAGGCGGTTTGCAGTTGTGATAAAAATATTCTGTCAAAAACAAAGTTAGGGAGAAATCATTTATTTTTTGCTTCTAATTCCAAGTTACAGCCAACCATGGCAGAGTAGTTAAGGCATTTGGAGCCTGAAGCTGCTTTTCACATTCCATACATAATACATACACAGTCGGGAGAAGAGAGGAATGAATGAATGAATGCAAATGTTCCTACAAGTCACAAGATGATGTCACGTGAGAAAAGATTCATTCTGAAGACAGATATAAGAAAATGGGTATCACTGGAAATGGCAACAAAAATAAGTCCAAAAGGTAACTAGAGACAAGTTTTTTAAATGTGCAATTGAGACCTGAACTCTTTCCAACTTCCAGCCATTACACATGTCCCACATCCTAGGTGCTGCAAGGTTAAACCACACTCACTACTTCAAAACCAAGATGTAATTGTTCCCGATTCTCTGTCCTCTGGTACTGTTTAATCCGCCAATTATTGCAAATACCACAAATTCTCTCAAATACCATTTCTTCTATGCAATCTCCTCCATTCTCTGTTCTACAATGTGTTCTTTGTGCTGTATTATGAGCACAGAAAATATGAAGCTGGGTTTGGCTATTTAGAATGAAACGATGACCTTTGCAAGAACAATCTTATTGTCGTGCTGTGGGCGGAAGCCAAAAGAATAAAGGATTAAGAGAGGAGTTCTTGATAATTAGACAGAAAAACTGCAGATCATTGTGTGCACAGTTAGCTACTGAAGGGCAGCTGAGCGATGAGACAGTGACTTTAAGGGAACCCAACCAAAGCATAAGGTAAAGAAATAAAAGTGAATAAATGTTAAGAAAATGTATCAGCTAAGATATTTAAGACATGAAATAGTACATGCAACTGTTTGACACAGAAAGTTAAAGGAAAGCGATGAATGCAAATTAAAAGGAAAGGGGACATTTTCTCTGAGACTGAAAGGCAAAGAGGAAGAGGCATTAGGAAAAAAAATTGTTTAGATGGAAAAATCTAAGATTTTATATCTCTATATTGATCGAATGAGTTCTGTAACTAAGTGGTGATCACTTTGTTGAATGATCATAGGAAGTTGATAATAAAAACATAGAAAACTAAAATGGAGACTAAAGGAAGACTACATGACTAAATAAATTAGGAAAACAAACTGTACACATAAACTGAAATACATATAAAACTTTTGTAGCTAAGTAGCAATATTATGAATGCTAACATCTCCATTTGCATAATAATTATCCATTTTAAAATGCCAGAATTAATAAGGATTTATGTAAGTCAGGAACTGGTGTAATTACCACAGAACTAATTTAAGAAATAATTTACCCAACAACAAGGGTAAAGAAATTTCAACTTTGTAACAGGTAAACTTTAAAGACCTTAATCTGCCTTAGACTCAGGATTATCAAGTTTTCACATCACTAAATGCATTAAAATTAAGTCAAGATATTTAAATCAGCAATAATCCAGAAAACAATAAATAATGATCTGTTACATATTTTGAAGGTGGGTTAAGTATTTTAGAATCTTAAACATACAATCTTGTTAAGTCTAAATTGATTTCATTGCAATGAGAATCTTAATTTTTTGAAAGATACTAGAGTGTATTAACAAAGAAAAATTTTAGAACACTTAAAACTACCTTTATTGATTAAAATACTTAAGAACTGACAGCAGCACAGTTTAAAACATAAACATTTATATAAAGCTAATAGAAATTTATATAGATTACAGAAATAATTTATAATTTCTAGCAGCATAAATATCTTTGTTACATTTACCCACTGTAAAATACCTAAAGTTAATCATATCATTTATCTTTCTCAAAATATCACAATCATATAGATTACTAAAATACAGTAAAGTGGTTAAGAGCCTGCATGTTGACATTAAGGTCTGTTTGAATACTCAATGTACCACTCACTAGCTAAGCGATCTTGGCAATATAATTTCAGCATCCACACCTGAAACCTCTTTTGTCAAGTGGAGAAAAATGCCCATCAGTAGCACAAGAGTTTCATGAGAGTAAAGCAGTCTGCTGAATAAGAAAATCAATAAGACATGTAGTATAAGAATAAGATTTTAGGAAACAGTGGCTATTAATTTCAATGACACCCTTCTAGAATCCATTTAAAAGATCAACTGCAATATAAAGGTATACTTGTCAATTTTTTGAAACAATTTAAAAATATCACATGTTACATATTGATGGTGTTTCTTGACAAACAGCTCAGAATACCTATAACACATTCCAATATAAATGGAAACACCTAAGAAGAAAAGACATATTATTAAAATATTTTACATATAAATGTTTTTTGATGGTTTCTGTGTCATGTCTTTTCTATCTGTAGTTTTGAAGATGTGTAGTCATTTTACATATGTAATATACATATCATTAAAAATGACAACATCTTCATTCAAATATTTATTAAAATGCTAATGTGGAAGATTGCAATCAGTTATTAAAATTCAATGTAAAATGTTCTATCTATAACCTGGATCCTATTGCTTTTGCTCATCCTCATTACTCATTAATTTATTTTGGTTTTCTTTCTCATATTAATACACAGTGTTTCAGAGGTTAGTCAGATTTTACCCTAAGGGATATTTGTGTTCAAACTTCTCGTTTCATTACCAATATCTTTATTCAGATTTGCTTCAATAAAAATTGCTAAAAATTGTACCAAATAATGAAGTCAAAATGATGAAGTAAATAGCACTTGTTTTTACCTTACAGATTACTGAATTCAAAATATAATGGAAACAGTAACATTTAGTGAAACAATTCATATGAATTAAAAAATAACTCCAGATTAATACATGAGTTTAAAATGATGTTGCTGAGGTTGAAGGTTGCAGTTCAGGAGTAGAGGCAGTCCCTAGAATGTGCAAGGCACTGGGTTTATCTTCACCACCAAAACAAAGAAGAAAAAATATTTTCTGCTCTCTGTAAGAGTAAGAATGTTCCAAATACAATGACTGTTACATAATATTTTAAATAACCAGTTATCACTCTGTATCTTCTTCTGGCCAGACTAACCTTGCACTGCCTATCCCTATGGATGTAGGAGTTACTCTAAAATATCTACTATCTCATATGCAAATATGTCAAAAGGGACATCAAAATGAAGAGTCAAGAGCTCTGAGCCAGACCTCTTCTGAATATCAAGGGAGTGATAACAGGTATACTGCCTGCCAGAAGGGTGACATCTACTCTCCTCTACAGGTACCTGTAATGATTCCAAACTGGGAGTGGGGGGTTGGGTGCTGCAAGTCAAATCATTGTGAGAAACACTTCTGTACTAGAGGTCTAATAGGACGACTGTCTCCAGTCAGTCAATAAAAGTAAAAGGGTTACTTTACTGAGACTGAAGGAGCAAAACTAATCTCAAGGCGTGTTGTGGAGGGAGCCACTGGAGAATGGTGTCAGAACAACTTTTGTCATTCAGTTCTTTTGAAAATTTCCCATTAATTATTTCAACTAGAAATACTATAATGTGGTCAGGAATTTACATGGAAATTGAATTTAGTCACAACTCATTGTCACAGCTTTATTTGTTTTCTCTACCAAACCATAGGCTACACCAATAAGCTATCATTCAGCTATCCCACAGTCTTTAAATATTACTTCTTCACTTCTGAGTGGTTAAGTATAAATATTGCTGTTGTAGGGGAAACAGCATTTAAATCAGTACATTTAATAACAAAGAACATCCTTTCCCTGTACATATATAATTACTTTCTCAACAAATATACACAAGGAAAGTTCTCAGTTCCAGCCTTTGGGGGTACTATTCTGAACAGTATAGCAGGAAGAATAAATAATGTACAGCCTCCATGCTAGAAAACTATGTTCTAGAAGAGATGCAGAATAGAATCTCACTAAGAGACAATTTCAAAACCCTGCAGGTTCCTATAATACTGATAGAGTTTGAGAAATAATGAACAAAAACAAAAGAATTTAATAAAAAATTTGATTTTAAAGTCACAAAGAAAAACAAGGTTAAAGTTTCATTCCTTCTATGAGCAATTTTAAAATTTTGCTATGAAAGATAGCAGGGCAAAGTTATGTATGTGCCCATTACAGTGCAGAAAATGCCTCGTTCTAAGTATTTACCTGATGTTTAAAGGAAAAACAATTGTATCTATACATAGAAATAGTTTTCTATCTTATTAAACAGTCTGCCTTTCAGTTCAGTGAACAAACTACTTAAGTCAATTCCCATGTCCAGTTAGCAAATCACAGCTGTGTTTGAACTCTCTGTGGTCATTTCTATGTAACTTTAAAATCAAATTCTTTATTAGATTGTCTTGTTTTTGTTCATTGGAGTTGATACAGTCTACCTTTGTGGTCCAAAGTGACCTGGAACCCACTATGTAATTAAGGAATGACATCAAACTTCTGTAACCCTACTGCTTCAGCCTACTGAGCTCTGGTATTTCAGGTGTGAAATCATCACTATATTCAAATTTTTATTGCTACACCTTGTATTGTGTTTGTTTTGTTTGAGACAAGGTCTCATTAGGTAGATTTGGCTGCCCTGTAACTCACTATGTAGATGAGGCTTATTTCAAACTCAAAGAGATTCAACTGCCTCTCTCTCAAGAATGCTGGGACTAAAGGCATGCACTACCATGCCCAGCCCTGATTGTATTGTTTAATATAAAGGACAATTTATCTAATGGATATAAATATCCATTAGATATTTATAAGTCATATACAATCTTCCAGGAACTGATGTGGATTATGAAGTCATAACAGAGAATAAACAAAGCAATTCTCTATTAATCATAAGTTCTAGCAAAATAAGGTACTTAAATATGACAGTGCCAGAAATTAAAATAAACCTTTTGTATAACATATTTTGAGTAATTATTTCTATGGTGAACTTGACACATCCAAAACTTCTGAGAATTGTGTCTTTACTTTCTCATTATTGTGACCAAAATTCCTGAAATAAACTATTTAAGTGAGAAAGGTTTACTTTGGCTCAAGGTTTCAGAGGGCTCAGTCCATGGTCAGCTTTCTTGTCAATGGGACAGAATTCCTAACAGAAAAACCCTTAAGAGGAAAAATGCGATCTTTGACTCAAGGTTTCTAAGGGTTTAGTCCGTGATTGCTTGATGTTATCAGCACAGGCAGAATCTTGTGATAGTGGACTGTGTTAAAGAGAAGTTTCTTCACCATCAGTAGACAGGGAGCAGAGAAAGGGAATACAGCAAAGGGGCAGAGCATGACACCACATAAGGTCCTGAACAAACGGTACACTTTCATCAACTAGATCCCATCTTCTATAATTCAACACTCTCCACTGCACCATCATATGTTGAATCCATCAGGGGATTTATCTATTGATTAGATCTTAACTTTCAGAAGCCAATCACTTCCCAAAGAGCATCAATGACAATCAACGTTAAGCAGATAGCTTATATTGTGTATTCCAAACAATCCAGTAAAGCAGAATTCTGTGTAGAGGGAGAAAAAGGAGAAGAAGACTGCTTACATCATGGTGGACAGAAAGCAGAGAAGAGTCTGAGAGTCATTCATAACTTTTGTTACATAACCCATATTGGTTTTGACTCTTGTATGAATGAAGTTGAAATAGTCAATTGGATAACTTTGATACAAAAGAAATGTGCCATGCTCACTTTCAAAATTATTACAATTTAAACTTAAAGAGCATTTTAATGTTCAGAACTAGCCAAACTAGAGATTTTAGCAATTTGAACTTCAGGTACAGTATTTGAGATTACTGTACCTTCCTATTGATCAGCCATGACATCAATGAAATGATAAAAGAAAGCCACAGGGGTTAGAGACATTTCCATACATTGTATTTGAACCATCTTGAGAAATAATATAATCACAGTATGCTGAACCACACCTTCTTCAAACTGCAGGTATAGGAACAGCAGTTTAGACACGCCTGTGCTGAGAAGACCACTACGTACAGCAAAGTATCCCCAAATCTGAAAAGCCCAGTTCACATGAAGATTTCCTTCCCATATCTAATGCCATATAGAGGCAGGGTGAAATATGATTAAGAAGAAATCACCCTTCAAGAAGTGTTAATGACTGTTTTCTCTAACCATAGAATGTAGGTGTTGATGTATGAGTTGATTTATTAATTATTCTCATGGGTTCATGACAGAGGACAAATATTCTTTGGTAATTCAAACCCTGGCCTTTGAGGGTTTCTGCCCCCATACAATCTAATCATCAAGATGCTAGCTCTAACCTAGAAGGTTTCAGTCTCCATATAATCTAATCTTCAAACCTAAAACTAGAACATTTCAGCCTCTGAGACAGACTGCTGACTGAACTAACACTGACTAGCTGTCTTCTGAACTCTGAACTGTAAATTGTAAACAGTCTGCTTCTGACTACTTGCTTTCTCCCTTAGTCTGTTCTGGACTGGCTCAGCTCTTCTCAGCTTCTTTGTACTGAACTCTCTTTGAGCTAACTGCACTCAAACTGCCTGACTGAACTAATTCTCTGCTCTGGTTCTTGTCTGTTTCAACCTTTGTCTGAGCTCTGTTTCCTGTCCCTTTCTCCACACTTTCTTTCAGCTCTCTGCTTCTCTCTACTGAGCTAGGATTAAAGGCATGTGCCACCACTGCCTTCTGAATTGGATTTAAAACCGTGTGCTACATTGGATTAACATTCTTTCTTAATAACATTCTTTCTACCTTAGAGCAGCCAAGCAACTGGATCAGAAAACAAATGCCTATCACACAGGCCTTTCAATGTAATCCTTGCTAGAGTAGCCATGGGGCTGGATTAAAAGACTAAATGTTCCTCTACAATAGAGTTGTTGCCACCATAAGACAATGCAGGGATAAGGTGGGATGTATATGATTCATCTTAATCAACCCCCAAAACGAGATGAAAGAAATGGCTCAGTTGGTTCTTAGTGCATCATCAAAAGATAAGTATGCAGGCATAAGCCTGTAATCCTTGTGCTATCGGGTAGAGACAGAGGGATACCTGGAGGTTGCTTGCCAGAAAATTTAGCTGAATCAGTGAGATTTGGGTCCTAGGAAAATATCCTGCCTCCAAAGTCTAGTTGAAGAGGTGCACTTGACATTGACCTCTGGCCTCTATGTGCACATACTTGCACAAGCACATGAACACACACACACAAGCGTGTGTGTGTGTGTGTGTGTGTGTGTGTGTGTGTGTGTGTGTTCTAACAAAAGAACATAAGCAGGAAAATAATCACTTATGGCCAGAGGTAAAACAAAAAACAAGGAATGTATAATGCTCCTAGTTTAGGATTGATATTTTAAAGATAGAAGGTGAAAACCCCACCATTTCATTCTTCATTTTCTGTATAATTCTGACATATCATTTGAGATCTTTCAACTCAAATTTCCTCAACTGCTAGGTGATGAGCGTGTATGAGTTGATTTTTTTCAATGTGTATATGAGCTTTCTCACACTTTCATGGTATTCTCTTCTCTATGGTACTAAGGGTAGTCCTTTATGTCTATCTTCTACCTACCATATAGGAACAGACACACAAGTTGCCTCATTCCCAGCCTCACAGTCAGCACAGAGCTAAGCCTGTGCACACAACAAACTAAAATTCATCCAGCACTCTTAATTATCTTAGCTTACTTCCTTAGGTCTGCCCTGTGTTTAGTGTTGGAGCTTTATACTAACCTTCACAACTCAGAAGCCTTGCCATGTTATCAGAAAGTGGGAGGGACCTATAACCACACTTTGTCTGCTATTTTCTACATTGCTATTTCCTAGTAATATCTGTTTTTCGTTTGGTGACAAGTTATGATTCCAACAAAGAAAATAGCAAAGCTAACAGGAGCACAGCATAAATAGGCAGAACGATCCTGTACAGGAAAGTCAGTTAATACCTCAGCATTGAACCTTGCTAATATATAGGTCTTACAGAGTCAGAGGCCAAGTTGGACTTCTTCACCTCTGTGTCCCTAGGACTTAAAACAATATCTGGTACTTTCTGAGAGCACAGCTCTTATTTATTAGATGAATCAACAAAAAAAAAAAAAAAAAAAAAAAAAAACCAGGAGATCAGCCAGGTCCAGATACTATGGCCCATGCTCAATGACTATTTGGAAAAAGATGGAGGCCTCTCAAATCTAAGGGTCATATAGTGTCTTATCCCTTCTCTAAAGTTTTTATTTCCCCACTCCAATCTCTAGTTCTTGCATGTCTGTGGAGAATGTATTAAATGACATATCCCTAGCTTGGCATGCAACTATGAACTAGTAGGTTCATAGCTCATACTTAATATTAGATTCATACTAGCGGAATTCAAAAATAATCTAGGTTTCTATGGGCTCAAAAGTGATCACCTCCAGTCATCTAGAGCAAAGATATCATGCAAGCCACCAATTTTCAAATGTCATGGAAAACATTTCCAAGTAAGAAACACACTTAAAGCAGCCAGCTGAAAACCAGTTCTAAAGAGAGAAATCTTCTCTCCTTTTATTTATTTATTTATTTATTTATTTATTTATTTATTTATTTATTTATTCTGAATGGCTTCTGGATAATGTATCAGGTACATTTAGGGAGAATTTTGAGATCACAGTAAATCAGATAAAGTTGTTCAACCTTGGGAATACCGTGGTACCTTAAGATGAGACATGTGTGTGCAAACCCAAGACTTTCAGCACCCATCAGAACTAGGAAAGTAGAGAAATAATAGCAAATTTTTCAACATCACAAAACTATATGATTCTATCTCATCTTCCAAAACACATATAACAATCTTTTACTTTTATAATTAAGAAAACGGAAACCAGAGAGTACACACACAAGGTACTCAGCCCATTAGTGACAAGAATATTATATCCACAGCATGCTTACATGTACTGTTGCTATCTGTTCTCTCTGTCTCTCTGTCCGTGAGTGTGTGTGTGTATGTGTGTGTTGACTGTGTAAGAGCTAGTAACTGTTGATAAAAAGGTAAAATTGGGCCAAATAATATTTAATTTTCCACTATAATAGTAGTTTTACATTCCACATTCAGACAGCTGGCATAATTGAAGACAGCTTGGAACCCCTGAGGATATCCAAACTGTCACAAGAAAAAAGATTTAAGTACCTGTAGTGTAAGACCTACTCAATGACATTACAAAGCTGATTCAAAATACCATCTTTGTTGGATCCTCAATATCCAATCTATGAACAATAGGCATAATTAAATACAGAAAGCTGTAAATTAAGCAAGCAAAATGATAGAGTAAATCATTTCATTTTTGCACCTGTGGAGTACAGTATGCCATTCCGTTGTTATTTCCCAGAGAAGACAGAACAAGCTCTTGCATGGACAATTATCAAAAGGGTTCAGAGCAGCAGCAGCTAAAATGAACAATAGATTTCTTTCCAAAGACTAAAGAGATATCAATGAATGTGGTTTTCAAGTCGAAGTGAGAATACACAGCTGCTGCCAAGGATTCTATTGCATGTATTTCAATGTTCCTAATTAAAATAAAAACTCAGGTCTCCCATTCTTAAGCCAGTAAAAAGCAGAGAACACACACACATACACACACACAAATTATAATTTATGCATTTTTGACAGCTATAGAAAATAGTTTGTGTAATAAAGCACATGGGTGAGAGATGACTATAAAAAAGGAAGTAGTTAGTCATGGTTAAGAGCATGGGTTCTGGATATACAGTCCTTGTTTCAAGTCCTATTTAGCTACATTTTCTACAACATTAGGTTGGAGAAGTTAACCATTCTATCTTTCTTTTTCTCCTGTTTGGTAAACTGGGGTAATTATAGTTCCCGCCTCAGTAAGAGAATTAAAAGTAAGCATCTATGGCAAGCCTCTGAACCACTGACACATGGGGCCATCCAGCAAGTGCTAGCTTTTATTATTTGGCTTAAAATATTATATATTGCACATATATGAGAACAAGAACAAGGGTCTAAATGCATATCATTATCTTAGCATATATATGGTTGAAAGCAATAATAATAGCAGAGTTAGAGGTCCCATCCACAAAATGGCTCCCTGAAATTCAAGAAAAATGACAAGGCTTTGCTGAAATCTGATGAAAATCAAATAAAAATATATTCTAATGTGTATTGCAAAGGTCTTGGCAAGGTGAGCAAGGTCAATGCCAGCAGAGTTCAATCCAGCTTGGATTGAACTAACAGAGCCAAAGGAAAGATCTGCCAATGAGCCCACCATGACGGAGCATAAAACCACCTGCAAAATCCACTCTAGCATCTGTCTCTGCGAAGTGCCAAGCCTCCTCCCCCACACCACCCAGCTGGCCCCTTCCACACAGAGCAGTTGTACAGGCCATCACTGTTGTAATTCATTGTATCTGGGCCTCCTACATTTGATTGTCCCAGGAGGTATTCTGTGAATCCTCACACAGAAACTCACTCTCATTTCATGCCACAATGGATGCTGTACGTGTTTCTGCCTCTCATTCAATGCCTGCCAAAAGCACAGACTGATCCATGGATTCAAGCACTGAATACATTTAATATCCTCTAAATCCATCCTCAGAGCTATCCTGAAGGAAATGATGGACATTAGGTTTATCAACCACTCATTGAGATTCTCAAATGTGGATCAAATTAGGGAAGAAATGGTGAATTATGTTTGAGCGGATATGTTCTGAGAGAGTGAACAGGTCATAATGAACTGAAGAATAATGACTTTCCTGCATTTCCATGTCTATGACAGGATAATAATATTACATACTTTATAACTTTGAGGAAGAGTAAATGGTTCAGTAAATGTAAAGTCCTTAGATGAGCTCCTGAAAATTCCTAAATACTTTACAACTGTTAGACATGATCAAATGATGACCATGGGTATGACTAAGATGACTATGGTAACAACCACGGTGAAAGCAATAGACAATGCAGCACCACTGCTGCAACTAATATATGTTTATAAGTTAGAGAAGGATCATTGTAACACTCTCTGCTTTCACCAGTTTTACATGTTGTAGGAAAAGAGTCAAATACGATGATGTACATGAAGGGATCTACTTCAGAATGATACATGACATTTAAAAAATAGGTAAAACTGATGAGAGTTACAGGAAAATAGAATGTGAGAGGACCTAAAACTGGAATTATTGAGTAGTTTGATTCAAGAAATAATAACCTAATATGAATATGAATAGAATATATAATATCTATGCAACAATAACAGTGTGTAGGTCATTTGTATTTATGCACAAAAGTTTTAAAATGTCATAAGAAAACTTATTTGTATAATTAACATGATAATAATAATCTCATATATACTAATAATTTAATTCACACAGCAATCCAACAATTCTGAGTGATAAGATCACTTGTTATGCTCTGAAACTAGAATACATAAAGATTAAGAAGTACTTTGCTCAAAATCTCATTGTGATAAAGTGACTTTAAAAAATAAAGGGAAGAAAAAGAAAAAGGGAGAAAATAATTTCACACCTTGAATTTGTCTCCAGTTTTCCTTCTTATCTGCTCCACTGAAGTGCCTTCAAAATATGAAATAGAACATATTCCCTGATAAATTTAGACTTAATAGACAAAGTCAAGATAAACTATTTAAATATATTCATAGAACCAGTATCAGAGCACTGCGTTAATCACTCTGGGTTCTACTTTGTAATGTTTAGATGAAAGATTCTGACCCAGCACAGAAATTTTTATCATTTTGGCTGAAATCACTTGTAGGGGAACTTTAATAATAACATTCTCTTTTTAAAACTAAAGATGTTACCTCTGGAAAAGTATTTTCTCATGTTTATTATTTGTTTTCATATTCCAGTACTATTATTGCCTTTTAAATCACAGCAGCAGAGCTTTAAAAAGTGGGGTAAAGACTATTAGATTCAGTGGAATGGGAGTTAGGCACTGGATGCAGAGCAAAGAGAATGACAGGAGGATTTACCCATGAAAAATACTGAGAACAGTATGGTAGTGCAAATAAGAAAAAAAAATGTAAATTTCTTGGAATTAGGAAACTAAAATTAAATGAAAGAATAAAAAATATGATATGGAATAATATCAATTTTGAAAGGGAAGCCTAATTAATCTAAGAGTTTGTATATGTACCCAAAGAGATTTAGGAAACTGTTGTAAGAAAGACTTTAAGGTCAGTATCTTAGGACCTGTGTGATATAGTTATACCTCTAGTATGTCACATTACATCAAAATGAAAAGTGTCACTAAATTAAAACCTGTTCATGATGAAAGGTGGCATCCATACCTGAACCGTATTTGGTTACTGTTCTGGTCAGAGTATATTTCTCATATTTTCCAAAATCAAGTTGTAACTGTAAAAGAACATAAATTCACTTCTCTGTTCTATTACAATGCAGTGTGATATGTTCTCAGAAACATTTCTATAATTCAACTTTGAAGGGTCTCACATAAAACAGATTACTTACATTTGGGGGTTCTCTGTGCAGTGTTATGATTCCACCTTGAAATGGACCCTGAAGGAAGGTTCATATGTATAATGCTGGCTGGCACCTGATGAGCATGGGAATATTTGACTCCTGAGAGTTGTAACCCCAATCAACAATTAATTCTTTGATGAACCCATAATATGAAAGCATTAACAGGTAAGTAATAGGAAGTGTGCCCTAGCTTGGGTGGGTGCATCACTTGGGCTATTCCAAGTCTCCAACCCCTTCCTGTTTCTGATTCTACCCCTACTGCATAATATGGGCAGCTTTCTGCTCTGTGATTCCATCATGATTCTCTGCTCCATCACAAGTCTGAGGACAATGGAATCCACTGGCCAGAGAACAAAACCTCTATAACCATGAGCCAAAATTAGTGATTCTTCCTTTTCTTGTTTTTGTTTTTTGTTTTTTGTTTTTCCATCCATTTTGTCATGTTGGTTCAGTCGTGTGCTATGAAAACTTCCCAGGAAGAACATTTTTCTTTTATATTTCAGCAACTTTTTTCATAGAGCAAAATGCATAAGTTAGAGGAGAAAACTAGAATCTAGAAAAACATTTCCTGAGAATAATCTAACTGGGGGCTATCCAAGTGGAAAAGTTGCATGTGGCCCTAGTCCTAGGCTTTTAGTAAGTTTTATAAGGAAAAAACCTGGGGATCGATTCTTGGTTTTGTCATTTGAAATGAACATTAAGGCGACATTATACAGATTACATATCAAAGATCAGAGAGGCACTCATCCACTGAGGCAGGCAGGAAAACATCTGACCCTCTGTGGGTTTCCCTCTAGTGATTTACTTAAAAACCCCTGGATAATCATTAGGAAATTACAAGACTAATCTAAAATTAGAAGCAATTTGAGGGGTGGCTTAAAGGCCTCAAGAGCTTGGAATCATGAAACAAAAGGGAGAAAGTCAGAAAGACATTTGCTTTATTTAAATACACTCCATGGAAAAACAAAGCCTGTGAGGCCTCATGCTAGCACAAAACTCTGTACTGTAAGGTGCTTCTCCATATTTATCCCTAGAGCACTACTCAAACCAGGCTTAGAAGAAATCTCTAGATTTTAACAGTAAGAAGTGCAGGGTTTGAATTTCAGCTCTATAGCTACCTGATTGTAAGGGCTTGAGAAATTTAATTTATTTTTCTAAATCTGTTTCCCCAAATATATGATAAAATGAGTGATGACTATATCCAAGAGTTGGGGCAAGGATCACATAATCTGAAATACAGAAGAAAACAGAAAAGACACACAAAGAAAAAAAGGTTAAACTTGAAAGTAAAATTCACCTATAGCATAAAAGAAGGTAAATTATAGTAAAGGGAGTTGTTGCGGAACATTTAATTTTTTAACACAGCAGCACAGCTGCTCTAGCAAAGGATCTCATTGAAAGGTCTTTGTGATACCTAGGAATGGATCACATCCAAAGGTCTGTATGTAGGGATCACATCCAGAGGCCTGTATGATCCAGAGGAAATGCTCTAAAGGTAGTGATACCTTTAATCCCAAACTCTGAGACTTAATCAGAGTGAAGAGCCAGCAGAGTCAAGTCTGAGATTGAATCAGAGTGAAGCTGAGATTGAATTAGAGTGAGGACACACCCGGCTCTCAGGATGTAAAAGGAGGCTCTCAGTTCACAAACAATTCAGTTCAGTTGGAGAGTTCAGTTCAGACAGAGAGTACAGAGAGAGTTGGAAGGATAGGCAGTTAGCCCACAGAAAGAAGAAGCCAAGAAGAAGAGAGCCAGTCTAGAATAAGCAGAAAGAAAACAGAAAATCAGAAGCATATGCTTTATGATTTACAGTTCAGAGTTCATGGTACATATCAGAGTGAAAAAAGATAGTTCAGAGGACAGGTAGTCAGGATGACCTAGTACTAAAGCTTAGAGGACGAAACATTCTAGGTTTAGGTTAGCAGACTGGATTGTATAGATCCATCTTCAATAAAAAATAACTTTCATGAAAATTGAGTGATCCCAGGAGCGAGAATATCCTGCTATGTGTTAAATGATGGCATGGAATATGAATGCCAGAAAATTCTACCCAGAACATGAAATAGCTTATACAGTGAATGTATCAATCCAAAATCTTTTAATTTTTAGTATATTTTTTCAATAATGATACTGCATGTAGCTTTGTTCCCCCAGATAATAATTTTCTCTGGCTTATTTTTTAAATAAAATGAGTGAAGAAGGAGTAGTAGGAAGATACAAATGAAAAATACAGTGAAAAGTAAAAATTTGAGACTCCCCCCAAATAGTACTAATTTGATATTCTTCCATAAAGAAAACCCAATGGCTGTTTATTTTATATAATTACAACCCTGTATTCTTGACATATGTTCTACCAGTGTCCCACTGAGATCACAGTACTTTTTCTGTTACATGTTACTCTACTTGCTCAATTATTCTTGATTACTGGACATAATTTTATGTTGAAACTAAAAATGAGTATTTTGGATCCTCACTACACATTATTTTGCAATTGGATAACTTATTGTTTGAATTATATTTTTATTTCTTAAAAACTGCAGCACTGTTTAAACACTGTGTAGACAATTATTAATCATCATTACTGTAAGATCAATGGATGACTTTCTCCGTGCTTCAGTGAGAAAATTCAGATTGTATGATATTGAAATACCTTACTAAGGTCACACAGAAAATGCCCAGCTGGAGTTGGAACTAGGCTCAGGAGTTCATGCCATTGCATAGTCCTTCAGATAGGATCCAATGAATTAATAGTATATAGAAATACAATGATTGTTCATTCTCTTATGGCTTATTTGACACATGTTACTAGTCTAACTTATTGATAATTTGTGGATAAAATTGGAAAGGTTTTCATTCCCAAGCATAGGTAATAGTTGGTGAGAGATCAGATGATAATCTTACCATAAAGTTCATGTAATTTCCAATATCTATGAATTCTAAATACAAAGCACAAATATATGGTGCATGGGACTTTGCTTGATTCTGTAAGGTTTACTTGAAGAATTGGCCTCACAACATCTGTCTCTATAGACTAATGCATGTATTATGTTCTGATACTTCACAATGATAGATTACAGCCATAAACCAGCAAGGCTTTCCACACTAATTTTAGTAGCATAAGCAAAAATAAAAGATCATGTGGGAGGACATCTATAATTTTACCATTGAATGAATAAAAAGGGCATTGGGCCTTGTAGCAGACTACAATCCCTGGGATCTTTGAATCTCAGCACAGAATGTGTAGACTCAGTTCAGTATTAAAACCTTTTAAACCTTGTATGTATAGATATTTTTCATAGTTCAAGGAAAAATAGACGGGTCAAAGTAAGTGTTATTACTGGCATAGCCAACCATGAGGTGGAAAAGGAGACTGGATGGATAAGAAAACCTGTGTCGTGAGTCTGCAGTGCCACCAGAATCAAGGACTAACAAAATGTTTGCTGAGGAGGCAAGGTTTGAAGGGGGGATGGATTGGAGTTTTGCACCAAAAAAAGCATTAAGATCTTACCAAAGGCAAAGGATGGATGTGAAAATGTTTGTAAGTCAGATACAATTATTTGTTCATTTACATTGTATTTCTGCCTCCTCAGTGGCTTCTAAGATCCTTGACATCAAGGATTATATCTTGTCCACTGTGAAATCTTCAACATATCATGCTGTTCTCCTTGGCACTTATTAGAAAGAAATTTTCAACTGAATAAGCAAGAAATGAATTTAAATAACATAGTTTGGAAATTTATTGGACAAAATACTTAAGTAAAAATGAAGGATATTTGTGAAACTGTTGATCTTTGATCTCTGGGAGGTTTTAAAATCCATGTCAGACACTGTGTACTGAAGGGAAACACACTTCGTCTTTCAGTCTTCCCTTTTCCTCTTTTTTCTTTCTGTTTCCTCCCTCACTTCCACTTCCTGTCCTTCCCTTCACCTTGTTTTTGTGTTCTTCTAATATATACTATTTATCTACAAGCCATAAGACAGTACAAATTCATTTTCTTGATTAACAAAGTGTAGTTACTCATGATGATACACAAGTTAAAGTCATTCTATTTGTATTCCTATAACAACCTAACACTGCAGATGGACCTTTAGACTTGTTGCCAAAATGTCTTAGATTCTAAGGCATTTCTACTGTGTTCTGTGTTTCTAAGGAAAGTAATAAAGAAGTTTCTCATCTGTTTTTTTTAAGCTTTGATGAAATCTAGTTCAAGATTTGATGTAATCATAGTTTATAATGAGCTTTGAAAGATTTTTCTTGCAAAATTTATGAAGTCTTTTTTTTTAATAGATAAGTAGTGTTCCATTGTGTAAATGTACCATAATCTATTTATCTATCTTCAATTGAGGGGCATCTAGGCTGTTTCCAATATCTGGCTATTATAAATAAAGCTTCTATGAACATAATTGAGCAAGTCTTCTTGTAGTAGGATGAAGCAGGCAAATGAATTGCAGTAGAAAAAAAAAAACATCCTACATTAGGTGACCTAATCCCAGAAAGACAAGCATGGTATGTATTCACTTATATGTGGATATTAACTGTTAAGAAAAAGACAAAGCTACTAGAATCCTCAGACCCAGAGGTACTATCCAACAAGGAGCGCCCCAATGGGGACACAAGGTTCTCCCTGGTAAAGGGGAAATAGAACAGAGGGTGCAGGTGAGCTGGGGGAGTCTGGATAAGGGAACAGAAGGGGCCAGGTTTGGGGAGAGGGATAGAGGGAGAGTGTATAGAGAGAGATGACCAGAATTGGAGGGCATGTAGCGGGTGATCAGGAGACCTGGTGCTGTGGAAACTCACTGGAGTCTATGTAGGAGACCTTCACAAGAACCTCTAGCAATGGTGGATAGGGAGTATGAACAGGCCATCTCCTGTAATCAGGGAAGGCTTCTTGTGGTGGGAATGGGACATTATCCCAGCCACAAAACTGTCAACATATAAGCTATACTACAGGATCCACTGGGACAATGGAAGGGCAGAATCCAATGCCAAAGGAGGGAACATATGCCTGATATTGCAGGGCAGGCCAGGAACTAGAGACTGGATAGCCAGGGGATGATTTCAAATGATATTCTGCTTTGCTCATAGATCAGTGCCTAGTCTAACCTTCAGAAAGGCTTCTTCTAGATGCTGATGGGAGCAGCTGCCCCCATCAGAAGCCCAGGGCCAGCTATCATCCAGAGCTTTGGAAAACCCACAGAAGAGAGGGAAGAAGAGGGATTGCAGGGTCCAGAGGGCTGGAGGACACCAGGACTACAAACCCCACAATGTCAACTGACTACTACTCTTAGGGTCTCACAGAGACTACAGCAGCAGATACAGAATCATGGAGACTCCCCAGAATATATCTTATGGTTGTCTGGCTTGGTGTTCTTCCAAAACTCCTACAAGCTGGAGAGTGGGGGGCGGGTCTCTAACCCTTTTACCTGCCCCAGGGACTCTATTCCTTTTGCTGAGCTGCCTAGTTCACTCTTGATGGAGCGATTAGTGCATGGTACTGCTCCATCTTATTATGCCCTGTTTGAGCAGTAATCCTGGGAGAACAGCTCTTTTCTGAGGGGAAGCATGAGTGGGGTTGGTTGTTGGGGTTGAAGGGTAGATTTAGGGGAGAGGGGAGATGGGGAAACTGTGAGGAGTGGAGGGAGAGGAGAAGAGTTGGGATATAGTATTATATAAGATAAAGTTATTTTTTAATTTAAAAATAGGTAAATAAATAAACAAATAAGTAAAATTTTCCTATAAATCAAAGAAAAAAATACAGAGCCATAAGAGGACTCTAAGAGTTTTTAATGAGACTGAAATTGTCATTGAATTCTTAAATTACTATCTAAAATGCAAATGGCATGTATATCATATTCATTGGACCCACTTTTAAGTAAAGCAATCAGCAACTCTGGGATCTTTGCATTTTTCCGGCATATAAACTATTTAATGTTTTCATATCAATATCATACACATCTAAAAACTAGTCACTATAGCAAGAATATTATGGCTGTTGCACAAAATGTAGAATTGGTAGAATTTTCTTTTAAAATGTTTTTTTCTGTCAGCAAATGTACATAAAAGATAATGTGTCGCACTATTTTATGTACTATATGTTAAGTTAAAAATATTTGCAAGTCAGCAACTTTTAAACTCTCCTTACAAATAACTGTGTGGCAAAACCACTAAGCACATGTAACATTTTTGTAGCTCTGTTCTTACATAGTAACTGTGACAATGTAAATGATTCACATCTGAAGTAAAAAAATTAACCGAACTATGAAGCACCAGTGATTGTACATAATATAAAAATGCAGCGGTGTAAGAATGATACATGATAACTATGATCCTGTTTTATATTTAGGCTGCCATCAGGGGCTACTGGACTTGAGGACATGTGTAGACTGTAATAGATTTGCCCCAAGCCTTTGCGATTAGAGAGAAAAAATACAAATAGTCATTGAAATCAGTTTTCTGTTAATGGAGAATTATCTGTGTGTTCAGCCACAGGAGGAACACCTGCATTTTATAAAACAAACAAATAAAACTGGAATCTTTTCTAACTTTACTTTTGAAATACATGCTTAGAACTTGTAATTTCAATAACATTTAAAAATATGCAAACAGAAAAAGGACAAACTCAGAAAATTATAGATTTTCTGCTCACTTGGAGATCAATGTTGTAAGTACCTGGAAGATACTAATGCAGGCAAAAAATCAATATGACTCCATGAGGGACATTTCTTAATGGATTAATCTAGCATCCTCTTTGCCAGAGTGACAGACTGAGTATATCCATCACAAGTCAAAGTCCTATTATAACCTGATTAGTGAAGGCTCTCTTTTATTCTGAACCATATCAGTATTTCTGAAAATCCCTTTAATAGGCTTATGGGGAGTTCACCCTACAGGAGAAACCCCCATCTTCTGAGGTTTCTAGTTGTTAGAAAGATCTGGCCCTTAATGAAGGCTTGTTTCCTCATACATCTTTATCTTACAATTGCTCAATGAACAAAATATGTCTTTACCATTTTCTACAAAGGTCTAAATTTCATTTCACAACTGCATTAACCACCAGTCTTCTTATGTGATCAGAATGGACTCAATCTCTTACACAGTGGATTGGCAACAGAATGTACATTTTCACAGACCACAACTGTGACCAAAGGAAAACAGCCATGCTTGAGTGGATATCAAAAGATCAAGTGAAAATAATGCCAAGAACCACTGACCTTTCACGACAAGCTGCCGCCAAAATGAATATTTCTTGGCAGGTAACTAGATTCAAAGGCCAAATATCAAAGATGTGTACTCATCTTCCAATATTTAATGCAATTCAGTGAATCTTAGCACTAAGAAGAACTTGGAGATAATGCTGGCAAAACCGTCACACTAAAGTGTTATGTTAACTCTATGTTAAGTCTATATAGAGACTGAGACATAGGAATTAACTGAATTTCTAAACAAAATCGTTAACAGCTTTGAAAACTCAGATATCTCCATTTTATCTCCAAGATAAAAATGTCTGCTATTTTAACACATGACAAAACTTTAAGCTAAAAAAAAAAAAATCTTGTATAAAAAGAACTTGAGACTTTGAGAACAGGGTTTTGTTGAACTCAGTCATATATAATGCAAAATATGGGATAAGAAGTTTAATGTTCTCATGTTTTCCAAGACACAACAGAGCAGACACACATAGAAACTCATAGAGATTGTGATCATATGCACAAGACCAGCACAAGATGAATCTGACAAAAATCCAAGCAGTGAGAACTGGGCACAAAGTCCTAGTCCTAGCCAAGAAGCTATTTGAAGTTGATAGCTGCTGAGAAAGGGAAATACAGTTTTCTTCAATGAAGTAACACTGAATATATCAACAACATTCCAGCACAGGCCTTATGCTCAGGAGTAGTTGGCCAATACAAATCAGTTTTTTGGTTTGGCTTAGATTTTTTCAGATAAGGAACATGAAATTGGGTAAGTAGGAAGGTGAGGAAAGATCTGGCAGGAGTTAAGTGAGAGAAAAAAGGATATGATCAAAATATATTGTATGAGATCATCACAGAACAAATAACCAATAATAACCAACACTGAAGAAGCTGGTAGTTGAGGTACACACTTAGAACCCCAGCTCTTCTCAGGTAATGAAGGAGAATGTTGAGTTTGAGGCCAGCCTGGGCTACACAGGAAGTCCTTGGCAAAAACAAACAACAAGTAAAACCAAAAATTCCATCCAGTACTTCAAACTGAATCATTTAAGATTTCAAAATAAAAGATTTTACTGCTCAGCCTAGCTCCTTTCATTTCCATACATTCAACTGTCTGGGCCTTGCAGTTTACATCATAATAATTTACTAAAGGGTCCTCCTAGGGTACTTTTTTACAAGGTATTTGCCTTCCTGTTCTGTATACTCACTACTATGACTTTTCTTCAGATAAAATAATAACCAGTGGATTCGATTTACTATCTAGAACAAAGATGGATTGCCCTTTCAGCTGCTCTAATATTTTTTTTAATTTCAAGAGACTGTTAATCATTATCTAACCTATGGCATAAAGTGACAGTTCAATTTCTTTGCCTCTAAATAATGATTATTTGTTGATGGATTCAATATCGTTTAATTGACTTTCTAGGTGAACCTTGTAGTCTCTTTATTTTCCTGCTTGCTAACTTTTTTCTCTGGACAATAATATTTCTAGTACTTTCAAAGCATAATAATGACCCTGATTATCAATAATTCAGCCTTCTAAATAGTTTTAATCACATCAAATTTAAGTGAAATAAAGAACTTACAAGGGACTTCTCTTAATAAACTTTATAAAATATTTTAAGGCACACATAACTGCTCATACAAAATATTTTTATGAATATTTTAGGACCTATTTGCTTTTGTTCTTTGACTTCTCAGATTTATGAAATGATAATTAAATATACAGCATGAAGAAGATGCACTGATAGCACTGATGCTGTTATTCACCGGAAGAGTACACTAGAGCAGATTAGATCCAACTGTGGCAAATATAGCCAAGGCACCCACACAAAAATATTCCAGAAAGCATTTGTGGGCCTCAAAAAGTATCACTGACAGGCTAATTATGAGTCCAAAAGTTGAAAAAACTTAAATTTGTTTAATGAATTTTATTTAATATTTAAATTACATTTGTCAAGTGCATAACGTGAACTAAGAATATATTATCAAAAATAAAGCTTTTACGTGAATAATTAAAATGTTTAAAATCGTTAGTTTTTAAAGAACAATTTTGGTTACATGCAAAATTATTCTAAAGAACATGTTTCCTAGCATTGCTGGTGATAGTCATATACAATATCACAACAACAAAAAAAAAGCAGTATAAATTTTACGACTTACACGGCACTCTAAAATTAGTTGAAAACTTTTAAGTTCAGTTGCCATCAGTATGCTTACATTGATGGGTTTTATAGTCTGAACAACCTAATTAAGTTTCACTGTGTCTTATATCTTAAGACTAAATATTAAGACTCTGTCCACCCTATAAGCATAAGCCACAAGTATACTCAACATAAGCAGAGAACCAGATCATACAGGTCGAGGATACCCGGAGAACAAGCACCACAGAGTCAGCTGACCTGCACGCCTAGGGATTCAGAGATGGAAGTGGCTACATGGAACCTGCAGGGCCCACCAAATACATCTTATGGCTTTCTGGCTTGGTGTTCTCACAAAACTCCTACAGGCTAGAGTAAGGGAGTCCCTGACCGTTTCACCTGTCCTTGAGATCCTTTTGTGCCTTCTGGGTTGCCTAGTCCATCCTTGATGTAGCAAGTAGTGCCTATCCTTGTTCCATCTTGTTATGCCCTGTTTGAGCAGAAACCCTGTGAGGATTGTTCTTTTTGGAGGAGAAGCCAGGGGGGTTGGTTGGTGGACAGGACAGTAAAAATTTTCAGTAAACAAAATAAAGCTATCTCAGTTTCTGTCTCAATAATATGCAACTAAAATACATTTCCTTTTCCATTTGTATTGGAAAGAATGGTCCATATTTAATATGAATTACCAAAGACAAGAAGCCATCATGGAGAGGCAAAAATGTCCCATAGCAATGAAAGGATCATTTCAGAAATACTTTGACTCGTCAGTCTAGTTAGATATTGTTCCTGGATGTTCAGAAGAGCATAATTAAAGAGACCCCAAATAGCTTGTCTCAATGTATTTAAAATATATTAGCAAAACAGATCAACAACTTATCACTCATCTCAAAACCATATATTTAGGATTGTTGTTCTCTTAATATGAAAATAAAAATGATAAAGCTAATTTATAATAACATGAAGTTCATTGAAATTGTACTGCTATAAAGGGAGGGTAACTGGTAACTGGGGGTTACTGCTAGAAGGAAAGAGGGGATGATATAATTTTTAAAAATTACATAGCACTGACTAAACTGGAAAAATTATCTTTAATTAAAAATAAATACTCATTGGAATAATGGAATAATTTAATTGAATAATGAGAATATCAGAATAGTTTTAATGTTATGTGAACAAATTCACCCAAAGAAAAATTTTACAACTACAACAATCTGGTTATAACCTAAAAAAGATAGTAAATACCTACTTAAATTATCAAACATAAATCTGAAAAAATCAGAAAAACAAACTCATGATATGTGGAAGTTTTATAACAACATAAGCGATGTTTCCCCACTAAATTAAAAAGAAAACAAATCAAGAAAGCCTAGAAGAAAATCAAGAAGACAGAATCAGAGGAATATACTTCTTATAAATACCCTTTGTAAATGTTTTACCTTATTTGTTTGTGTGTTCTTTCTCTCTGCATGCAATATGTGCTTGATTTTTATATCTAGGGGGAACTGAATGTACAGATCTCCTTTGAACTGAACTTAATAAACAGACTGAATTAGAAGAAGAGAATCACATAAAAAAAAGGAAATATGCTTGATATAGGGTAGATCATGCTTAGAAACTGATTAACTTTTTCTAACTTAATAGAATTCTCTCTGAGGAATTATAGAAACCACGTCACCTCTGATGCACTATATGAATGGAGTGTACTGAAGAATTGTGTATCATTCCTGGGCATTTTTCATTATGAAAGAAATCATGGGGAATTTAAAAGCAACTTCACAGACAATCTCTTTTGCCTTTCAAAATGTCAGTAAACAAGCAGTAAATGTAATTAATAAGAGGTAATTAGTATGGCAGTTATTTAAGATGTCCATGGAATTATAATTTTATATCTGCTGCCATGTGCTTGGAAAAGTGTGAAAAAAAGTGGAGAAAAAGGTGCATTAAGATCTTCTTGCCAGGTACATATTTTATCTCTCAATCCTGGCATGCTAATTAGTATGATGTTTCATTTAAACAGTAATGTGCGTGTGACCAAAACATTGTCACAATACTTCATTTAGGTGCTTGCTGTTGGTAAAAGCAGCTCTCTGCAATGAGATAGTCTTCATAAAATATGTAAACATAATGAGAGGAAAGGAAAACACAGTATGTGAACTGTTCACAATAATTCATTCATATTGGATATAATTATAATATGACAAACTGCCATTATAGAAGAGAATCCAGTGATAGTATAATGTGGCCCTACTTATTGTAAACACTAGACTTAATTTAGTATAGGGAAGACAGGATGTGAGACAATAGAACGAGGATCACAAGATGAGCACTGCTAACCATTTGACCAACATTTTAATTAAAAAATGATCAGCCATTTGTTTGCCTCCTGGTTTACCGAACAAGGTCATCTTGCAGTAAAACCTCAAGGCTCTTATTCTCTTTTATATTAAAAACAAAAACCACACAACATGGACAGAATAAGAATTATGTCTTAGATCAAAAAGTGAATTTTCATTTTCATGTGGTACAACCAGGCGGTTATATTCTGCTCGTTGACAAGTATGATATTGCTTCCATACTGATGTAATCTCATCTTAAACCCAATATTTCATGAATGTTTCTCATTTCTATCCAAGATTTAGAGATATCAACAGTAAACACATCATGCTTTTATGGAGCTTTTCCTTCCCTTCTGACACACCATTTTAGTGATACATTTTGTTACATTAATAGAATTCTATGGTTTTCTTTTTCTGCAAGGCTGAAGCAATACCTAGTTATTTTCAGAGAAATCATACTCTTTACTACTTGTAGAAAATGTGGGGTATTATGGCACAAAATGAAACTACTTTGCTTTTAGTCATAAGCAATATGTTAATGATGTAGCTCAGAGCCCAGCAAAATAATGTCAAAGTAATCTGCAATCTGCCCAGAAAAAATGAAATGTCAGCCAATTCCACCAAATGGCAAATGATTTTGCTGTTCAAGTACATGGCTTATAAATCTGCTGGTTTCAAGTAAAAATAAAAAGGAAAGAAAAATCAAAAGCCTTGGAAAGAATCAATGTGATGGTGATCTATTGTTCTTCCTCAGAGCAAAATACTGAGATTTTGTTTATAATGGTTTAATTGGTGAATTGTTTTGCTTTGTTCTTAATGGATTTAGAGCAATTGTTTAGTAGCTCAAAGATACACAACCATATTTTAGGTTTTATACAATAATGTGCTTCAAAAAATTTATACACAAAGAGAGATAGTCTTTTTTAGACTTTCTTTCATAACAAAGAAATACTTACAACTAGAGCCAGTAAATGGAACTTCATATAGAAGGTCTTCTGTCTGTGTCAACACTCAGAGGAATTCCAGATCTCAGTGGGAGTGCATCTTACTTACAAGCAAGATGGTAAAAAATAAAAGAAAATAGTAACATTTATTTTACACATGGATAGGATCATCTGGATTGACTTTAAAACCATTTAACACCACATAAAAATGTAAATTTAATATTTTAAGGAAAGTAAAAAAACTACTATATAAAAGAAATAGACTATTTTAAGATGAGCTTTGCTTTCTCAGACATTTAAGCACCACAAATAGGCCAAAGATTTCTGTTTCAGAAGCAAACACAGAATATATCCAACAGAACTCCTGAATATAGCCAATATAAAATAAATACCAGTCATAAAAAATAGGAAACAGAAAACTGTTAAAACATTTTTATTCAAATTGTTCTCCAATACTAGAAATATTGCTAAAATTTGAAAAGTAAATTAATATAAACTTCAAACTTGATTGCCATCACAGCATCACATCTTTTTTCAGTCTAATTATCTTTTTTCAATTTTTTAAATAAATTTTTACTATACATTATATTTTGATCCTATTTTCTCCTTCCTCAAAACTCCCAGATCATCCTTACCTTCTTAACCCAACTTTATGTTATATCTCTCTTTTTTTAAAGAACAATAAAAAAGCCAAATAAACCAACAAATACATAAGACAAAAAAAATACCAAAACAAAAAGCTCTCTAAAAAGCATGTAGTTTGATTTGTGTTGGCCAACCACACCTGGTCTGCCCTAGAGTGTAATTGATACATTTAATGACACTCCATTGGAACAAAATACCTGACCAACAAAGAGACTTCACTGTACAACACGCAAAGTGAGAGACTGATTCATTCAGCCCTAAATGTAATGTTTTCGTCAACATTCTCCCACACCGAGACCGAGATATCTTTAGAAACGGACTGTAAGAGCCAGAGGTGATACGGATGACACCATGGAAACAGCATCTTCAGGACACAGCAGTGCTGACACACATGTGAACTCGCAGAGACTGTAACAGCATGCACAAGACCTGTGCGAGTTCAAATCAGACAACATCCCAGAAAGGAGAAGATAAAGAGTCACAGAGTCCTACCCCTAATCAATTCATACCTCCTGTGAAGTGGAAAATCAGTTTTCTCCAACGGCTTCACCATCACCCTTTTAGAAAGTGAGGGAGCCATTTCTATAACCTTGCCCAAGATGTAGTATTTTTATAAGAACTGAATCTTTTATGGAAATCCTTTTCTCTTCATGCCCATGAGGAAACAAAATATGAAAGGAAAGAGGACATGTAATAAAAATGAGATCTTCAAACATTAAAGAAAACAAATGCAAAACAAATTCAGAAATGCTAGAAAGCAGCGGGAAACAGGAAAGCAGTGGCACAAACAATTGGATAGTCAGAGGCTATGATTTACCATGCAGGCCAATTTTAATTTCTTCATAATAAAAATAAATGGTTCCACAGCTGTCATGTAATAAAAATCACTAACCTCTTACAGCTAGGCAAATTCTCAAATCCAGAACATCTCTGACATTGTCTCTAAAGTGACCCACCAACATAAACGGCCTATCAGCACAATCAGGATAAAAGGTAGGACAGCCTCACATGGCTCCTCAGCTATTTAAAATACCATTTATAAAATTCGAGGAGACTTGTCTTCTCTGAACAGTTACGGGAATCAAAAATCCTTCCATATGCTTTATATTACCTTTAATGGTAGCATAGGTAGCATTCCAAGAAGTGAGAAATATCATTCTTCCTCTCCAACGTGACTCACCTATCATAGCCTCTGTGTAACTGATTTCCAGCTGCTGTCTTCTAATAGGTATAATGCCAACACTTCTTCCTGAACTCACTGAAAGATTAATTCCTACATTGTTATTTCTGCTTTGGCATTTTTATTATGTACACAGTTGTTTTTCTTGGAAATAGTCCCACTTTTTATAGCCCAGCATACATAATCTGAGGAAACTATCCCTTTCAATAAAACAAACAAACAAAAAACATTTTATTTTCTGAGGAGGAATTACCTTTGAAAAGCTCATATCAGTAAAGTGCTCAGTGTATCATACAAAATTCTGTGTAATGTGTCCTCAAGCTAGTTTCCAATATAGTTACATATGATATGTTAAAATTTTCATGGAAACGTAGGTCACATGCATCTGCCTAATTATTTACTCTTATTACTCATTAACCTTCCTTCTTGTATCCTTTCCATTTTTCTTTTCCTCACATTGATCCTTAACTCCTTCCCCACAGCTCTGTGTAAATATAAGGAAAAACATGCAAAGAAACAAACACAAAAGACTCACAGAAAAATTTCCCTCTTCACCTTCACCTTTAGTTGTCATAATACTGGAGCACATCCATCACATACAAGCCCTTCCTTGTCTGGACACTGGACCAAATCCCTTATACTCAGGCTTCATGCTTTATTGGCTCTTTTCCAACTTTCCATATTCTGGTTTAGGTCTTTCTATACAAAAATCCCCAGAGTTCTGCAAATATTGGCATTCATATACAGATACTCAGTGACTGAAATCTTACTCATTCTTCTTTTATACCTTAACATTGTGAACATGTTCCTATCTCTACGCTTTCCTAAAATTACTCCATCAAAATAGCAAAGAACACTTTTTAATTATATTCAATGAATCAATGTTTCTTCTATGCAGAAGGTTGGTAAACTCCAGTTGAATATTTTTTATCTGATCCTAGTGCCAGAGTAAACATTAAGTCTCCTGGAATTCACAGTATAACACCCTACCTCATAGGTATAAGAATGGAATGATGTAAAATAGAAGCAGAATATTGCAAAAGACACATCCAGGGCTTAAGGAAAGGGGTATTGAGTGCTACTTTGATTATCTGATAAATGAGCTTATTCTAAAGATGAAAAGAGGTTCTTCAGAACAGAAGAAACAACGCTCCAGAGAAAGGAATTACCAAATATTAAAGAGCATAAAAACATTGAGAGTTTTAGGAGCTATGATTTGTTCTTGATTGTTGAAGCAGAACATCAGAATATGTGTGTGTGTGTGCGTGTGTGTGTGTGTGTGTGTGTGTGTGTGTGTGTATAGGAATCAGAGTTATACACAGACTAAAACATAGAAGGCACCTATCACACCTAAGAGTATGATTTTTGCCCTAAGTAATTGAGATATATTGGATTATTTTCAAGGGGAAAAATAAAAATTATAGCTGTATTTTAAGAGTGATATTGTTCTCTAATTGGTCCTGGGTATAAATCCAGAGGAGGAAACATAGTGGACAGATTATTACAGTGTGCTACTTAATGAGTAGCAGCAGAATGGCATTGGAGCAGAAAGGGTATAGATTTAAGAGATGGTCAGAAAGTAAATCTAAGAAAACAATAAGCATATTTAGGACACAAATCATATTCTTGATGCATTGCATAGTGGAGCAACAAAATTCAAAATTAGGGAAAGCAAACAGGCTGGATTGGAATAGGCATGGTGATATTTCTAGAATATTGACTCACTTGTAATGCAGGAAAGACATCAGAGTTGTACAATTACAGCTAGAGATTCTCAGTAAACCAAAAGCAGATTCAAACACCTACACTGATGGGTAGACAAGATTAAGCACTAAGAGGAAGCTCTTTTACAATTATTTAAATTCTTTTGGAGACTTTAACTCCAAAAGCATTTATTAAAATTTCCAAGATGATTCTCCAATATATATCCAATATGCAATCCAATGTATATCCAACATGCAATTCAATAAATGCTACACTGAGTATTGTTTAATAATTATGTGAGATCTTAAAAGTATCCTGTATTTTGGTTAAGGAAAAATGTGGGGCTTTAGAGTGTTTTTGATAAGTTCCTAGTGGATTTATGAAATATCCTAAGTTAGCCAAATGATGCTTAAAATTTAATATTTATGAAGCCAAGTGAAACTTTACACAAAGTTTGACAAGTCATTATTTTCCCTTTTATTTCCCCATGTATGACATATCCCATATAGACCTAACGTTATTTAATTTCTCCCAACCTTTCTCATAAATCTGCCTCTTCTGAAATTTGTGTCAGTGGTTCTTCCATGTCCTTTGTCTTTGCTACTTTCTAGACTATAGATTCTGACCATTACACTTCTGGTGCCTATGCTTCACTTGCCACTTATTAAGCCCCATGTCTTTGATGCCCATTGTAGATTATTGCTCTATATTTTCAGCAGCCTTCATAATTGTAGTTTCAGTAACCAAAACCCTGTTTAAAGAATGTTCCCAGAAGCACTTGCATCTGGAACATTGTTAGTGACCATCTTGCTCCAAAACTACAAATAGCTTCTCACATCTGCATATTACATAAAGTCAAACTTATAGCCCTAATTGTTTTCTGAGATATTTCAACAACTAATTTCAGAAACCGATTATATTTTTGTCCAATTTCTGGTCCTATAAACTACAATATTTTAATAAATGCATAAATCCCTGCTTACTGTCTCTCCTAACTTATCACTACCAATCAAAATATTTCCCACCATGATTTTTATATAGCTATTCATTTATTTACTTTTATTTAATCATTCATTTATATGTGTATGATGTGTGTCTGTGCATGTATAGGTGCACATACACACACAGTGTCCACAGTGACCAGAAAAAGGCAGTGGTTCCCATGAAGTTAGAGCTAGTGTAAGGCCCCTAATATGGAGACAAGAAACTAAACCCAGGTCCTCTGGAACAGCAAGATGTATACTCAACCATTGACTTTTCTTTTAGTATACTGCTAAGGATAATGTATTCCACACAATCATTTACAAAAGCCTCATACAGAGATCATCTCCAGTGATGACAGTGAAAGACATAACTTTCAAAATTTTAATCCTGAATTTTACTTGTTTTATTCTTTTTTGAAAAACATAAAATGTAAACTCCTTTAAGAAAACTCTCTGCAAATATTCTACAGTGGTTTAATCAATGTTTTGCACATTATAAACATTCAAAACTTGTTTGTGGAATAAATTGTTGAATTAATTAATATCAAAAATAGATCAGTAGAGAACATTATATCACAAGGGCAATTCAGAATGCACCATGTTGAAATTATTTGTAAATGCTCAAATAAATTATGTAACTTATCCTAAATTATCTAGTCAGTAAATCAGCAACTTTCAATGACAGTGCAAGAAAAAAATGAGAAAAACTATCAAACAGTAATTTCTTATAAAACAATTAGAAAAGAAACTAATGAGTCGTGAGCTTGTGAATACATTCATTTAGCCGTCATTTCTATGAATGTCAGGCAAAATCCTACAAAGTTAGCTTACTGATTATGCTCAGCTGTTTAAAAAGCTAGATGAAATAGGAGGCACATAAATAGAATATGAACTGTATTTTGAGTTTTGTCATCACCTTAGACCCCACCAAATTTTTTTAGATTAAAAAGATACAAGGTAAATGAATAATAATGGATCTTTAAAATTCACCAGCTTGGGGCTCTTAAGCAGTCCTACTTTTCACTGATGAGAAAGAAATCCAGCCAAATATTCCTTCCGGACCAATAATCAGACAATGTAAGACATTGATTTTGCCCTTGAGAGACTATATTTCATAGAAGAAGCCACAGCATCACTGAACTTCGTACGTTAATAAATGGGCTTTTCTCATTGCAAATTATCTAATCCTCATCTGTTCTAAATTTCTTCTTTTACATTTTTATTGAAACAGATTTTTTCATACACTATATTTTGATTACAGATTCCCCTCCCCGCAACTCCTCTCAGAGCCTCCCACTTGCCCACAAACCCAAATTCACAACTTTTCTCTCTCTTTCTCCTTAAAATTTAAGCAGCTTAAAATAATTAAAATAAAATAAAATAATTCCATTACCACAAGAGCAAGATGAATTTGAAGTACTGCTAAACATAGAGAGTTAAAGGAATAAACAAAAATAAGCTGGGGTTTCTCTACACAGACAATTTAGTGATGGTGTAGTTCCCTCTTTAGAAGTTCAAAATCAAGCTTTCCTGAGTTCCATTATGCACACAAAGTATTACTACTTCATAAAAGTGGCAAATGTACAGACATGAGACCTGGAAATTAATCACAGGAACTTTGTAGGTGATTTTCTGCCTCTAGGCATGAGATCATCTTTGAAACCCTTTGGAATATGGAATGGGGAAAAGCAAGACACATCTATGAGTTGATACATTCATATATCTTTTATAAATATTGTCTCTCATACAGCAAAGTAAGACTAGTTTGAGAGATTGTGTTGTAAGAACCAGTTAGATGTCCATAGAAACTCTTCCATATGCATTATCTATTCAGTCCTAGTTGTATACTAGGATTACTATGCTAGCAAGCTTGCCCCAATAGATCTGTTCCTATTCTCAAAAACTTATTGTTGTGCTGTATAGCCATATTTAATGTAGGAATACCAGAAAATATAATCCAATACTTTTAAGAAAAGTGCTGTCTCCTATGAAGCAACAGAAGAACTGAGGCTTCCCCAAGAGCATGGGATGAGAGAAATATTCTATTTATCCCCTGTGCCAATAACCTGTGTGAAAGCCTGGGTGCTGGGTGATATTCCTTTGTTTTTTTCTTTGACTTGAGAACATACAATTTCTTGCCTTTGGGTGCTAGGAGAAAAGGCAGACAGCTTTGAGCTTTCTGTAATACTCTGTCTACTGAGAAGAAAAATAAATCTTCACTAGCTACACCTTTGGAAGTAGAAGAGTGGTGTTAGACAATGTATCTACCATTAATTACTGAATTTTCCATATTTAAATTCAAATAATATAATAAAAGAGCTACTTTTGTGTTTTATATGATCCATCAGATATCATAGAAAATGAAATACACTGGTTTTCTTCTTTCTTGTTAAAAATTAGCAAATTGTACCTGTTTTAGATCTATGTTTTTCATGAGAAATTCTGGTCAATCTCTTCAATCTATTTTTTTCTCTCTTACATGTTTCTATCCATAAATTTTGTTGTCAGTAGAAACAGAACCCAATAATTAAACTATGAAAAATATCTATAATGATGAGGGAGCTAAAAGCTTTCCTTTTACTGACTTGAAGTAACTTCAGCTGTTACTGTTATTAGACACATTATTCACCAGCACATACATTTGGCAATTAGTTACCAAGCATCACTCTGGCTCTTTCTGGTTCCCCACACTAACGTCTATATTTCTAATGTAGCTTGCTGTAGTTTTTTTTCTCTCTCTTTTTTTTTCATCAAATTATATTTCTTATAGTATGGGTAGGTTTTTTTGCTGTATTTTATTTCTTCATTTTCATTCATCACACTATATATTACTTGAAATTGTCCTGGTAATATTGGAGGAGACGAGAAACTGCACTGGGCTAATATGCAAACTTGGTTATCCTCCCTCATATAACACTAATTATCTGGCACAAAGTATTTTCATGAAGTTGTTCACGTAGGTTTTATTTGAAATTGACAGTGTACTTCTCATATTTTATAAAGCAAGTTCTAGAACAAAGGAAAGCATGACTCATCCTAAAAGATGAGAGTATTAAAACTGGATTGTGAATGTATGTAAATTATGTAACAGTTTGCCAGTTTAAGAATATCAAAATTGGTTCTTTAAGCCCAATTTTGGAAACTGTGGCTTGTGGGAGGGACGCACACATATATAAGTCAACAGTAAAATGTTTCTGAAGATAGAATGACTAAAAATCAATTTGGGATCCAATATCCAATGAATATGAGGGGACTCTAGCAGTGGTCACTCATGTTTGTGCATTGCATTCCATGATTTCGCTGTAGCTCTGGTTCTGAACATACTCTGCATATGTCTTCATGTTGCATGTTAACTGACACTCTTGAGACAATTTGGCTCAGATTCAAGACTGCAGTACGCTATGAAGAACAATGTTTTTACTGTACAACATTTCTGCTTTATGGGAAAATGACAATTACCAACCAACTCTTTTAATACTTTTGTTACCACTTTCCAAAGCATGTATGCATCAAATTAGTATAAATCTAGCTTGTATTGTCCTACAATGTTTAATTTTAAAAGTTGCTGACTTGAGTTTCATGAAAAAAAAAATCATTAAATGAGTTGTGGCCTGGGATTAGTATGGGAATTCCTATGCTGAAAAGAATCTAAACATACATCTGCCACTTTGTGCTAAATATTTATATAAAATTGAGTTCTTGGTATTGAAGATTATAAAATAAATGTCAACCAACTATGGAAAATTATTGACTATGTATCCTACACTATCATATATTTATCCAAGATTCTTTGTGTAAGAAAAACTAGGCAATCCACCCCCTTAGTGTACAAATATGCTCTTTTCTTTTATAAGTGGTAAAATTATATGTAAACAAAATAAATGTTTTTAAATAAATTAGTATTTAGTTGTCAAGAAATATTTTATTTATATGCTATTTTGTATTCCTACCCATCAGGGATGGTGTAAAGTTTATCAGTCAAAAAGACATCACAAATGTAAAATATAAACCACTGTCAGATAATGCCTACAAAATGTAGAACTCAAGAGGATCACAGATTTGAGGCTACTCCATCTACATACTGAAACCCTACAAATAAATTAATGAGTCTATAAGAAAGTAAATAAATCTGTAAGTGTATCAGATATTTAAATAATAAAGGAGGAATTTTAACTTGGATCTTGTGCATCTTGTATCAGATGCATTTGTTCTCTGTATTTTCTGTTTACATAATCTGAAAATAGAATTTGACATTCAAGAAAGTTTATAGGTTCTAACTTGTTGCTGTCTCCAAGAATTTTAACAACACCTTAACAGCAGGATATTGAAGGCCCAGAATCTATAATTCATTTGGAAACCTCAGTCTCTAGAGCTGATCATAAACATTTGCTTCCAGTGTGACTGTTCACCGTATTTATAAGTCCACTATAAACAGAAACTATCAGTTCCATGAAGTGTAACACATAAGAAAGGACCTTCTCCCCCCCCCTCCGCCCCGGTAATCAGGAGACTGCTCAGCACACAGTTAAAAACACGTGTTTCTCTTGCAGAGGACCCAGGTCAAGTTCACAACACCCACACGACAGATTAAAACTCTGTAACTCCAGTTACAGGTGATCTGGTGTTCTCTTCTGACCTCCACAGGTACCACCCACACACATGGCACACATACAGTCTGTGCAGGCAAAACACTCCTGTAATTAATTCTAATACCTATGAACCTCAGTAATGATCACCATGGCAGTGTGTTTGAAAAGGGACAATAAGCAGTACTCATATGGTGGTGAAACCGTCAGCTGGTGAAACCAACAGTTGTTTAATTTGACTGCAGGCCCACCAAAGAGGGGGAGAAACATGCCTGGTACTAGAAACCTGAGGAACTCCCCAAAGCTAAAGAAGTAATGGATCTTAGAAGAGAGTCTACTGTAGCTATTTTGATAGGCCAGAATAATTGCTAAATACGTTCTATATTTTATCCTTATACCGATACGTAAGTGTATCTCCTATCATAGATCATCACAGAAAACCATAACTTGACACATTGCAGAAATCAACAAATTGTTGGCAGCCCAGCCCCAATGGATATGTCTACAGCACAGCTCTTGCATCTATGACTCAGGGAATATCGTAGATTGAGTGCAGAAAGATCCTAAGAGCCAGAACACCAGGAAGTTGTGGAACAGTCCCTTCTAAACATCCCAGTCATAGACAAGACTGGAACAATAGCAACAGTAATAGGAATTGACATAGTAACATGGAAGGGGGGAAATTTCACATTGTTACATCCCTAGAAAAGGACTAAAGGCAATTATGAGAGGAGAATTAGCCTCTCCCAGGGTGAGCCCCCTAATTGGTTCTCTAACAAAGAGTGATTTGATCTGAAATCATACACACATAAACAACACAAACAGACTCAGCAGTTGTATTTATATATTTGTGCATACTTATACATAAAAACATTTATATATGTGTGTATACATAACAATAATTTTCGAAGAAAAAGAGGCTAACAATTTGAGAGTGAAGAGTGGGGACATGGAAGGAGTTGAAGGGAGGGAACTTGAGAGGAACTTGAGGGGAAAAGGGAAAAGTAAGAGTACTATAACTATATTTTAATATAAGGTTTTAAAAATATTCATGTTAGGAATATTTATTAATAAGACTGCATACCATTAGTAAATCTGAACGACCAATAAACTAACCACACTATAAAAATTATCTTTAAAAAATGTTCTTCAAATAAAAGTAATAGGTAAGAAAATCATGTTAAATAACTTGCCTAGTTCAAAATATTTTTGATATTTGTTATCTTTTCTCTCTCTCTCTCTCTCTCTCTCTCTCTCTCTCTCTCTCTCTCTCTCTCTCTCTCTCTTTCTCTCTCTCTCTCTCTCATTTACTTATTTATTTATTTGGGCTTATATGCATTTCTGTGGGGGCATGCTGGTGCCACAGCTCCATGTGGAGGCCAGAACACAACTTGTAGGAGTCATTTACCTCCTTCCACCAGTGGGTCCTGGAATTGAACTGAGGTCATCAGGCTCAGTGGTAAGTTTCCTTACCATCTTGCTGAACTGATTTGATTTCTATCAGGTCATGTCACGTAGGTTTTTTTAAAGTATGCCATCACTCATTCAGCATCATGTGGACCTAAAATACTCAGACTAGAGAAGCAACTGTCTTACACCTGTAGTAATTTACTACTCTTTAAAGAGATACTCATTTGAGAAATAATAAATGTAAAAAATACTGTTACAAAATGATAAATAGCAACTAAACTAAACAATCAGTAGTCTATGCTGAGTGTGCACTGTAAACATTATACTACATGGACTGTCTCTCTCTCTTTCTCTCTCTCCATCCCCCTCCCTATCTCTCTTTCTCCTCTCTTTCTCTCAGTCTCTGTACATGTCTTTCTTTCTGAAGATAGATGAACGTAGTAATCTCACATATATAGAGGAAAAACATGTTTTAGCTACAACTCTAGTAAAAAATTGAGTAGCATCCTCTTAATGTTTTATTGCCAACTCCCTTAGAGACTTACATACATGTCAAAATATTATTTTGTTATATAATTATGCTGTCCTATTTTAAATAGACCATTGGCTACATATCTACTGTTAGTATAGAGACTTGCTCCATTATACTTTAAGGATTCATGAAAGCAAATATTTATTCATCTCATTAAAGAAAAATAAGTACTCAGTATTACTTTCACTATTTATTTTATTAGTTAAGTAAACCAAATCTCAACAATGCATTTACTAAAAAATTAAGGTTCTTTCTTTAATATAAAGATTAAAATAAAGCTAAGCTTCTTTCATTTGGCCATCTCTTCTCTCTGAGAAGCCTAGGTCAGAAGGAGACAAAGTATGTATGTATGAGTAAGCACAACATACTTCTTACTAGTCTAACCTACCCTTCAGAAAGCTAGATGGGTAGCCTGTATGCAATAATTTGTACTTTATTATTTTATTTCATCTTATTTTAAAATAAAAAGTCTATTATACTTTATTTCTGGTTAATAGATCAATCTGGCTATTGGAGACAGGATCTTACCACGTATTCCTGGATGATCTTGTAATTCACAATGGAGAACAAGCTGGCCTCACAAACTTGTGACAGTCTGATGCTTCTGAATCACAAATATAGATATTACAGGCATATGTCAACAGATTTAACAGAACATTTTTTTCATTTTGGAATTTTAAAAATATCGAATAATAGTAGTTTAGATATCAATAATTAATGATTAATAATAGTAATTTTGATAAAGTATTAAAATGCAGAAATTCTATTAAAACTAGATAAGATTAAGTTATAAAGTTTTTTGTTTTTCAGCAAGAATAGACATGGAGCAGAGCAGTGGTGGTACACCCTTTAATCCCAGCACTCAGGAGGCAGAAGTAGGTGGATCTCTGTGAGTTCAAGGTGAGCCTGGTCTACAGAGTGAGTTCCAGGACATCCAGAGTTACAACAGAGAAACCCTGTCTTGTAAAACAAAAACAAACAAACAAAAAAGGAATAGACATGGAAACTCTAGTTACTAGAAATTAATATTAATCTTTAGAATTGTATTTTTATATTTTCATTTATTTAGAGAACCTAATTATAGAAAATTATTGTAAACATTTTAAACTGAAATCTCCATTTTCCTCAAAAGTCATGTACATATGTGACTATGTAAAGAAAGAAAATAAATCCCAACAGTACTTATTTGCTTCTTTTACTCGATTAACTTAAATTTGAATTTGGAAAAATGTTTTACTAGAAATTAAGCTTTTTTGTATATAATTAGCATCCCAGGGCACATATGCGATAGTGTTTGGAAACCTCTAAATTATATTTTATGTATTTTCTGTAAAAATAACCATATGCAAAATTGAGTTTTTATTTGAGATCTCCAGACACTACTCTGTCTTATTTCAGTGAACAATGTGATTTTTCCTTGCACAGTACTAAATTGTGGCCAATATTGTAGAATGTTGCATTTTATTCTTTTAAGTCCAAGGAATCATTTCACTTTTATTTGCATCATAAAAATTTTTCAGACTGTTGAATATAACAGAAAATTATTTCAGAAAGGAGTTACAAAGGTGACAAACGTTTGTTCCAGGTAACAAGAAGTCCTGGCCTATTTGCTGCTTTTACTAGTTTCGAGGATTTTTTGAAGCAAAAATTACTGATGTTTTTCTTGTGCTACTTACTCATTAACTACTCCCCTCATTTGGCAATTCAGTTCCTACAGTACAACAGCAGTTTACTGATAAACATGCTGTTCATTCTACATAAATTTCTGTTGCCTACTGAACCTTGTATAATATTTTAGATGTTAGTTTCTTGCCAGAATAGGCAAACAGTAAAGATGCTTCTGAATGTTAGCAAAAAAATATTTTTCAAGTAGTAAAAATTAGCTAGTAAATTTCAGGAAAAGCTCAAAGAAATATTGATATTTACAAATTTATAGATGACAAACGTTTACCTTCTATTTATAATTATGTAGAAACTAGTAATTGCAATAATTCTCCTATAATGTAGAAGGATGAGTAGGCACAGGGTAGCTGGCTCAGTTGCTAAGAGTGATTGCTCTAAAGTATGACGATCTGAATTCAAATCCACAGCACCATCTTAAGCTAGGCATAGCTCCATGTGATTCTACCCCCATTACTGATGAGGCAAAGACAAGCAGTTCCCCAGATCTTGCTGTCCAACTATCACAGCAGGATATGAGATCAGTCTCAGTGGGAGACCATGTATCAAGATAATAAAGTGGAGATTGACAGAGCAAGACTCCACAATGCTCTATCTGGATCTCTGCAACTACACTGAGATGCTCATGTGCTACAGATATTCCCCCGACAAGAATTCCTATATAATCCAATCATACTTATTAATAGTTTAATCATGACAATGGAGTAAAATTTGGAGAGAGAGATCAATTTAAAATTTCCATTAGCTTCATGTGACTTTGATGCAATCTTTTCTCCTGTCAATCTCTTAAATTGGGTGTATTCTGCTATCAAGAACAGGTTCACTGGTTAATCTCAATTCTTGACTGATTGTCTAAAAACTTACCCAAATCATTCAAACTGCATTTATTATAACCATGTTGGAAATTATCCTTAGAAAGAGTAAAATAGTGAAAGTTAAGATATGCAATCAAACTGGCTCCAATTTAAACCAGTGAGCTCAGAATTTACAGTCTTGATTTTGTATGCATGTTATGATTGTAATTCAAGTGCCCACAGTCATTCATAGTCTCTCTTATTTTTATATCTCATTAGAAACCCAAAGACTATGAATTTCAATACAGTTGAAAAGAAAACTTATTTTCCCTTGAGAAGATTTATTATAATAATAATATTATTATTACACCTTGAATTCTGGGACCTAGCTGACACTCTTATTCCAATATAGCAAGGTAATACAGGTTTCCAAAGGGTGAAATCAATCTCCAGAACTCATAAGAAGCATGAAACCTCAGTTTGTGGACTGAAACAATATAATCTTTGGCTTACTATAAACATAGATATGGCAGCACATACGATAATGGAACCAGTAAAATTTTACATACCTTTTATTAATTCCATAATGTTCTAATTAGTTGTTTTGGACTTAGAATTTAAAATAAAGTACACACTAATGACGCTCATTAAAATATTGCCTATGCACCACAGCTAATTAAATTCATTTTTGTTTCATTAATTTTTCTTTAACCTTGGCACCCTATGTAAGTGTGTCTATGTTCTTAATATAGGTAGCATGAACTATGAGTTGGTGGATCCTTAATGATTCTAGGGACATGGGTAAATTTTCAAGTAGCATGCTGATGAGATTATTCTTGGTTCAGAAGTCAGACTTATACAATAAATGCTTGTGAACATGTGAAAATTTCTAAAGCATGACTCTCAAGCCAAAGGATATTTATATCTTTATATGTTTTGCCAAATTTCTATCCCAAAATGGTAACAATTTCTAATGGCCTGAATAATGCATCCTTAAATGAAACAGTGATTTTTAAATCAATATTTACTACTAAAAATATTTGTACCTTTAACATGCTCTGTACCTTCAACATGCTCTGTTGAATTAACTTGATTATTTTTTACTTTCTTCCTTTATGTTGAGATAATAGTATGACTATCATTTTCCCCCATTCCCATTTCTCCCTCCAAACTCTCCAACATACTTCTTCTTCCAATCTTTCAAATTCATGGTCTCTCTTTTATATATATATATATATATATATATATATATATATATATATATATATATATATAGTAACCCTTATAACATTGCATGTGTGCTCTGATGATAAAAGAAGACATTTAGGTGATGCTCAAAACCAACTTAGTACATTGGAACGCAAATAATTTTTAAAGGATTTTTTATGCCAGGTGTTTTTAGACTCTCTAATTTGTAAGACTGGGCTGAAAGTCTCTTAAAGAAATGCACATTGAGACACATTTTCCAAGATCATTTTGCCACACAATCTTTCCCAGACCCATCTTCAAGGAAGTAGAGCTTCATGGAATTTTTCAGAAAAAGCTGCTCAGTGCCACAGTTTCATCACTGATTCACACATCACCTTGCTTTGCTCTTTAGAGGAGAATTACTGTCTTTCCAACAGGGTGATGGAATGCATCATGCCTTGTCTTAAAGTGTTTGTACTTTAAGAAACTAGCAGAATACCCTAAAGAAAGGTATATATTTAGTCTTTGCTGGTTAGATGATAGGTCACATGTTTAACAAAAGAAAAGTAAATATACTAGAAATTCAGAATACAAGCATGTGGTGCTATTATACAAGCAGGATCCAAAGCTAGACCCATCTTTTTAACTAATGAAAGTACTTTGTGCTTTTATCACACACAGAAGTGCCATTAAAAGCTGTTGTACATTAACAGTGACTGTTTTCTTGCTACTACAGTTAAGCAAACACTTGAAATAGCACATTTTTAACTTTATAGCCAACATATTTGTCTTAACAAGACACATTCCAATAAATGCTTCATCTTACAATTTTAATAACTCAAAACAATCAGGGGCTTGAAATATTCATATTGGTTCTATTTATGAAAAATAAACTTATTATTTTTACATTTAAAAATGATTAACTACAAGACAGAAAGGCTGCAGCCTAAAATATTCTCATAACTTTGTAGTGGATAATTGACACAACAGAGTCAATTCCTAAGTATGAGAAATATTTCAAAAACACAGTTCACCTCAACAATAAAACTACCAAACTTGAACAAAGATAACGCTAATAGACGTGGTGAGATGGGAGGCTGAAATCTCAAAGGTTCCCACAATTATACAGAGGATTAAAGGCAACCAAAAATTGCTGACAGTTGGAAGAATTATTCTTCCCAAGAGATGAGCCCCCTAACTTTACACCAAACCAAGTGGTTAGCACTGAAATTATGTATGTACCTACAAGCAACACTAAATGAACTCAAAAGGTTGTATTTATATATCCATGCATTTATATATGTAAGCATAACAAAAAGTCAGGAATTTGATAAGGATTGGGGGTGAGGAGAAGGGACATAAGATGGGCTGGAGAGAGGAAAAGGAAGGAAAGAAATAATGTAAGTATGTATCTATTAAAAATAAAATTCCTTTTAAAAGAAGACAGTTCATATGCACTAGGACTAACAAGAACATTTACTTTTCCATATTCAAATATTTTTCAACTATCATTAGATTTTTAATAAAATATTTAACATTTAACAAATAAAAAATTTGAATTGTTTCTTGAGTAACAGAAAGATATTGAATTAACTCATAAGTGTTATATACAATGTTTCTGAGAAATCCATTAAGCATTACCCATTTATAAGCTGATAAGCTTAAAAAAAAAGTAATATATATCCAGTAATTAAACCTGTTAAAAACACAAAGTCAAAATTGTGTTTTGCCTCTTAATCATATGATTGACAGAAGCCCATGATTCTGCTCATGTTAAAGTACATTTAGAGTTGGAAAAATTTTTTAGCAAAGTTAAAAATGAACTAAAAATCGTTCAAATTGTATTTTTATAACAGAAACACAAACATAAAATTTCTTGATCATTTACTATGAAGATTCCTTTTTGAAGACTCCTGTTTATCCAATGAAATGTTATTATCTCAGCATCTGACCTCCTTTCTAAAGTGTAAATATGGAGACCATACAAGGCAAGCAACTGAAGCTTACAGTAAGCAACAGGTTTCATTCCAAGCTCTGAAGAACAATTTCAAGCCTGCCTACCTTCTACAGTACAATGACTCACTTACAGACTTTCATAAGCTCTCAATGCCCTTCCATTTAATATTAAAACATATCATAGTAACTATGTATATTTTAACAAAATTAAAATGAATATATTAATTTAAGGTATCCAGTAAGAAAGTACAGGAGACCGGATATGGACTCTAGACAAGAGACAGTGGACTTTTATTTGCATAGTAACCTGAGGATTTATCCAATTTACTTCAAATATAAACTTGCTTAATATAAACAGCCATAATCAAAGCTGAGATATCCTCCCCCATTGAGATGTCCACCCTTTGTTTCCCTCTCTCTCTCTCTCTCTCTCTCTCTCTCTCTCTCCTGCACACATATGCACACACACACACAGAAGTGAAGTAGGCCAACTTGTTTCACATTAGAGGAAATTCAGTTTTTATATGTTGCCTTTTATTGTGAAGGCAGCCAAATTTTGAACAGAATCTAAGTCTATATTTTAATATGTTATATGCATATAAATGAATAGCATATAAAATATATGCACTTTTCTTTCATGTTATTTAAACTGTAAGAATTGCTATACTATTAACAAAATATTCTCTGATCTACAATTCTTGACAATTGAAGATATCAACATATCTTCAAAATTATACATGTCATTTCAGAATCTCAATATTTTTATAATCTATATAAAAGAGATGCTTATTCTAGTCTCAAGGGAAAAAAAACCATGGTAAAAATCATATGTTTTATACAATTCCATGGTGCATGTTTTGTTGGAGGAATAATTTAACATTACAATCTCATTCCATTGCAAAAGGCTGTTATTTCTCTTTTATAAATTTCATATTTTGTATGTTATGAGGTAGTCAAGCAACTGCCTTAACAATCTGTATCTCTAACATGTCTCAATTAGAAAATATATGTCATTTTGGTTTATATATTTAAGTATTTATGAAAAAATTAGAAATTTTATAATGATAAATGAGTTTTTTTAAAAATGCAAACTTAAAAACTAATGGGAAAACTCTGTAAGTATAGTATATGGCAGTGTATCTATTAGTCCAAAGAACCAGGAAGCAATCCAAGGAGATAGCAATGATTATGTACATTAAAAAAACAACAACATTATATTAATAATAGGAAAATACTTTGACAAACAACAGAAAGCTTAAAAATTTTAAATGTTTACGGTTCTTGTCAGTGTTTTAAAATTTAAGTTTTAATTAAATGAATGTTTCTACATGTAGGTATATGTACATTAATGTGGATACCCATGGAAGTCAGAGGTGTCTGGAACTGTCCTGCATGGATGCTGGGAACTGAACTGGGGTCCTTAAAAAAAGCAATACATATTCTAATAGCTGATATTTATAACTGCCCCAGTGATTTTTTTATTAAATGTGTTTTTTGGAAGTTTCATATGTATATGTAACACATTCTAGTTACATTGACTCCCCAACTTCTCTGTTCTCCCCTCCATGACTGCCAATCTTCTGTCTTCCCTACAAGTTTTTAGCCATTTGCTTTGTTTTGCGATCCATAGAGTTGAAACACGGAAATCTGTAGGACCGTGGGCCAGCCATGTGTATCTGACTGAAAATAATAATTGTATCACATCCTAGAATCCACAGCTATTCAATAGCTCAGCAGGGTGTCCTAAAAAAAACCATGGGCTCATCTCTGGCACAGGAGGCAAAGTTTAGGAGTCAGTGTAAGAGTCAGATTGTAAGTGACATCAGAGATGAATCAGAGTGAATAGCATGCAAAATGACTAAGAAGAGGAAGAGTTATCAGACAGAGTCAAAGAGAAGACATGTCCAATTCTCACAATATAAAAGGAAGTCTTTAGGCTCAGATCAGAGTAAGTTACAGCAGGGTCAATTACAGCAGCAGTATGAGGTAAGAAGTCAGTTACTGAAGCAGGCAGACAGACAATGAAGCAGTCTGACTGAAAATAAAGTGGAAGAAGGGAAGTTCTGTCTGAGGCAGTCAGAGTTAACCAGAGTCTGCTGAGTCAGATTTCAGTCAGAAACAGTAAGCTGACTCAGAAGGTCAGTTTGAACCAGTCAGCTTGGAGCCAGAACAAGTGAGTTGAGTTGAACTAGGAGAGTCAGAGTTCAGAAGGAACTATTCAGAGTGGCTCAGTCTAGAGTAAGTCTTGGAGGCATGAATGTTCTAGAGTGTATGAAGGCTGAAGCCTTATAGGTTTGGACTTGTTTCTTGAAGAGTAGCTTGTACAGAGGCCAAACACTCCAGGGTTCCAAGACTAAGAACCGGTGATTTAATTAAACAAAAGAATAAATGGCTTTGCCCTGAGCTGAACCAACACCTATATCTATTTTGATAAGTGTTACAGCATGCACATATTTATATACATATATATTTCTAAGTATAAACTGTTTAGTCCATATAATGCTACATGTATGTATATTTTATTTTTAGTTTTTCAATTTATTTTTTGAATATGCATTTTTTTTCCTTTTATTGAAACTTAGAGTTTTTTTGTTTGTTTTTGTTTTTGTTTTTGTTTTTTAAATCTCAAATAATACATCCTGGTTTTAGTTTCACTTCCTTCTACTCCTTCTAGTTCCTCCCAAGTCCTTTCCTACCCAGATTCATACCCTTTCTGTGTCTCATTAGAAAGCAATGTTTCTAAGGAATAATAATAAAATGGAATGAGATAAGATGAAAATCAACATGTTGGGACACCATGCAAGAATGGATTCCTGTGAGAATTCTAAGTTCTTGTGAGAAAATTCTAGAAAACAAGACATGAGTCTTGTGACCTCAGTTTCTTCAAAATATGTAATTCTTCAAATGTGTTCCTGTGCTCCTCCCAGGTGTAGTGGTTAAGAGTAAGTTTACTTCAGATTATTTATGACAACTGGCTATTGTTATTTGTTTATATGCCTGTATGTTTTTTGCCACATATGACTTATTCCTTTTATTGTACACTTCACTCATGTAACTCTTTAACTCTTGGAATATAAATTTTCGAAGCTCTGAATAAAATTGGCTATTGCATGAGATTGTTTTAGTCAGCCTCATTAATCAAATTCATTCTCCCAGGTCCCACCCACCTCTACAGAGGTAACACCAATACACCATAATAAAAGCAAACAAACAAGCAAAAAAAAAAAAAAAAACCAGAAAGTAAAGAGCTCAACATAAGGCACAGTAACAGGTATAAACACAGAGACACTCATTTGTAAACTGAGAAATCACATAAAAACACTGAACTGGAAGTCATAATATATATATAAAGGACCTGTAAGGTAAAACGCAAGACAAACAAAAAAGCTCTGACAAGACATTGTAAGACAAAGAACCTTAAGTTCATTTTCTGTTGGCCATATACAACTGGGAATGTGGGCTGCCCTAAGAATAGCTCCTTTCCCCAGTGATACTCCCTTAAGGAGAATTAATTTTTCATCTGCAAGTGGATATCAATGGAGGTAGCTTCTGGGTTAGGGATGAAGGCTTGTGTCCACTTCTCTCAGCTCTAGAAAGCCATTCCATGCAGACCTATGCATGTCCTGAGCATGCTACCAAAGACTCGGTAAGGATTGAACAGAATTGAAAGAAAGGAGAAACTGAAATGTAAACTGCACACTTTGTACTATGTTCTGCACACAGGGGTGCTATTTTTAGAGTCCATCCATAGTTCATACTTAAAGAGCTAAGGTATAGAGTATAAAATACCAAATGCAAATAATCCAGATATTATTTGGAAAGTGTGTGCGGTCTCCTATTTGATTACAAATAGCATTGGTTTTTGAGAACATACAGGTAGGACATTGAACTGACTAACAGCGATTACATTAATAATAAACTGGGAAACAGATGAGAGCTTTCCCAGATTCTTCATCTTCTCTTTGTATCTTTCTGTCTGTGCATCCTTCTTTTAAGACCAGAGTAACAAAACGGTCCTCTGATTGTCTTAACAATTCTTCTTAAACTTTTATCACAGAATGTAGAGATAACTGACCATTTCTTCAAAATATACATATTCTAGTAATTGAACTTGAAAATTGTCTTCTAAAATCTTTCAGCTCCTCATAAATTATTTATTCACAAGTTCAGTCACTTAATACTTTCATTGTTTCAGGACTTGGAAAATAAAATGCTTCCCGTTTGCACATATTGAAGGCTTTATTTTTTAGTGGCTTCAATCCTATTTTTCAGCAATTTCCATGGTCTGGGTAATTAGATGCTCAGAAGAATTTGATAATTATAGTTCTATCTAGGAAATAATTTTGTAAACTAATTCTACTTTGTGGATGGGAGAAATCTGAGGTTTGGAGTGGTTAACAATATATTTAAAACCATACAGATGGGATGAACACTTTTTAATACACTAAGCTAACTTCCAGCTAAGGAGAAGGATTTATTAAGTACAGATAAGTCATACTACCAACCAGGGAAAAAGTCTTCTAGCATAATATTAAATATGTTTTAGAAAAAAACAAATATTGCTATTATTTCACACTATTGATACACTTACCATAATACATTAAATCAGAAAAGAAAATTCCTAAGAGAATGATGAGATATAGTTTTATGAATGAGGCAAAGAAAAGGTTTGATTAAATAAAAAAGAATTACCGTTTTCTTTACATAAGGTGCTATATAAAGCTTTGCTTTGTGTTTACTCATAATATATTAAACGATGACATATTCTTAAAAAATGTCATTTAATTCACCTGACACTTTTTGCTTTCAGAATCTGTGGGAATTAGAATAGTAGCGGAAACATTTACCCACTTCTCTCCCCTGTATTCCATGGCCCAAAAGAACAGTCATTTATCTCACTCACCAACGCAGCAGCAGCCAACGCCTCACCTGACAGGCGACCAGTGAAATCAATAAGTATTTGTTACATTTAATTTTCTCTTACATAATTGTTTCTAACGTAGTCTCACCTTTGAAGTGAAAATTAAAGCATAAAAGCTTTAAAACAGGATTATTTAGTCCTTTAGAACCATCAGAAAGGCCAGTATTTTTACGTGCACATGAAAACCACCTAATTGCCTAAATGTTTCATTTCTTCTAAAATGTATACAATGACAAACAGGCAGAAAATTACTACTGTCTCCCACCTTTCTGTGTTATGTAGTATTTAATGGATCAAAAATAATAAGTGTTTATGTAAGCCATGGAGCATCAAAAAAAAAAAAAAAAAAAAAAAAAAAAAAAAAAAAAAAACTCTTAACACCTCACAATTGCCTTCAATCCTAGAGTTCTCATCACCCTGATCCCTGCATCCCTGCAGAGCTTATCCCTTCATGGGGATCATTCTGAGGTTGTGCTTACTGTACTGCCTCCTTTTTAAAAACAGGTTCATCACATGTTTGAATATTGATGAATAAGATGAAGTTGAAAGTTTAAATCTATGTGAGCTTTATTATATAGGGGATGGTCTCCCGTGCTCTTTTTATCATGTGTGTCCTTATTCCACTTTTGATTCTGCAATACACCTTTCATTAAGTTTCATTGAAATTATATTAATGTTCAGTGGATACTATTATATAATTTTATAATATCATTTTAAACTTTTGAGTTTGGGGAAATTTTCAAGCTTAAATTTTCAATCTTTGATATTGAAGAAGAAAGTTGGCCTTGACTCTAAAAGAAACTTAAAATAAATAAAACTCAGTGGTTAAAAAATAGCTGACATATAAAAACAATAATATTATGTGAGCATAGAAATAATAAGTAGATTCATCTATAGGCATCATCAAACACAAATTATCTCTAAGAAGCAAATTAAATTTTCGGTTTTGTATACTGGGACAACCTATGCTCTCTATATTAGAGTAGCTATATGTGTGGCCAATATAAACACATCTTGAAAAGGCAAATTTCCAAACCAGTAGTAATGTTTTATGCATAGTGAACTGAGTAAGACTCTGAAAGTATAACATGATGATAGACCTAAAGCAGTCAAATCAGTTACAAAGTTTACAAGCCCATAAAAATGTCTAACATTCATGTTTATATAAACCTGCAATTACTCATTGGTGAGTAATTGCAACATTTTTTTTAATTTTGGGGGTGTTCAGTTTTGTTTTGTTTGTTTGGTTGGTTGGTTGAATGGTTTATATTTTGTTTTCGTTTTGCCAGTCATGTTTGTTACTACCCTAGGTTTCTGAGCTATCCAGTCTCCAGTCCCTGGCAGTCCAGGTAGTGTTGGGCATGAGATCTATCTCTCTCTCTCTCTCATGGCATGGGCCTTAGTCATTGATTTAGATATATCTCAGATATTTAATGATTTATATGAATATCTTAATCATACTTGATTTCAGACTTGTTTCTGCAAACTCTACTTCAACTCTGTATCCAATCCTCATGCTGTACAAAATATGCACATAAAGTTATGGTTTGAATTCTTTGAAAGTACAAAGCTGTTACTCATTTAAAATAGATCATGGACTCCAAAATCAGAAGTTGCTTCCAAAATTAGAAAGGAAAGCTTTATTGATCCTACCAGCCATTAGTCCACACAATCAAAGGAGTAAGCAAGAATAAGAGTAAGCAAGTGAGGAATTTGATGACTTTTTCATGAAACTCTGTTCTTCCAGACGATGCTTATTCACTGGTATACACAGTGTGGAAAGCATGAGTAGAAGTGGAAAACTTCATCCTTGTAAAGCCAAACACTTATAAATATATATATATATATATATATATATATATATATATATATATATATATACACGAAATATTGAAATATATTTGAAATATTGAAATATAATTGGCACTTACAGGCACAGAATAAATGTTATTTACTATTCAATATTGTATTGAAAGATTAAAGGAAAGAATAAAGTTTATTATTTTCATTAAAAAAAATCAATTTTGAAGGCAAACATTTAGCCAGGCAGTGGTGGCAAACGCCTTTAATCCCAGCACTTGGGAGGCAGAGGCTGTCAGATCTCTGAGTTCTAGCCAGCCTGGTCTACAGAGTGATTTCCAGTACAGCCAGAGTTACAACAGAGATATCCTGTTATAAATAAATAAATAAATAAATAAATAAACAGATAGATAGATAGATAGATAAATAAATAAATAAATAAATAAACAGATAGATAGATAGATAGATAATAAATAAATAAATAAATAAATAAATAGCATGCATACATACATACAAACATTTAGTCTAATGCCTTTAACTGGAAAAACAAAATCTACCTATTGAATCTAATGCTAATACCTATCAGCAGTAGTTCTGAATTTTTCCACTCAGCAGAAGGGTTCAAACTGTGGGAGATAAAGTCACTCTCCCTGAGTTTGCATTGCATCTTTGCTGCTTCCTAATTGTATAACTTTCGACAAGAAATGAATCATAGGATCCATGAACTCCTTCTCTGTAAAATTAAAGCAACTACAAATGACTACAATCTATAATCGAGTATACAAATCAGTGAATACTCAATTATGATTTATATTTTGATTACTACATTTCTGTGTATGCACAGATGTCTAATAATATATTCCATCCTAATTTAAAATCTTTTTATGTCTTCTAAAATTTGATTTTTAATGTATTTTGGTTTTAACAAATGTACTTATCAAAGAAATAATTCAAACTGCTTTATGATTCTTTTTAAAGCAGTTGTTAGGTATGCAGGACACTATGTCACCCTTGCTGTCTTATCTTCTAGAGATATGACTTAATAGTTCCTTACTCCCTCCCTATTTGTTCTCACATAAATTTGAGGTTTTAACCATAAATACTTTTTCACCCTGTAAAGCTGAACTAGCTTTGTAGGGGACTATATATTCCTGATATATAGACTTTATCTTAATCTTTTATGTATACTACCACATACTACATGTGGGCTACAATAACTAATCACACTTTTAGTTAATAACTGCAAAATATTAAAGAAAACACAGATAACTAAAGCAAGAAAGAGGAGTGAATGGGCAGAGTTAGGATTAAAGACTCTTCTGTTGGAAATGTCAACCTATAGTCAGTGTTTAATGTGGGTTAATGCCACATTAACCCACATAAATGTTTCAAAAGCAACAACAAGAGAACTATCAAATCATAGATGACATGAAAACAGAACCACAAAAGACTTACAGAGGAGATAATATATATATATATATATATATATATATATATATATATATATATATATATATATATGATTAAACATATAAATATAAGTTAATTGAGCTGTATAAGAGACAAAATGGCAATTCTCAATAATTTAAGACTTCAAATTCACCGAATCCTAAATAAATAATATTTTAAAAATGCAATGCTAAGTATCCCAGACATACTTTATCAAATAAGACTGTTCCTCAAATAAAAACACAAAGATATTTTTAGTATAGACATTTTGAACAATACCAGGTGAACAGTAAGTATGACATTTGGATTTCATTAACTAATCATTTCTAATTCATCTCCACAACTCACCAGGATTTTGTATAAGGACAAATTATTTTTACACACTTCTGATGGTATGTGAACAAAACACAATGTAAATGGAGCTAATCTCAAGCATAAAGTTTGTAGGCTATTTACTTCTTGAATAAAATATTGCCCTTAGTTCTTCAAGTATGAACTCACAAACTCTACAATGAATTAAAAAGAACATAGTAAGAAACATATAAACATATAAAACATATAAACAATAAAACATATGTTTTTATTTAATATCTGTTTAAACATTCCATTATTAAATGCAGCCTTCTATACTTTACTGTGATAACCAAGTATATATGTGTGTGTGTGTGTGTGTGTATATATATATATATAATACTTATATATTTCAAAAATCACAGATGCATTTAAATTATAGCTCTGATATAGTCAATGTATATATTCACTGACCTATCACAATTTGTGTTTATTTCTTGTCCTTTTGTAATCTAACATAGGTTAGATAATTCTTTTTTTGAATTTTTGTGGGGTGTTATATATGTGAGCACGTTTGTGTGCATATAAATGTTAAAGTTCATGTGTACTCAACTAGGCATACATGTATACAGAGACCATAAGTCTACTTTGAGTGTCCTCTTCAACTGCTTCTCCACATTTCTTTGATACATAGTCTCCTACTCAAGTTGGGAGTCACTAATTTATCAAGACTAGTTTACCAGCAAACCATAGATATCCTGTGTCTCTGCCTCATCAGCAGTAGGATTATAGGTATATATTGTGCACAATTTTTTATGGATCCTGTGGTTCTAAACGGAGGTCCTCATGGTTATATTGCAAGTATTTACTAAGTGAGCTATTCTATCTTTAAGGTACTTCAAATAGAAAAAAATTTTAAAGGGAAAATTACTAAAAAAATTATAATGATCATGTCTAGATTACAGAGTAATGTATTTTTCTTAGTTTCTTATATCAAAATTGTATATAGTCATGTATAGTCCAAAAGTAATAATGTCAAAATAAGTTCACTTATCTAGCTACATGATTTATAGCTAAAGCAATACAATAATATTGAAAGACCTATGCTTACTTTACTGAACACTTTCAAATATGCATTATCTAGTTCTCAAGAAAAGGTATAAAATATCATTTGCTTGTTTCAGAACAGTAACTTAAGTAAAACCAAAGATATATGCAATTTAGAACATGACCTTATTTTTAATTTATATGTCCATGTTATATAAGCACATAACTTTACTCTGTATATAATTAAAGGAACATATGTAGAAATACCTAGTCTTCCCTTTTGTGAAATGTACAGGTAGGTTGTAGGCTAAATCTCCTTGCTCTGTAGTACTGCTCTCAATCTTTGAACCAGCTATTCTCTACTCACTATTTGTAGATCCACCCATCTTCTCTTACACACTTTTCTGCTGGTTCCTTGTCTAGTCAAGTATTATAGAAGGAGGGACAGAGTTTAGTTGGAAAAAAAAAACCACATTAGGAAAGCCAGATTTTCACTAACTACCAAACAAGGAAGAGTGTTGAAGAACATAAGGAATTTGGGTTAAGACAAAAAAAAAATTGGAAAATGTGTAAGGTTACTGACTACCACTTTTAACCATCAAAACTCTTTGCATAATGTCAAGGAAAATGTTGAAATTAGAGCAATATAACTTCTCTGGAAATCATCCAAGAAAAACTAATTATAATCTGAATGTCTAAAGAATGGAATTGATTTGCTCTTCTGCTTAATCACTTGAAGTTTGAATATCTACCAAAAATTATGCCTCTGGATAGGTGTCAAAGATTTAAAATTACCTTTAAAATCAGTAAGATAAAACAAAGTAAAGGATAAGGACTCCTTACTTTTCCTTCCTTCCTCCCACCCGTAAGTAAATGTCTTTATAAAGATGGCCTACAATGTATTCTTTCCCCTTCCCACCAGTTCAGTAATAAATTTGTATTAGTGAATACACAATATACAGTTATATCTTAATTATCTTAATTTTTTTTTCAAAACAGGGTTTCTTTGTTGTAACTCTGTCTGTCCTAGAACTCACTCTGTAGATCAAGCTGGCCTCAAACTCATGGAGATCACCTGCCTCTGCCTTCCGAGTGCTGGGATTAAAGAAGGTGTGTGCCATCACTGCCCAGCTTATCTTTATATTCTTACAATTCCTATATTCTTACAGTTATATAATGCCATCCATTCTGTGTCCATTGTACAATTTCTAGTTTTATTTCTCACCTTTTTTACTTTGAGATGTTCACATTAATATGGCATGGACATGCCATGATTCTTTTAACCCTTCCTAAAAAGTAAGTGCTTAAATCATTACAATGTTAGCTATTAAAATTATCTTCAACTAAGCATCCTTCTATAAAGTATCTTTAATTTATCCATTATTACCAATGGATTTCTGAAAATTATAGTACAAGAAATTACACCACAAATTTAAAGAGAATATAGATTTTGATATGGAAGAAGCAATGATAAATTTCTCTGAATATTCTCATCAGTAACTTATGATAGCATCTTATTTCCTATATCAGCTGCATTAATTTTGGTAACATTATAAGTATATAATATTTTATTAAAAATTATGCTAACATTACAACTGAGAGAATAAAATTCTGGAAAAGTAAGAAAGAGATTTCCCAAAGATCACATGCAAAGGAAATTTTAGAGCCCCACTTCAAATCAGTTTAGTTTAGTTTTTTTACAGACCTATTGCTTTCAAGAAAAACTACAGATAAAGTCTATAGAACATACTGAACTAACTTGTCAATTTGAACGTAAAGTCCACCAAACTATGTCTACGCACTATATGGCCAATGAGTAAATAAATATAACATATGTTGCCTCTGAAGGATCTGTGCAGCGATTATAAAATCTGCAATTGCAAGATAGTTAATTAAAGTAATTTAAATATCATCACTTACAATGATTTCTAAGTTCATATTCTATGTATAATATTGACTGATCTCTGCATTTTTAATTAATGATTAATCTTGAAAATGTGAAACTAGCTGAAAGCCCCAGGCTTTCTTATCAGTTTAGAAATTGCTATACAAAAAGTCCAACACATATTTAGAAGGGCAATTTCCTGACAATAAGGACCTACTGCTGGAGCTAACACCTAAACAACACTTTGAACATGGAAAAGTCAAGCTGGTACCTGTCTAAAGCCTTTACCGCTATGGACTAGTGTTCACAGTACTGGAAGGCATTCTGCACGCCACCAAAGAAGAAAGGTAAACAACCCAGTTATAGTCCTTTTGATATACAATGATGACTAACCTGCAAAATGCACTAGTGCAATAGTTATACAAAGCTTGTGAGAGTCTCCAACCAAATACCTGATTTGACTTAACAGGAACTCTGTAAAATGGAACCCTTCCTCAACACTGCTTGGGTGGCCAAGACCCTGAGATCAGATAACTTAGGAACCAAGGAGAAAACAAAGTAATATCATTCTACAAAAGGAACATAGCAATAAAATGACTCCTAATGATATTCTGCCATATTTATAGATCAGGGGCTTGCTCAGCCATAATCAGAGAAACTTCCTCCTGCGGCAGATGGAAACAAATACAAAGACCTACAGCCAGACAATACGCAGAGAGTGAGAGACCTCAGAACACTCAGTCCTAAATGAGATGTATCCATCAAATTTCTCTATCCATGGCTTAGGAAACCCAGCAGAAGAGGAGGTAGAAATAATATAAGAGCAAGAGGGGATGGAAGATATCAAGGAAACAAGGCTCTCTAAACACAAAAGGAATAAAGCACACATGAGCTCGGAGACTGAGGCAGTATGCACAGGGCTTACACAGGTGCACCAGACGGCATCCTCGAGCTGAAAGGACAAGTGAACACATGTCCCCATCTCTAACCTAGAAGCTACCTTCAATTGATAACCACTTGCAAATAAAAAAAAAAATATTTCCCCTAAAGCAATCTCACTGGGGAAACAAACCACACTGAAGGGAAGGCACCATGCCTAGCAGAAGATTCACAAAACAAACTGAATGGCATCCTTGGAGATTCACTGTCTCATAATATCTTGTCAGGATTTTTTCCCTCATAGGTTCTTTGCATATATATTATGTCTTCCAGTTTTGTGTTTATGGAATTACTTATATACAAACATGTGTGCCTATGTGTGTTTCTTGTGCTTTTACTTTGGCTCTTTTTCTTCTGTTTGTTTTTTATATTTCAGTAAACTTGTTTTTGTTTTATCTTATTTTATTGTGAATCTTTGGATCCTTGTTTTTTTTCTAGAGAGACTTGTAAATTCAGGTGGGAGTGGATATGGGGGAGTTAGGGGAGAGAAACCATAATCAAAATATATTATATGAGGAAAATCCGATTTTTGATAAAAGAAAAATAGAGAAAATAATAGAGAGTGAAGAGAACATGGTTTGACAGTCTATATCTGAATTTAGTTTAGATGTAGAAGTACATGTACCTGAAATAGATGGTAGATGGCATTCTAATAAGTATTAATTGTTAATTGGATACGGCCTAGAGTCACCTGAGAAGAAAGGCTGATCGAAGAATTACCTAGATCATATTAGCCCATGGGTATTGTAGGAGGTTGTCTTGATTTATAATTGGCGCAGTAGAGACCTGCCCACTGTGGGTGGTACCATCTCTAAGCCGGTAGAACTAGGTTATATAAAAAATCTTGCTTTCTTATTCAGGGTTTTTGTTGTGAGATAAAATACCATGACTAAAAGCAACTTGTGGAAAAAGGGACTCATTTCATTTTATAGCTTGTAGTTCATCATACAGGAGTGCTAGGGCAGAAACTCAAAGCAGGAACCTGGAGGCAGAAGCTGATGCAGAGGACATGGAGATATACTGCTTGCTGCCCTGCTCCACATGGCTTGCTCAAATGGCTTTCTTATAGGGCCCAGGACTACCAGCCCAAGGGGTGGCACTTCTCATAGTAAGCTGGTCCATCCCATATCAAAAGTCACTTTTTTAAAAAAAATGCCACACAGACTTTATCATTTGCCAAACTGGTGGCAAATTTTCATTCTTTCTTTCTTGTTTAAAAGATTTATTTATTTAATTTATATGAGTGCTCTATCTGCATGTACAACTGCATACAGGAAGAGAACAACCCAATATCATATTTATCTCAATATATAAATCAACATCATTTTAGAGAAGATACCAATCTAGAAGAACATTAAAACATATAAATATTGTCAATAATAACCAGCCTTTATAAAGAATCTCCATGGGTGGTGGTGGCACATGCCTTTAATCCCAACAGGAGGCATAGGCAGGCAGATCTTTTTGAGTTAAAACACAACCTGGTCTACAGAGTTCATTCCAGGACAGCCAAAGTTACAACAGAGAAAGCCTGTCTCAAAAAACAAAAACAAAACACAACAAAAAAATCTCATGAGACAGTGATCTAAACACTTGCATAACTTACTCTACAATAAACCCTTGTAGGATAGAAAAAGTTAAACTCGATTTGCAGATGTATTCAGTCTCATGAAGCTATAAAGCTGGGGTTGGCCCCAAATCCTCTTTTGGGCTACCAAAGATACATCCTACTAGGCTACATAGCTGCATAGGCTACAGAATGAGCATCACTGAAACAACTGCCAAAAAGCATTAATAAAAAGGGCAATCACTGAAGAATATTATCTTTCAAATAATAGTTTCAGTCTTTCAGAGATTTGTTTCTAAATGATGCTATTGTTTATATCTGTAATCCATGGCAAGACTGTTACCCAAAAAAAATGAGTTTGAATTTTTATTCCTAGTTTAGATATTGAAGTTGAATCAGAATTGATTTAATGCATATTAAAAATCCATTTAGATTGGATTAAATCTATTAAACAGCATACTTCTGAAAAATCAGTCGATTCTCTGTTTTAATAAACTCAGTTCTATCATAAGAACAGTAGAGGCATTAAGAAAATGTTAAAATACTCTATATCTTAACAACTTGAAAGTTTTAAAGTTGTATGCTTACATAAACTTGACATATTCATGTATCATAAAATCTAATATACCATTATTTTGGTGGGTCTTCACTTTGACTGACAATTTTTATCCCTATATTAGATTTATTGTTTAAATTCAAAATTGCAAAAATAATTGAGACCTGATTAAAGAAAATAAGCACAAGTTTTCAAATTACTGGCAGGGGAACTCCATTACTTAAACAATCATGTATAGACCATCTACACTAAAATTTTGACATGGAATAAAAATTATTCTATTCATTAATTTGAAATCTGATATTGCATAGCTTGACTATTGGTACAGATAATTGCATATCCCAGTGTTTCATGTTCCTGCATTCAGGTATGAGAATGAAATTATAATCAAAGTGCCAAATTTTTACTTTATACAAACTTCATCTTATCCAAAATAAAGGAAGTGACTCAAGGAAATTAAAAAAGTATATCACATTAAAATGTACTTAACCTCAGGCAGGAAGGTGCATGTCAGTAAATTCAGGAGGCTAAGGCACAGGATCATGAGCTCAAGGCAAGTCTGGCCTACAACCTGAGTTACAGGCCAACTTAAGCTACACAGAAATACTATATATAAAATATCTACCCACTCAAGTATTTAAATATCATTCCCATTTTTATAAACCAGTAAATCTAAAATTTATATTTTCTATAGAATTAATTGAATGTTTTAAAATATAGTCCTTATTAGGGCAGCAACAAAATATATTAAAATACCAACAAAGAACACAAAGTTTGCTGCATAAAATGTTTTCTTTGGAATTAACAAAGACATATACTTGATAAAAGACAGGAAATAGTATTTATACTTCAGATAGTATAACTTTTCTTGAGTCAAATTTCATCACTAATAGCAACATATATTTAAAAGAATCCATTCCTATAATATTTTAGCACCATTTATTAAGGTTTTAAATGTTTAACATTTAAATCAGAATAATCAATTAGCATATTTAGAACAATTTAACAACAGATCTATTTATTTCAAAGTAAAATGTGATAACACCATCCAGGCATGTAATATAAAGTTAACTTAAAATTTGCTGTGAGGGTGAGCATGTGGCATTTTTTTAGATAAGGAATAAATTATTGGTACCAAATATGAAGCTTTGTTATATTAGACATAAACAAAAAGCAACAATAAAATGCATAGTATTTTGATCTGTTCTTCAGCTTCATACTTCCATCTGGTGGAATAAAAATGTTATTACTTCATTTTTAAAAACTGGAAGTTAAAGGTAGAAAACATCATACTTAATCAAAGTAAAACACAATATAGTAAATCCCACAAATACATAAATTTCTTTTTTAAAAAAAAGATAAAAGTTCCTGGTTTCCTCATTTTTACTCAACAAAGTATTTATTGAGCAGCTTCTATACGCTGAACATCATCATTCATGTGGGAAAAGATGACTGAAAGGTGAGCAGGTCTATGGAATCATGAGTTTTATCATCCAAGTGCATGGGCACATGGTGAACAAAGAAATGGAGAAGTGAAAACAGAATTTTAGATGGTGGCAAGACTTTGAAGAAAGAAAAAAAGACCTTAAAGAGTTTGATTTCTTAAACCAGCTTCTTTGAGGTTGTTGATTATTAGGGAATGAAAAAGAACACCTGTAAAGAGGTTTGAGGTGGGAAGAGTTCCAGTGAGTGCTGAGAGTTGCTGCTGGAGAGTAAACTGGGAAAGGAAGGAGAGGACAGTGAACTTCTATTTAGCTTCTTGAAAATTCGTTTCACATTAAAATTACTCTGCTGCTGATTTATTTCTTTTTAACAAGTAGGAAACAGGAAGTCATTAAGAAACAGTTATTTCTCAAACCATGTTCTACGTGTTCCACAGCACTATTTAATCCCTAGATTGTGAGATATCAGCTAGAGTCAGTGAGCTATACAAAGGTCTAAAATTAGTGACATTTCAAGCTTAAGGTAACTACAATTTTTTTAACTGAAAGTCCATACTATCTCATTCTTTGAGGCTGATCTTAGTAAATGATTATTTAAATTTAAAAAAATCCATGGATGCATTCTTGCCCAATAAAGGTGAAAGCAATAAATTACATCTCATGCCTGTATAGATGCTCTACAAACCTTGTTACTGTAAAAAGCACAGATTCTGCTTTCCTTGGATTCTGAGAATGAAGCATTTTTTAGATGCCAAGTTAATCCTTGTTGGCAAAATACACACCGTGCATAGTGTTTGTGCAATTTGTAATTACAAACTGACACCCACTGATAACACAAAATAGCTTCTACCCAGAAAGCAGTTCCAAACATCGAAGACATTGTCTGATCCCATAAGACATGTCATTAGCTTTCATTATTACTAATGGGAGTTATGGGCATAACTCCAAAGTAAATCGCAGGCATTGTGTCCCACCACTGCTCCTAAAAAGGCTTTATTTTCAGGTTGGATATTTTTAAGCATGTAGACACTGTGCTATTTTATTTTTCTTTTTAGAAAAAATTCCAGATATACACAACATCAGGAAAATGCCAGCACATATTCTGCTGTTCTCATCCTGTCTTCTTTTCAGCATGATAAAGGAAAGAAAAGGAAAATCAGTTAAATATTCATGTAAAGGGATCTCACAAAAAAAGGATATATTTATACAACAGTATGCAACTTGAGTAGCTGAACTATTTTAATATTTATAGTAATATAATAGAATGGATTAGAAGGCTTACACACTGTTACCACTTATTCCATCATTAAACATTGTATTTTTCATAAGAAGATAACCAGATATGTACATGTGCCCAAGAATTCTCAAACAACTCAGAGAAGTGAACGGACCCTCAACAACTGGAAACAAAGCTTATCTCTGGGGTTTAATAGGCAGGTGGAGTAGGTAATCAATTAAAAATTCAATTAATCAATCAATACGTGAATAACATGAATATATTTAAAAAGTTAAATACCATAAATAATAGAAAAATATTTATTATAGTACTTCAAAATAAAAAAAATAATCTTTATGTGAAGAAGTCATTATTTTCTCTATCTTTATGTATTGATTTTTAAATCTATGAACATGTATAATATTTATTGTGAACTATATAATCTTATAGACCAAATTACCATTAATATTTATTGATTTAACAAAAAATATAACCAGGAAAATCATTAATTTTCACTTTTAAACTTCAGAGTTTCTTTCTATGGTTCATTCCTTTTAAAAATCACATTTCTGTATAGACAATGACTTGTAATCTACCCAAGCTCCTTGGCAGGTCTACTACATGTTCCTCTGTCTGAAGGTTGTCCTCTGTATGTGTGCAAACTATGTACTTATTTCTGTGACTTTTGTAGCTGACCTAGAAATTATAGCATACAGTTTAATTTAGAGTATCAAGGATGCAAATATAACAATCATCCTAATTCCTATAACTGTCCAACAAGTATATGTGCTATGCTCAGCTAGTATTTCTTATTGTGTCCATGTGATAAATATATTTGTATCATTAATTTTTTTCACACAATACATTTTGATCATATTCTTTCCCGACCCCAACTCTTCCCAGGTCCTAGCCTCCCCACCCCCACACACACACCTGGCTTTGCTCTAAGTTTCTCTCTCTCTCTCTGAAAATCCAAAAGGAAATCAAAATGAACAAAAACAATAATAAGACAAAAAATACCAAAAAAAGCAAAAGCACACACACACACACACACACACAAAAAAAAAAAAAAAGGGAGTCAGTTTTGTGTTGGCCAACTAATCCTGCGCATGTGGTTTGCCCTGTGTGATCTGGTGATACACCCAGTGTCATTCATTGGCAGGAAATAATTTCCCCTTTCCCAGCAGCTTTCAACTGCAAATGGTTTCTTAGTAAGGAACTGGACTCTGGGATCACTTCCTCTGCTCCTTGGGATTTTGAAAGCTTGCTCCTGTGTGTGCTGTCACAGTCTCTGTTAGTTAAAATGTGCATCAGCCATATTATGTCTAGGAGATACTCTTTGCTTAGAGCCACTCACTACCTCTGGCTCTTAGAACATTCTACCTCCTCTTCCAAGTAGATCCCTGAGCCTTAAGAGGAAAGTCTTGATAAAGATCTCCCAATTAGGGCTGAGTGGCTGCAGATGAGACAACTTTATTGTTTTATGCATTCAATAAGGATTCTACTTGCTAATATTCTTTGGTGATTTCTTTTGAATCTCTGATCTGGTTTCAAGACTCTTTTTTTCTTTTTCCTAAATCACATTCATTAAACTTTGACTCAATGATGATTCATAGCCCAGTAAATATTTCCCAAATTTTCTTGTCTGAGGATGTTTTTATTTAGCCCATATAAATTTACTCTGTTAACTATACTTTTTTTATTTTTTTATTTCTTAATATAGTTTGTTTTTATTTTTTATAAAGGTTTTTATTTATTAATACATCACAATTTTCTTGAATGCACATTTAACCACACCATACCTGTGGTTTCAGCCTATAAAAAGAAAAAGAGATGAGGCAGCTTCAGGGTGGGAAATGGAATGTTCATTATTATTATTGAAAATAGCATTTTCTTTCATACACTATATTCTGGTTATTTTTTTCTCTCCCTTGAGTCGTCCCAGTTCCTCCCATATGATCCCCCTATCTGGATCCACCACCTTTCTGTCTCTGGTTAGAAAATAAACAGGCTTCTAAGGGATAATAATAAAATAAAGTATAATAAGATAAAAAAAAATCAGAATAGGAAAAAAAAGAAACAAACAGAGGATCCAAGAAAAGGAACAAGAAACAGATACAGATGCAGAGTCACATTCATTCTTATACTCTGGAATCCCATAAAAATCCAAAATTGTAAGCCATAATAAATATGCTAAATAGGTTGGGTTTAAAAAAAGTAAAAAATAAACACAGAAGTAAAAATAAAAATAAAATAAGGTACAATAAAAGCCCTGATATGCCATTATGAGACAAGGAACATCCAAACACACCATTGAGTTTGTTTTCTGTTGGCCATCTACTGCTGGTCATCAGCCCTACCCTTAGTAAGAGTAGTTTGTTTCCCCAGTGAGGCGCCCTTAGAAAAATAAAAGACAATTTTCCATTTGTAAGTGGTTATCAACTGAAAGTAGCTTCTGGGTTATAGATGGGGATATGTGTTCACTTGTCCTTTAAGCTCTAGGACTCCATCTGGTACAACTGTGCAAGTCCTGTGCATACTGCCTCCGATTCTGAGTTCAAATGTGCTTCTTTCAGTCCTTTTGAGTTTAAAAGGCTTTGTTTCCTTGTTGTCCTTCATCCCCTCTGGCTCTTATACTTTTTCTGCCTCCTCTTCTGCAGGGTTTCCTGAGTCCTGAGGGTAACATCCCAATTAGGGCTAAGTATTCCAAGGTCTCTCCCTCTCTGCATATTGTCTAGCTGCAGGTCTCTGTATTTGTTCCCAGCTGCTGTAGAAGGAAGTTTCAATGATGATGACTGAGCAAGACACGGATCTATGAGTATAGTATAATGTCATTAAAAGTCATTTTATTGCTATGTTCCTTTTGTAGAACAGTAGAATTTGAGTTTCTCCTAGGTCCTTGAACTATATAGTCTCAGTTCATGGTCACCCAGTCATTGCCATGTATGGGTTCCATCTAATGAATTGGACTTAAATCCAATATTGGTTTGTTTCTCCCACAAGCTTTATGTCACTATTATACTAGCATATCTTGCTGACAGGGCACCATTGTATATCTATGCTTCTTCGGAACACATAGAAGAAATCTTGTCTGGACTGTGCATCTTCATACATGAAGCCGTACAGGGAGGTTAAGAGCCTTGAAATCAGGATGCCCAAGATGTGACAGCCTCATCAATGTATGTATGCCATTTGTCTCTGGGAAGATCTTCTAAGCTTCCTGTCTCATATACAAATTGATGTTAGCCATTCTACTTTATATGATTCTATTGATTCTCAAATGAGGAAGGCCATGAAAGGTCTTTTGCATAGCATACAGAATGTTTTAATACCTTGTTATTCAGTAGTAGCTTTTATTATGTCTGTGCCTCATCCTTCCATTTATAGCATAAGATTCTGATAAATAAAGATTATGATGTATGCTGTGCCATGTTTCAGATGGGACTGTAATATTACTGGAACTTAAAGGAATTTTTATAGTCAGATAACATATACAGTTATTTAAGAATATCACCCACATTAATATTTTCATTTCTCTAATAATGATATTATAATGTTATACATGAGATCTTGTCACTCCAATGGAAAATGTGATATTAATGTCTTAGTTAATTTTCTATGGTTGTGAAGAGACATTAGGACCAAGGTAAGTTAAAAAAGGAAACATGTAGTTATGAGCTTGCTTACAGTTTCAGCGGGTGAGTACATGGTCATTATGTTGAGGAGCATAGCTGCAGACAGGCATGGTACTAGAACAGTGGATGAGAACTTATATTCTGATCCATAAGTTGGAGGCAGAGAGAGAGAGAGAGAGAGACTGGGCATGGTATGGCCATCTGAAACCTCAAAGCCCAACCTAGGGACATATCTCCTCCCACATACCTCCTAACCCTGCCCAAACAGCTCCACTAACTATATGGAGGTTATTCTCATTCAAACCATCAAAATTGAGAATTGACAAAATACATTTTAGGGATATCTTATTTAAAGCAGGTGCTTGTCTAACATTAAGAACAAACACTCAAATGATGGAATTCACAGTTCATAATCACCCGTTAGAGAATTACTGGATGCTTGGACTTACTTGTCATAACTAAAAACATACCGTGTCCTTAGTGAATGAAAAGATTACAGACCCAGGATAAGTCTGTCTAGTCATTCAAACAGTGTCTAAAACTTCTTTGACTTCAGTAGATTGTTTACAAAACAGAGTAAGTTGGGAAATTTTCAAATAACATCAAACACTGTCATCATGTTGGCAAGATATGTCTTTCATGATCCAGCTTTGAAAGATACATAAAAAATCTGACCATTCTCAAGGAGCATTGAGAGGAAAAGAACCAAGGACTCATCTATATTGAAATGAGTAAGTTTTCACAGTAACATCCAGGCACTTCCACGGCTCTTCTTAAAAATGTGACCACATTTTCACTTCTAATGGGTCCTAATCATTCACTTAATAGAAGTATTTGTCTAATATGTTTTGATTTTTTTCACTTCCAAAGTAAGCTAACCACATATCACCTCCTTCTTCAAAGGAGAAAAAACTCCTCCCTGGGTATACATTTAGCCCCTGTCATTTGAACAACAAAACTATGGGGCATTATACAAGTAGGTTTATGGGTTTTTTTTTTAATTTAATAGGGTTCAAAAGAACATTCTCAATTTTACACTAAAATACAGATGGTTTGTTTTATAATTATTTCAGATAAATGTAGCTTAACCAAAACTGAACTTGCTTTTCAAAACTGAATTACCTCTGGAAACATTATTCAGTTTCTCTTCTTTATATCCTCAGTATTCCTCAAATTCTCCACATCATAAAGCAAATGACAATGACCATATGGACAAGCTTTCTATAAATATAATTTTATCCCATGTATAAGAAGAAAATTCACTTATCAGTAATGAGCTGTCAAAAAAATCTGTTTGAAAATAAGCAAAGGGATTACCAAAGGTTATATACTGTTTAATGTCTTTAGCAATTAGGGACATGCAAATTAAAAAGTACTTTGGTTTTTGTCATACTGTAATCAGAAGGGCTAAGAAAAAAACTGACACCACATGCTGACCAGGATGTGGGGAAAATATCATCCACTGATGGGAAGATTGCAAACTGATTCAGTCACTAGGGAAATCTGTAGAGCATATATATATATATATATATATATATATATATATATATATATATATATATATATATGCTATAAATAAATTAAAACTAAACATATATCTACCATATGCCACACTCATATCACTCACTGTCATATGCTCAAAGAAGTCTCCATCCTACCCCACAGATATTTGTTCAGCTATGTTCATTGCCACTCTGTTCACAATGGCTAGGAAATGTAAACAGCCTCAATGATCTTACAACTGATAAATGGACAATGAAAATATGATACATGTGCATGATGGATTTCTATTCAGCTGTGAAACTTGCAGACAAATTGGTAGAATTGGGTAATATATTAACTGAGGTAACATAGACCTGGGAAGACAAATGTTGCATGTTTGTTCTTATTGTAGACACTGGTTCTGAATCTTTAGTTCTGAGTGTATAAACCAGAGAAATCACAGAAACCAGGAAGGTAAAAAGTGTTGGCAGGAGAGAGGGAGCTTTAGAGAGCCCAATAGTATGATATAAAAGCTATGAAAGGAAAAGCAAAGTGGTGTTTTTTAAGTAGGAGAGGGAAGGAAGAGTAATGCAGAAAACAAGGGTGGGAGGAAAGATAACACAAAGGCTGGTTGAAAAACCATAAGGAATCGAATTGTTTTATTTTATATTTATCTAAGTTTACATACGATATACAAAAGTACATGTGTGTGTGTCTGTCAGTTTGTATAGAATTAAACTAAGTTATGATACTTGAAGTGATAATGCGTCACTAAAATGCTACAGTGAATTTATATTTATATTCAATAAAAGAAATATGGGACAAGGAAACAGAAATTTCTTTTTGTGCTTTTGGTCTGGTGAATTCAAAGACCTCCCAGGATATATAGGCTATTATGACTGACCTTGGTTGGCTCCCAGAATTTAAAGCTAAATTCCTATTGCTGAAGAGACCACACACATCAATTCCAGGATGTGGAGGAATCAACTTGGAATTGACCTGGAAGCCTGGCCACTAAGAAATAGCTCTAGTGGAATCTGAAGATGCTATGCAAACTGCCATGAATAAAATGTAATCAATAGCACTACCCAGGAGCACTACTACATCAATGGCCAGCAAGGCAAGACATCCCCAAAGGTTCAGTGGTGGCATTTATCTCTTGGCAGTAACCAACAGTTCACTAATTGGACTTAAAACCCCCTGAGACACACTTTCTCCAACAAGGCAACACCTTCTAATCCTTTCAAATATTGCCACTCCCACATGACCATGCATTCAAATATACGAGCCTATGGGGGTCATTCTTACACTAACCACCACATGTGCCAATGAGGATATGGGAAATCTCACAAAGCCCATGTCTAGATGAAGAGCTACAGGCAATTAATGACTGCAGAGAAAAGGAGAATCAGTCTTCCTCATGGGTAATACCCTAATTGATTATATTGCTGGTTAGTTTTATGTCAACTTGACACAAGCTAGAATCATCTGACAGGAGAGAACCTCAATTGAGAAAATGTCTCCTAAGATCTCATTGTAGGTCATTTTCATAATTAGTGATTTTTGTGGGAGGGCCAAGCCTATTGTGGGTGGTGCCATGACTGGGCAGCTGGTCTTGGGTTCTATAAGAAAGCAGAATGAGCACGCTATGATGAGCAAATCAGTAAGCAGCACCACTACATGGCCACTGCCTCAGCTCCTGCCTCCGGGTTCCAACTCTGCTTGAGTCTCTGTCCTGATTTCCTTTGGTGATGGACTATAATGCGTAAGTATAAATCAAATAAACCCTTTTGTCCCCAACTTAGTTATGGTGTTTCATTATAGCAACAGTAACCCTAACTAGGACAGTTATCCAATACTATGTGGTCATCCCTAAATATATTATGCTATGAGTAACGCTAAAAGACTTATCAGATTATATTTATATATTTTATATATATATATATATATATATATATATATATATATGTATATGTATATACATATATAATATGTATGTATGCATGTAAAAATAATATTTAAGAATATATGTTATATTTGTATCTATAAATTTAAAAAATCTAAATAAAATAATTTGGACATTGTACAGCCTAGCTACATTTGTTTAGATAAACATAGAGAAGAAAAATAATTCCCCACATCTGTTAAGATGCAAGTCTCCTATAGATTAATGGGATAACATTATATACATCTATCTACCAATTCATCCATTTATGCAACTATCCATTCATCCATCCACTGGTGGTAGACTAACAGGAAACAGCCTCAAAAGTGAAAACTGTTAGTTCTTTCAAAAACTTTTCAGATGACCCTTAGACCAAACCCATCTCCATGTCTTCTTTGACAATATTTATACAAAGGTTCATGCTGTAAGAAATATTTTCTTCTGATAAGCCTATTTACTACATTATGAACTGAAAAAATCAAAACCCCTGGTTTCCATCACATGATTTTCTTTTGTTGTCTACTTTAATACCATGTACTATTGCATCTATACTTTTACTATCAGACCAGATGGTTAAGTCTTATCAGAAACAGTCTTTGGTGTATATCAACAATTAAATAACCCAGAGCAACTTGGATAAATACATGGCAAGATGATTCTTTAAAAGAAGAGAGATAAAACCATAAAATACTATTATGATGATAATGATGCCTAAAATATTTTCAGACTAGAGATTCCAAATATTTGATCCTCAAGTATAGTCTAAACAGAAAGGGAAGAAAAATAATAATAAAATAAAATATACTTCTAATTCTGTTATTTTCACACTAAAAAGAAGGACCTGTGATGAAATGCCCTTTCTTCTTTTCTTCCTTAATTCTATAACTTTGATACCTAGAATAGCATATGGCTTTGTTATTAGAGCAAATTAACAAATGTTAAGAGATTATATGAATGATACAAAAACAACAGAGGGGCTACTATATATATATGACTCACGAAATGATTCTAGACTACAAATCACATTCTATTTGTTCTTACAGGTAAGTCAAGCCACACTGTGTTTGTTACTACGAGTAAGTCACATAGTGTTGAACCTCCCACCTCTAGGTTCTAAATGAAAAACTGAGGTTTATCAGGTGGGAGGGTTTTGGGGATTGTTTTCACACTTATAAGGTTGGTCCTAAAATAGTCAATGTTATGATATTTTAAATCCTGTGTTTATTTCCATGGTTTCTCCCGAGTTTTATAAAAATAACTTAAAGAATTTTAACCCCACTGTATCAAAACATAATTAAACATTAAATTTTACATTATGGTTATTACTGTTACATTAATATACTAAAATATTGCCTTCTGCTTATTGCTTCCAATGTGACTAGGAACAAGCTCGTCAAGGTGTCTCCAGTGTTCAAAGGAAAGATATAGAAAGGCACTTCCTACACATGCTGACACTTTGCCTCATACCAGTTTTTATGCACAGAGCTTTGTGACATTCCTTGAACATAGCTCAGAAAGAGAACTCTGGACAAGCTTTTATGATTTTTGGTTCTCTCTAACCTCGTCTTCAGTTTATCAGCTATGTTTCAGACAGAAGCCACTATAATTTCATAGACACCTAAGAAGAAAGTCACTCTCACAAACAGCAACAGTCAGTCTTTTGTTTTGCATTCCCTCTTAAATTGAATTTTTTCCTGAGAAAACTTTAGTGAAGTTTTTGCTTTACCAGAGCTAGTGTCCCTCCTCTCTTGTTATATGCAAGAGTGCTACATGTACATGTTTCAGGGTGTCCATGTGAGAGGCCAGAGGTCAAAAGATGTCTTTCTCTACAGCTCTCCACCTTACTTTGTAATATGAGGTCTCTCACTAAAAACTGAGCTCACCAGTTGTCTAAGCTAGCTGACAACAAACCCAAAGGATTCCCTGTCTTTGTCTCCTCAGATCCTCCCATATCCTTGGGACAAGTGTGGCTATACAACTGGCTTTAGCATGCACTCTGGGTATCCTGGATGAGGTTCTTAGTATTGCATGGCAAACACCTTACCAACTAAGCTACCTGACCAATCCTAATGCACTTTAAATGATAAAAACACTAGACAACTTGAACATGGTAGCAACTTGTAATCTAAGCACTCAATCTAAGGCAGGAAGATTCCAAATTTGAAGCACATCAGGGGTACATAGCAAGATTCTGCATCACCAATACCACCACACCCTAAGAGAGAGACAGACAGACAGAGAGACAAAGGGACAGAGAGAGGGGGTGAAAGAAAAGAAGAGAATAGAAAAAGAAAAGAGGGAAGGAAGAAAGAAAGGAGGGGGAACTGAGCTGGGACTGTAGGTCATCTACAGTGGTAAGCATTTGCTTTGTATGTGCAAAGCCATGAGTTCATTCCCCACTAGTGGAAAAAAGTTAAAGAAAATAAATAAATCTAGACAAAAAGAGACTAAAATTATTAAGGCATACCCCCCCCCAAGCTAAACATTTTCCAGGGAAGAATCTAATTTGAGGATAAACTCATCAATTTTCACCAATCTCAGTCCTAAAAGGTTGACAAGATAAAGTTTACATAGTTGTAAAATAGAATACCTAGAAATCCATAGGTTTCATAACATAATGAAATAAATAAATACATACTCCCAGCTGCCCCTTAAAGAAAAGTAAACCTCTTTTACTAAATACAGAATTAAACAACAGTACCAGCTATTACATTTTCTACTAACAAGAAAAAAAATGGCAGCATAAATGAAAAATATAAAACTCCCTTGAATCACACAATATAGCTCAAAAGAGCTATGGATTTTCTCTACCTATTATGCAGAAATGTTTCTGTAATTGTGTTATTTTTCTTAAACAAATGCTGATATTAAAGCATTTCATTGCATATTCATGTTTTATCATCCAAGTATATTTCAATATAGTTGTCCTTTTCCCTATAAAAACCTCCCTGACTGGTATAATCAAATAATGTAATATTTATGTAGTAAGTCCTTCTCTAAATTCTGTAAGAATATTTTCCAGAATTAATGACCAAATCAAATTATTAACATACAAGCTTATCGCTATATTTTATATAAACATCACAGAACAAGTTCTCCCCCAAAATGTTACAAGTACATCATTTCTTTATAATAATTAAAAGTTCTGTGTTACTTAAATGCAAAATACTCAGAAAGGAAAAGTATTAATCATTCAAATTAGCTCATTACTCCTAAAAATAGTTAAGTTTAATTCAATGTACAGAGAACATTGTATTGGAATAGAGTCCTGAGTCATTTATTATGTCTACACTCAACCACTACCCAGCTGCTTGGTCTTACAAAGCAATTTAACCTGTATAAAACTTAAATATTCTCATCTATAAAATTAAAATATTGATTTAAATCTTTGCTCAAGTCCCTTCAAAACATGTGATTCTAAATCTATACTTAGTGTCATGGTTTGAATAATATGTATCCTTCATGTACTATATTTTGAATGCCTGGTCTCCTGCTAGTGACACTGTTTTGGGGAGCTTGCAGAAATTTCAGAAGGTAGGGCCCAACTGGATGAAGTAGATCACTGCAATTGTGCCTTAGAAGATCATACCAGGACGGCAATCTGCTCCCACCCCCTCTACTATCGCCATTAATGAAGAAATCCACTTGTCATCATGTGTCCAGCCCAAGTACAAGGGGCCAAGTCACCATAACCTGAACCATCTGAAACCAGAAGCAAAAATGAGCCTGTCCCCACCACGTTTTTCCTGTAGGGTATTTAGTCACCTGAATCAGAACTAAGTAACTAATGCAATTCATTTATATAATTTGGAGTGGGATGGAGAGTTTAGTGTATTGATATTTAAACATGTACTCTTTCCTGAAGCAAATATTCTGTTTCATAAAACTTGTTGTCAAACTGGGAAAAGTCAAGGTTATTTGAAACTATTTCATTTTCCTGATAGGAAAAATGTGTTTCAATTGGATTATGACAGGTTTCTGCAGCTTTATTCCTTCAACACAACAGCAATCTGCTGTATGTCAGCTATGCCAATAAAAGTGATAAATGTTTCCAGTGATTAACTTACTTGTCAATAATAATAGGAGCACTCTAAATGCATAAATTCTGCACCTATAATTTTATACTTTCCTAGAAATAGATAATCTACATATCTATTATCTACACTGAGATAAAATAGGAAGTATTGAGAAAAGCCAATAGTATGTTTTCCAAGTTAAAGAAACAAATATATACTTTCTCTAATGTCTGGAACAATCTAATAAATAATAATAATAAATACTTAAAATTTTCCGTAGTCCTTGGGACAGTTATTTAAATCTCATCTTAACATTTTTAAAGCAGATATTTCCTCATGACAGCCATCAACACCAATTTAGCATACACCACAGATATCCATATGTTTATTTCGGTATATTTTAAGTATTATAGAAATAGTGTATAAGAATAAATTAAAATTATTTCAAATGTAATAATTTTTTATAAATTGGTAGAAATTTCAAAGAAATCTTTTCTAAAAGGCAGTAATGCAATGAATTATTGCACACAGGCTGTAGCAGTTCTTGAAGGAAATACCCAATGCTCTCTTCAGATTTCATTGAAAAACTAAATAAACAAACCACAAGCAGCAGGGTAGTTTTCCCTCTGGAATGAGATTGTTATAGATGTATTAAGGAATAAAACACATGCTATTAGATATGGGTGGTGAATAATTCATGTGTGCTATGAAAGGAGCTGAGCAACTGAGACTTTTCTCTACTAAAATCTTCATTTTGTTCTTTGTGTCTGTTGCAATCAGTAGACTTAATATTTAGGGTAAGTGGAAATAAGGTTGACTAAGAAGTTATAAAAATAAAAAATAAAGTGAGGTTACAAGCCAATGCTGACACATTTCTCTAACCATAATAACTGTCTCTAAAGCACTGTGACAGGTGCCCAGGCTTTTGTTATGATCTAAGTCCTGTGTCGGTAATTTATTCATATTAATTTTTAGTTTAATCCTTTGGGGAGAAAGGGAACGTAGATCAACAAAACTGCTGCAGATAACCAGAGGAATAGTTATAGGAACATTTCCATCGTGTATACCAGTGCTCTAAACCTGTGGGTCACAACTCTTTGGGGGGGTAAAAAAGATCCTTTCACAGGGGTCACCTAAGACCATCAGTATATCAGATATTTACATTATAATTCATGACAGTAGCAGATTTGTGAAGTAGAAATGAAAATAAATTTACGGACAGGGGCCACCACAATGTGAAGAACTATATGAAAGGGTTGAAGAATAAGGAGGTTTGAAAAACACTGATGTATACAATCTAAAGGATACAGGAATAGAAAGACAGCACACATTCTACTAAGAAAGATACATATGGATAAGCAAGTTTGTCTGGAAAAGCATCTAGATAGTCATAAACTCAATAATTTAAGATATACCATTTCTTAGCACCATAATCGTACTGATAATGATTCAAATGGAATAGAAGAAAGGTATTTACTTAATAAGTGCTCTTTAATAGGAAAAAGTCACTGTGAAAGGCATCACTGTCTATTGTGCAGCACAGCATGCCATAATGAAAAGAGGGGTTTGGAAAGAGTGTATGAGTCAGGGGCCGTAGATGACTACAAGACACAAGGACTACAAGGATGTCTCTAGACACAGCAGGGTAGCTGCACATGAACTTCAGAGTAGTTGGAGAGCATGAACGAGACCTGTACAAGTCCATCACAGACTAAACCCAGCATGGAGAGCAGAGTTGGTCACACAATCTCACCTCTAAATGTGGAGCTGTTGGCAATTCTTAGCTGCTGGGAGAAGAGTTAGTTTCCTATAGGAAAGTTTAACTGAATTCCAAAGAATATGATTGTTAAATTCTGACTTTACTAGCATGTGCAATAATAATAATAATAATACTTGGTTTTGAATTTAATCGGTGAACAAACTCAGCTGTCACACAAGAACTACCACATGGAAAAATATATTATTTGAAGCATTTCTTTGGTTTACTTCATTATTTGAAATTCAAAGAAAGAAAACTGTATTCCTGAAAATATTTTAGTATATTTGATACTGAAAAACAAACTGGATTTTTCTTGTAGCTTGATACAAATAAGTCCAGACATTAAGTGAACAGAATTTTTTAAACACAGACATGTTTTACAAATGCCATCCTGTTAGCAATTCTTTCTGTGTCCTAGTAGTGTATTATAATCCAGATACTTATATGTAGGGTGGGAATTAATTTATTGTTAATTAATAACTATCACTTCACCATATGTAAAATATGTATATTCCTTTTTTATTACAATGTATCTGCTGGAATAAAATAACCTGCATTAATACTAAATTCAAAAAGTAAGTTTATAAATGTCCTTTATGAAAATAAGTTTCATAATTATTCATTTTTCTAAGTCTATCTTTCAAATCCCCTGAAAGATATCTGAACCACGTATTTTCTCAATTATATTAAAGGTTATTCATTCTGATCAGTCACTAATGGTTTTGTTTACTTGCATGGAATTCAGGATAAAGTTGAACATCAGCAGAGTTATTTAAAAATTCAAAATAATCTCAGTGTTCATAGGAGAATTTCTGTAGGAGAGCGAAACATTTCTTTTAATGGTTTCATTAAAGAGTTTCAATGTGACACTGACTAGATTTACCTCGGAAAGTGAGAAAGCACATCTCTAGGTGTATCAGTGATGCTTTTTTTTTTCTTCAAAGAATATTAACTGAGAGAGAAAGACCAACCCTAAATGTGAGTTACAATTAAACTTGGGATTCTGGATGGGGAAAAAAATAAAAATCTAATGGAGTAGGACTACAGCCTACTACATATCCTTGTTATCCAGCACTGTACTGCAGGAATACATGAAACCAAAAAACCACTGAGTGAACCTTTCAAAACCATGAGCCGAAATAAATCTGTCTGCCTTTAAGTTGTTTCTGTAAGACATTTTGTCACAATGATGAGAAAAAAATGCTTAATATATATGTTATTGTTTGCATGTTATTCCTGTGTGGCAATCTACAATTCATAGCTTTTTTCTTAAATTCCATGCATACTTCGTGCTCAGATCTTCACTGTTTTCATAATATCAATAGTTTATTCTGTTTTTCTGCCAAAATATACCACTGCAGAACATTTCTTACTGTTTTAAATAAACTAATAATATTTCTAAGACTAAAAAATACGACTAAAAATAAAACTTTAAAGAAAGTCAAGTTTGCATTTATAACTGTTTTAAAGTATCTAATACTTAGGCAACCAGCAAAGGAAAATCTTAGTACAATATAAATATATCTCTATCTTAATGGCTGTTTTAAGACACTGTATCAGCTGCAAGTCACAGTAGCAGTGAGACTTTCTGGGATGTAAGAAATGAAGCTTCCTATTGAGTAGAAGTGGATTTGTTTCTTTGCTACAGAGAGAAAGAGAAAGAAACATTAAACAGGAGAAAGGCTGAAGAAGAAAAACTGGAAAGTTGTGATATGGGGGTCAAGTAAACTCCACAGATAACAAAATAGCAGAGTTGACTAGTTTAAGGTAACTTGAATTGATGTGATAAGGCCCTCCTGATTTGTTCTTCTAAAATCATCAGTAGTTTATTGCTCTTGACAAAAATTGGTATAAATCTGTTTTGTGGGAATTGATGAAGAGGTTTGGTTTCAGTGCCGAGTTTATGCAATGTATTATAGAAACTTCCCCAGAATCAGTAAAATGCTTTGGAAAAATGGCTTTGAAAGTTCTTCTGTAAATATGCAGAAGCCTCAGGAAATGATATAACTGCACACAGGCTGGTAAGTGAGATTGAAGCCAATGTTATTTAAATCTTCTGCTGACTTCTGAGTGCTTCATAAGAACATCAGAGTTGACAGGTTCTACCATCTTTCTTATTAAATATTATATGATGTCTGCACAAAAGAATTGGAATATTCCCAATAAAAGTGTCAAAATACATATTTAAACTATTGGTTATATATAATCATCTAAAAGATAAAGACCCAGTGACAGGTGTTGTTTCATTTATAAAAACAATGCATGATAGTTTCTAAAAGTACAAATTTGAAAGACATCCAAACATTAACATGTAACTGTGTGTATAAACTACCAACAGCAAAACCTGTTTCATTAAAGAAGTAATTATATGGTCATGTTAGTAGCATGTTAGTAACAGTCAGTAATAAGCCAATGATGAAACATTATGAAATTTTAACAGACAATAGTTCCAAATTTAAAAGTTATTATGAACTCAGCAATTTTTACACTAGTTTTCAGAACTAATCTTTAAATTCTTTTATGTGCCTCCAATCACAATTTTAAAATATAGTCTTTGGTAAATTCATTCATGTATATAATGTATTTAAATTATCTGTCCCCAAATTCTCCCTTCACCTCCTTCCAGGCTCATTTTTGTCTCCTTATCCACACAAAATTATAAAAATGAACACATAAAAATAGGCACAACTATGAAATCCTGGGCTATTTTTTTCATATTAACCTTATAATGTTAGCATGAAAGTCATAATAACCTTATAATTTAAGAAAAAATATTTCTCCCTTACTGAGAAGGGAATACATACATGATATAATCATCCAAAACAAAAGCAAACAAAAAAATGCAGTTCACAGCATCTTTAAAACAGATATCTCCATGATCATTGCTAATAAAGTTAGAATAAACGGTACAGACTGTGAAGATGGAAAGGTTACAGAGAAAGATGAGGTCAAAGAAATGAGATTAGTAGCCATCACAATGCGAATGAGAGTTTGAGCCTGTCTAGACATTTCCTGTCTAATTTGTATCATTTTGTAAAACCAAGCTTTAAAATCAACGTAAAATACAGACAAACTCTCAAATTCCTGGTTCATTCTTTTTATCTGTTGCTCACTGAATTTTCTCCTTATCTGAAAAATCTTTATTTCAATGGTGACACTGATTTATATTCAAAAATTGAAGAATGTAACTGATGTAAGTAGCACATTAAGTGGAAATATGACCAAACATATAGAATGTGGTGGATCAATATAAAAATATGTTCAACACTACACCCAGACTTTAATTTTAAGCATTAATTTTTAAATTACATGTTGTAAGAGGCCTCATACAAGAATAAACTCATTAGTTTGCAACATTATATCTTTAAAAAAAAAAAACAACTCCATTACCTAGTTGGATTTAAAACTCTTACGGTAGACAAGGTAACTCAGCATTGGTAAAGCCCTTATTATACAAATTGGAGGACCAGAGTTTGATCCCCCATGACCCATCTGGTGAAAGGACAGAATCCACTCCTGTACACAGTAGCTCATGTCCCCCACACTGTGCATACATATGTAAATAAATATAGAAAATGTACTCATTATTCATATGTATCCAGTAACCATTAATTGTGCTTATTTTACAGACACAATAAACAAATTAAAGTCATTATGCTATACAAGATTCAAAGATGTAACCAAAAATGTTATTTGAGTAGTTTAGATGTCATCTCACATGTAAAACTGTGAATCCAGATTTTAGAAGCCCTTAGCAATTGCCAAGGACTTGTTCATGTAAAAGGTTTGGATTCCTATAAGTATTTATTAGCTTGTTTTTATAGTTATCAATGAATTTATTCATCATAAAATTCCAGTAACATTAAAGCTGCCATAAAAAGTTACTTTTTAATCAAGAGAATTCATAGTCTAAGACATTTCCTAAAAAATTCAGGTCCTCCTCAGGTCCTCAGCTAAAGCTTCTAGTGGTATGTGGCCCAACAGCACGTTGGATCTTAATGAAATCTGAGTGTCTAAAGGCTGGTGTTATCTCTAGGGATGGACAAGCAGTGTACTGGTAGATGCAGCAGCTGTTATCACGAAGCTTGCGATCTGAAACGCAAATCATGATCTAAATGAGTGAGAGGGGAAACTGATTCATATGTAATTCATATCAAGTTCTTTTTGAAAGTCTGTAAGAATGAACCACACCTTACTCCTGGTGCTCACTTGATATTGGCGTTCATTTGATATTGGCATTCCTGTGTGGCAGATGGTGACCTTTTCCCTCTGCTTCAGCTAAAAGGATTTTTATTAAGGCTAAACAAGTGTGAACAGTGTTAATTTCTTGCAGCAGGCAGATATGAATAAACCTCTAGAATGAGTGTAAGTGCCCTGACTCACCATATGGTCAAAGTCCACATCTTGCCAAAAGAATGGCCTGAAACAGCCAGCATTCTGAAACCCTGCCCCAAATTCCATGCCTCATCATGGCCACCAAGTATAAGAACAGCTACAGAGGAATCAAGATTGTAATGAAAAAAAAAATTATTTGATTAATTGCTCAGTGAGCTAACCTTTACAAACATGAATAATTTCTAAACTACTGAAACATGTACTTTTCAGACTTTCCCAACATTCTTGTGATAAATCGTCACTTTTCTTCCTCATATCAGCCTTCTCATCCTCTTTCCCCTCAATGTACAACCCAAACTTGGCTCATGCTTTCCTTTCCTCTGGGCACACCCCTTAAACTACTCCTCTATTTGTGCTCCTCACTCTTGAGGTGTGCCATAAGCTTAAGTATCACATGCATTCCCTTTAAAGAATATGGCTTTATGTAAATATAGTTTTAAATTAATTTATTATTTTTTTAAAATACATACACAACAATAACTATGCAGAATCTTATAGTGTTTTAGGCTATGGATATCTTTAATTTTACACAATGACCTTTAAATGGCTCCACATTCATGTGGCAGATTATTGTTTGATATTTTAATATGGAATAAGTTCTTTTACATTGACATATTTCTTGGGTGGTATTCTAAGAGTTATGACCTTGGCTTCCTAAACCACTGCAAAAACATCATTCATAAAGTTCGCCTAATGTTGCTTAGTTTGAACATGGTATCGATGTGAGGTGACCAGACAAAAGGGTCTGATCTTTCAAGATAAGGGAGACCAGCATTTTATAGGCTATCAAAATGAGATTTTCCAGTTAGTAGACATCCTCACGAGAGAAGTTTAAGAGTAAAGTTTCCAAAATCTCAGTCTTTCTTTTCCCAACCACTATGTAATTATCAAACGGGCAATTTTGAGCAAATATTTTCCCATGTTTTAAGCTCTGTATGTGTGTGGTTTCCTAACAGTCCTATTAAATAAGCACTGTAATCATTCCTACCTTGTAGGTTAAAGTTAAGGAGACACTGTGTGCAGTCTGTCTCCTGAGAGCATTTAGTATTTTCCTTTAATTGCCTTAATGTATTGTCTACCAACTTGTTCTCAAGTAGTGATCAAGAGAAAAGCATGCTCATAGTTAACTCTAGAAGCTGGATCTTTCTCTTAGGAATATTTTTATTTCTCTACTTCATATCTACCCAAAAGTGAACAATAACAAAAGTAAAAGCAGCAAAAGATTTGTGAGGAAACACTCAAATACTTCTGAAACAAACATTTCATGGAAGATAAATGATGACAACACCATGACCCAAGCTGCTTATTCTCCACTAGTTGTTTCTACATGAAAGAACATGCAGTTGCTTGAACCCCTTGCAGCTACATTCTAAGTTAATCAAATGGTGTTCTTCGGTTTGTTTGTATACACACTGAAAGGAAAAGATAGCACAATCGTGTTAAAAATTTTCAGCATTTTACAACAGCAAAAAATAAAATTGAAAAATTGAAACAAAAAGTTGTTTGTCTCTAACATTCATATATTCATTTTGTCCTACTTCCTTTAAGCCAATCAGCTAGTGTGACATATATATTATTCTCTTTTATGTATTGATTTTACATTTAATAGTCTATATCCTATTATATGTAATTCTAATAATCAACTACTCACCCGTGCTTAATCGGTGCAGATTGTAAGAGTGTAGTTCATTTAACTAGGTGGTTTTGGTGTAGTGTTTAGGAATAGCCCAAGGCCTTCGAGATGCTCCACAAGCTCTGAACCACTCATGCATATTCCCAGCCTGCACTGAGTAGATACTAATTTTTGTCCTGTATACTATATTATAATGAATTCCATATCTATTGTTTTTATTATAATTAAAATCCAGCACTATATACATTTTGTATCATCAAAACATTTAATAAAGTATCAAATAGTGCTCTTGAATACAGTAAAATTGAACAAGCCTTTCCCCCTGCCTGCATCTGAAAGGGCAGAAGCAGTACAGTAAACACTGCAATCTTCAAAAAGCACAACACAAAACCTACAAGCAGATCAAAAGCCTGTAAAAGCATTTGCGTTAGAAAAAATTTTAAAGCTATAAAATGTATATACTTCATAAGTTAGATCCAAACTTTAAACTTAAGCTTAGAATCTACAATATGAATTTATCTTAGCCTAATGCTTTTTAATGCTATCTGTAACACATTTCATACATAAGTTTAATACACATTCTCATCCATCATTTTGAAGTGGTGCAAAAAATAAATTTTGTAATGGGTTTGTTTACAAGTTGACTTTTCAAATTCACTAAGTACGAGAGGAAGATAGAATTCTAGTCAGTGAAAGACAGCATCCACTCTCTGGGGTACAATACTCTCTTCTAAACCTGTGTCAACTCCTAACACATATTAGACTCTATATGTGTTATCAGGAGAGAGAAGTGGTGGTGGTGGTGGGGATCAGGGATAGCAAATAAGATTGTCTTTCAACAGTCATTTTTCTAAGGCCTCAGGGGAAGTCTCCTATAATTGATCAGCATGAGAGTCATGCCTGTTTGTTATCTAGGAAGCACAGATGATCTATGTGATGATGTACTCAAGGGTTTGCTTGCATGGGACCATGGGAAGTAAAACTCAGCTGCACAAGTAAAAAGAAACTCCTGAAGTAAAGGTGTACATTTCAGATTTTCACCAAGTTGTTTTATATATGTAAAAAGCCACTGGATGTGAGTATTTTTAAATAATCAAAGTATACTCACATATTTATAGTATTTACGAAGGTTATGTGACGTTCACATAAATACACACTATAGTCTGATCAGTGAAGAGATAGAATAAAAAAAATTGTCATGTTACTTTTCTCTTGTAGAATCTGAATTTATTTCACTGACTTAAATATGAAAATGACCTGTGTAATAGCTTAGTGTAACTATTACATAATGAGTAACTGTCTTAGAGCATAACTACCATAAAAATATCATTTTATTGGTGCAATGCTTTTACTGTACATTACTAGAAAACTCTAAGGCAAAAGTATAAAATATAAAAATCAAGACCAGGATTTTCATAATAAATAAATTATTTTAATTCCATTCAAAATGTTTTAAAGGAATTTACGACATAAAAATTAAATAATATTGCTATTAAGAAAGAAATATGTGTTAGAACATTTCCTCGGGTTCTGGCAATCTCTGCCATCCTCAAACTAGCACAGTCTTTAATGTTTTCTATGGCTTGAGAAATGAAACTCTGCCACCATAAATCTCCAATTCAACTGATATGGGCACTTTAAAGTCCTTTATCATGCATAATTTTAAATATTACTTGTCTAAAACTAGATTGTTTTAAGTGAACAAACTAACAGTAATATTTGTTTCCATCCAGATAATCATTGGCACAGAGGGGAAAGTCTTGCTACTCCACTGCTTCCTTGTCCCAAACCCCACACACATCTCTAAACCCCACACACATCTCTGGGAGCACAAACACAGCACATGTCAGAGAGGAGAGTCATGGGCTTGACAATTAACCATGTGGTTATTAAAACAATTAGATACTAGGACTCTTTAGCCATAAAATAAGGAGAGCATACACTGCTTGATATTTAGACATAATTTTGTATTTTAATTTGTGACGTGCAAAACAAAGCAATATGAGGAAAGGTAGCATTTGTTTTGTGTGTGTGTGTGTGTGTGTGTGTGTGTGTGTGTGTGTGTGTGTGTGTTTTCCTTTCTCTGATTGGTCACCACATCTCAAAGCCCATAAGTGTTTTGCTTCGTGACACGGCAGATAAATAGTGTTATAATCCCCAGGGCATTCAGTATGTTAAAAATGTGAGCAAACACAAAAACATAACTAGTAACAGAACCAATTGAATGTCATTTAGTTCCTTAACAAAAATACAAGCCATCTCAAAAGTTGGGGAGTCAATCAAAATTAGTCACTAAATCTTTGGTTCTTTGTTTATATTGTTTTATATGGAGAATAAAATACTTGTTTCCCAGTATAGAATTTCAGAACAATAAAGCACAACATACTAGTATGAGAACTTCAGTCCAACAGAGTATTTCTATGGTTATTATTTATGTGGTTCAAACAAACAATAGTGCTTCACTATTCACAAAATCTATGTGGAAAACAGGCAAATGCTAATAAATATTGCAATGCTACAACCCTAATATTCTTAAAAGAAAAATGAGTAAATGGACCCTGAAAGCTGAAATAAATTGATTAATCTACTTTTCTGAAACAGAAGGTCTGAGTCTGAATTAAACACCCAGAACTTTAGGAAAATTTATATCCATTGTTTTCTGGCACATGTTACCATATGCAATTTTTTTAAAAATCATGGAAATGAAATGTGGCACATGTTTCCATATGCAATTTTTTTAAAAATCATGGAAATGAAAGAAGTTCTATGAAGTGGGCTGACTCAACACAAGGAGATATGCTCCATTAGAAAAAGTCTGGATGTCAGTTACAAGATGCTTTTTCTTCTCTCCTTCCATCTATTCTAAAGATTCTATTAAAGTAAAAAATTGAAAACGAATATAATTTTTGCTCTCCACATTCTGAATATATAACATTTCTCATTCTGAAATAAGTATCAGTCTTTAAAATTAGCAATCAAAGAACTTTCAAAGCGGACAGTGAAACAAACTACATCCTGATTTTAAATCACAGAAGGAATTGCTGCCAATCAGCTAATTGTAATTACTCATTGTGAAGGCTCAAAAGGAACCTGAAATGGAGATTGTTTCTTATTCAAACACTTAAAAATAAATTTGGTTTGTACAAACTTCATGAATTTTGAGTAGTCCTTGGGATGTCTATTACCTCTCTTAAGCCATGAAAACTGCTGATTTTTAAAAGAAAATGGTGGTATGTTTCTGTTTCTAGAAATAGAATTTAGATTATTTGTTTCAAATGCATATATACAGCCTGAGGAATCCATGATGTGTCTCCTAGGACTTCCCACTGAATGCTGTAGTCAAAATAAATAATCCCAAATATTTTTTTAAATACCATAACAAAAGGTAATCTTCAATATATCTGTTTCTAAATAATAATATCTAAGGAAAAATAAATTCAAACAAAAACTAAAGTATAGAAGAAAGAATATATTTCCAAGGTAATATTTTGATGTTGAAATTTCCAAAAGGAAAGCTATCCCAAAAGAGAAGCTTTAAAGAAATCTAAATGCCTACAAACAAAACTACCATCAGAAAAAGAAAAAAAGAGAGATAATCATCGAGGAGGATATATTTTCTTTAGAAAAAGTGATTGCTATAGGACAAACAAATGCCATGACTAAATAATCTAGGCTAAATAGCAACAAAACGCTCAGCAGTGCAAATCCAACAATGACATCCTTGTGGGGAGAACAGGATATTAAGTGTTGTGTGGCAAACAGAAAGAATTTCATACCAAAGAAAACACCCTTGACATAATAACACACAGGGAATGTAGAGTCCATCTTGACCATATGCTGGCCTCTCTCCCTTCCATTCAAGTATGAACTGAGCTATTGTTATTAATAACAGAAACATGATAAAGGAAAAGATGCTGTCAGATTATTGGCAATTAACAGGTCACTGCTCCTTTGCTTACATAGACACTTAAAGTTTTCAGAAGTTTAAGCCATCCAGTTAAGAATAAGGAGACTAAATATTTTAATGGAATAACATCTATAGACTTTCTAAGGAACAACTGCTGCTACAAGGCATAAAATTGTGAGACTATGAATTTTAAAAATTTTTAAATGGACCCATATATTCTCATCTAAGTAACTCAGTTTCATGTTTTCTTTTATTAATAGTTTTCAAGGTCATTTTATTACTAGTATTTATCCAGAAGATATGCCTATAACTTTATTTCTACATTGCTAGATGCCACTAACAAATATCATTAATTTAACTAAAAGATATTGGGTAATCTACTTTAAAAAGGTTGTTCCGAAGTTATAGATATCAATCAGGCCATTGGAGACTGAGAAATATCAGACGACACACATTGATTAAACATATTAAATTGTTAATTCAGAATAATTGTCTTAGAAATGGGCATTCGTTTTCAACATCAGATGATAGACTGAATAAATTCCAAAAGGTGTTAACATGAAGCTGTGGGGAAAAAAAAAAAAAAAACTAGGGAAGGCATGAAAACTGTTGAAAATCACCTAGCAACAGGATCACAAAGAAGAATCTATATTTGAGCTCACTTGAAGGATGTTAAGTTCAGAAGTTGTCCCAATGCATCTCAAAACCGAAATGCTGTTTACATATGAAGATGACAACATGAAAACAGAGAACTGATAAAACCGCAACTATTATTGTTTATAATGACATGAAAAGGACAGTGAGGTAAACTTCATTTTTGCATTACTGAATTCACTTTAAAACTCATCCCCAAATACACAGGACTGTTTAGAGCTCTATGGTCAAACTATATAGATCAATCCTCCATATGCTATCATACACATAAAATAAATGACAGACGAGGTTAAAAAGCACTACCTTCTTTACTGTAAAATGTTAACTAAGAATCTTTCTTTTCAGTTATTTTCCTCGTATTTCCCTTATACAGCTTAATATTCATGTGTGGGAGGACAGTGACAGGCAATTTCCTGTTTCTCAGAAACTGGTGACTAAGCTTACAGACTGGGGACAAAGGCTCACTAAATCTCAAGAAAATCATTCTCCTGTAGTCATGGAAGTCACTGTTTTAAGACACATCACCTATCCTTCCCTCATCTCCAGGATTCTAGGATATAAATGACCAATGTGGAGTGCTTCCCTGTGTGTCGGATGCTTTGAAAAGAATGACCCTAAAAATTGGAGGCTTCAACAAGAAGGGAAAATCATCATGTTTCTCCTTTTTTTGAAGATTTACTTCAATGATGAGTTCCCTGATTGTCACTTCACATAACTGAACAAGGAAAGGGACACAATAAAGTAGCTTTCGTTCCAACCAAGTGTCAGAGCAGGGTTGAAATGTTGCCCATAAGTCAAGAAAAGAGATCTTCTCTAAGTCCTCCTAGAAGGCCTCTACCTGAGAGTGGCCACTAAAGATATGACAATTACAAGGAGCTGAAGAGTTGTTTGAGACAGATAAAATGAGATAAAGGAAGAACTAAAGTGAACACAGATGCTCAGATCCACTGATGAATGTGAATGTGCCCCATGCTGGCTGTACAGAGGATTACGTTCTCCAGAAAAATTCTGATTACTAGTGGTAGAGATGACAGCAGTATTTAGAGGAAGGAAGAGTGCTTCTTTCTCTGGCACTGATCCCTCCATGTCCTGGAACAGTCCGTAGCTGGAGAGAAGAGGACTGTGCAGGTGTAAATTACATACTGAATACAAGTGTCACTCCAAGAAGCCATTCCTCACTCAGGTCTGCATAGGATGAAATGAAAGTCAGGTACAAAAATGGTCCACTTCTTCAAAACTAAAACTATAAATAATGAATTTTTTCAAGCTAATACCAAAAAATGGAAAGAGAATACTCAACCCACACTTCGTCAACACATCAGTGCAACAACAAAGCCCACTTAGCATTTTGTGTCCCACTATCAACTGAATTTGAAGTTAAAAAGGAAGCTTTCCTTTACAAAACGTTTAGTCTATTGTTGATGTTAAACATTTAATAGCCTATAAATATTATTTAATAGTAGCATTTTAAATTTCATATGTGTGTCTGTGTGTGTGTGACAGCATGCATATGAGGTCAGAGGAAACCTCAACAGAGTGGGTTCTCTTCTACCATGCTGCTTCCAAATATTTAACTTAAGCAGTCAAGCCTGGTATCTTTACTTACTGAGCCCAAGAATATAATTTTTCATAAACAGTAACCGAAATTCTATTTGGGAATTCTCTTAACCTAACAGTCTCTGTGGAGTAATATCTCTAGAATGAAGAAGAGAAGAAAATACCTTAAATATTTCTTTTGATTAGTCAGAGACTTGAACTAAGAACTATGAGAAACAGTTTCTTATCTTATATGTCGGTAATTTTTTCTCCCTCTTTTTCATTTTCAGGATCTTTCAACAACGTTTAAATAATAAATCATATTTCACGGAGTATAGTAGTTTAGATCATCAATGCAGATAAGTTAATCTGAAAACATAAAATTCCAATAACCTTGATCAAACCACTTTATTTTCTCAATTATAAAGTTGTAGTCAGTGAATCTTCTAGTCGGGAGATTATCACAGAATACATAGTAAGAATCTTCTATTCAGATTTCCACTAGATGGCCACTCAGGCTCTATTTCTGGTGAACACTGTCCTGCTGAATTGGGAGTAATCCTCTCTCTGGTCTACTCAATCCTCAGCCCAGGAATCTTCATTCATTACCACCTAACAAAATAAGTACAAGGAATTTGTATTTGGAGGCAAGAGGAAGCTGTGTATGAAGATGTGTTCAATGTTATAATACAGCAGTTCACAACTAGTGGATCAAGACCCCTTTGGGAGTTAAATGTCCCTTTCACAGGGGTTGTCTAAGACCATTCACATAGCAGATATTTACATTACAATTCATAACAGTAGCAAAATTACAGTTATGAAATAGCATCAGAAATAATTTTATGGTTGAGGGCCAGCACAACACGAGGAACTGTGTTAAAGGGTTGCATCATTAGAAAGGCTGAGAAACGTGTTATAATGCATGCTAAAGATTTTCTTTTAAATCTCAGTCAGATTTAGAAAAATATATTAACTAATTTGTAGTTTGATGGTCATCATTATGGAGGAATAGTCCTGTGTGAAAGCTTGGATCTACATTCCAGGGGCTACATTAAGAGGCCTGTATGTTCTGGATGGAATGTAGGCACACCTTTAACCCAGTATACAGAAGGCAGAGGTAACAAAAACCTTTAATCCAGATATTCAGAAGGCAATGGTGGTCCATGCCCTTAATCCCTAGAAAAAACTGTGGAAGTAGACACAGGAAGCAGAACTCAGAATGAGTCATTTTCACAAAGGAAGTGACATCTGAGATGAGTCAGGGTGAATGACAAAGTGATTAATCAGAGGATGTTAGCAGAGTAAGGACATGCCCAACTCTCAAAGATGGGCTTTCAGCTCAGAGAGAGTTACATAGGAGTTAGAGTTAGTAAGAGAAGTCAGTTGCAGCAGTCAGTGAACAGAGTAAGAACAGAGGAGTTACAGGGCTGGAGTGAGTTACAGAGTCAGTCAGTTGAAGGAGTCAGTAAGACAGTAATTTAGAAGCAGGCTGAAGAGTAAGTTGATGCAATCAGTTACAGAGGCAGGATGGAGCAGTAAGAGTCACAGAGACATATCAGAGCTTGGCAAAAGAAGCCCAGAACAAAGAATGAGTTGAACCAAAAGAATAAGAGTTCAGAAGGAGCTAGTCAGAGTGGCTCAGTCAGCAGTAGGTCTCAGAAGACTAAGACTGACTTCAAGGTCTGAGGTAGCAGTTTAAATGTTCTGGATTGTACAAAGGTCTGAAGCCTTCCAGTTCAAGGATTAAGATTAGATTATAAAGAAGAAAAAAATGCTCTAGGGCTCCAGGGCTTGGGCTAGAACCAATGATTTAATTTGACAAAAGATTAAACTGTTCTCTGCCCTGAACTAACTACACATCGTGGTGCCAGAAATGGTCCTAAGATTTACCTGCAAAATATTAGTACCTTGCCCAAATATAATTTAGAAATACAGAATTCCAGTAAGGCAAGTTGGAGCAAGTAAAACACATCTATTTTACCCAGTGCCTAGGGAAAGGGTTTTTGAACTTATTTCAAAAACAAACTATATGTATCTATCCCTGTACTTTGCAAGTCTCTCCTAAAACAACATTTCAACATTTTTAATTTAAAATAAAATCTTTCCAGCATTCCTTTTGTATTTCCAATGTAATTTCATGGCTAGTAGCTGAAACTTTGAAGTAAGAACAGCATTGAATATTGGGAGCTAGTACCCCCTATTTATTACCTGAAAGACTCTTAACTTTCCATATTCTACATTTGAATCATTGTACATTTTTACCAAACTACATAGGGGCATTGAAAAATCTTGTCTCAGAGCCAAATCTTGAAAGCTTTTTATCTTGTATAAAATCTCTGACTATGAAGCTTAGTACATAATTGGCCTATCGATGTTACTTTAGCACCTGGCAGTTTTACAGACTTGACTAAAAGTATATGTTTAAAGCCCACTACTGTATAATTAAATGAAATTTGGCTTAATTCAAAACTGCAAATGAATTCTTGGCTTTTTCTCTTATTCACATTTCAATTATGTATGTGTACTTACCATTCATAGTGCTTCTTCTTTACAGAAACAATACAATTTAAAATATTCTATTTAAAAAATGAATAAAGAAAATGGTTTTAAACTATACTATAAAAGCATTATTTCTAGAGCTAGAAAAGGCTGTAAAAAGTGTCTTGTTACTAAACACTTCAGACAGACTAAGAGGAATCAAGTTGGATCCCTGAAGATTAGCTTTAATAGCACTGGAATGAGCTATGCAAGTAGGCAAGGGAGTAGAACAATCAACTGTCCTACCTAGCTGTAATAACCATGGACCACAAGGATGACCATGGCAAGGTATCCAAAAAGTACAGTAGTGGCACATATCCTGGGGTTAACCGACAGTTGTCTAATTGTATTTAAGCCATACTTAATAAGAGGAAATTAATGTCAGGTACTCGAAAGCTATATATTCATGACGGGTTATGGGATGAAGCCTAGCTAAACTAAAATAATTTCTAACTTCATTACAAATACTCTTATACCCACAGATAAGTGTAGTTCTTACCCCTCACTAGAGAAATTTCTTTTAGAAGAGGGAGACTATGATAGAGAGCCACAATTGGCCAAACTACAAAAAACAACTGACTGTGCAGTACCCAGGCCCAGTAGATACAACACAACCCCCATACCTAAGGTTCAGAGAATATCATGGGGAAGAAGATTATAAGATCCAGAAGGCCAGGTTACCTGCTGTGATATAGTGTCTTCCATTATGACAGGGGAGCTGCATTTATAACATGATAACATAAAGACCTGAAAAATGGCAACACAAATATACTTCTTAACATGAAAAGGAGAAATCTCACAATACCTCACTCTTACATGAGCCAGTCTTCTCCAGGCACAAGTCCCTGATAGATTATCTATAACTAAGATGTCAGTCCTAAATATACTCTCTCTCTACTAAATTAACCCAACAGGTTGTTTTTATGTGTGTGTGTGTGTGTGTGTGTGTGTGTGTGTGTGTGTGTTTGGGTATGTGTATGTGTGTGTGTGTGTGTGTGTGTGTGTGTGTGTGTGTGTGTGTTTGTGCATGCACACATACACACATGCATTACTCTTCAGAGAAAAATTTGTTTTATTGTAGCTTGATTCCTCCAATAATCATTAAAGAATAAGAGGTCATGAATTTGAGAAGGAGTTGGGCAGTGTCTTGAGAGGAACTGGAGGGAGAAGAGAGAAAGTTATTTGAAGACAATAAATGAAAACCTTCAAAACTCACCCATCCTTTGAAATTCCACTAAATTGTTGCTAATTCCTTTTTTGATAGAGAACAACAAACATTCCTCGATTTTTACCTTGATACCCAAAATGAATCTCCTGGCAACATTACTAAAATCAGAAATTAACTTTTACATTCACCAGAGCTTTTAAACAGAAATAACTGGTGCCTGTGTGCTCTACGTTAGCAATGATTAACATCTCAAGAAAGTTACTTATGTCCTAGCAAAAGCATTAATGAAAGAAAAGTAATGCCACATCACAATTTAGAATACAGAAACAGTTTTGTAATGAGTGCCAGCTAGCATCTCAATGTCATTCAGAACCTGTTTTACTGGCCCTAAAGTATATGAGTGTCACAAACTGAAGCAATCAGATAATTTTCTACTGATTGTTGGTCAGTTTTCAGGCTGTTCAATGAACATCTATGATAGTAGTTTTATACACAAGATTAAGTAATAAATACTACAGATTACACATTTCTTCTATAATTTACATATTAAGTAAAATTAAATAAAATAGTCAGTTAATGAAAATTATATTTAAAACACCACAACACATTCATAAATTACAACTGTGCTTCTTTGAGGTAAACAGAATTAATAACAATAGTTTAGTTTCAGTGGGGGATGAATTTTAAGTTACATGATGATAGCAACCATGGCTCAAAAAAACCAAACCACTTTGGCAAATTAAGAACACTGGCAATGACAACATGAAATATTTTAGAAACAACTAAATTCATGATGATCATAACACCATAGAGTGTGAATGACCACAAAATTGATTGGAGGCCAGGATTTAAATAAGCCTGTCTTTGATTTACTGATGTTCTTATTTTTTAGTTCATTACCTCATGCTTTTTACATAGCCACTCTCAAGTAAAAATGGCACTCAACCCCCACATGATGTAAACTAATTTAATCTTATTCTCCAAACTAAGGATAAATTCCTTTCTGAAAATGTTGCTAAACACTTGACATAACTGGCATTTTAATATATGTGAATTTTCTTCATTTAAATAACATGAGTGTCCTGCTTGATGTTCCCCAGACCGAAGAGAAATGTTTTGCAGCCATAAGTTTTCAGACAGTCTTCCTACCTTAGAACCCACCCGGGAAACTCATTGAAAATAGAGATCCCTGAATCCCACTGTGGATCTACTGAGTCAGCTTCTCTAAATCTGGGGTCTGACAATACACTTTTATAATGAGTTCTCTAAGGAAAGTCAAGATTGACTTGTTCTCAAATCAATGACCTACTTGGCCACACTGCATTTCAAGACTACGAAAAGGAGTACATGAAACACTGGAGGAAGAATTTTGGAGCTCTGTTGTTGACTGGCTTATAAAAATCTATTGATCTAATTCCCTGATAGATTCCATCTCTGCTAGGTGTAAATCCTTTCAAAGGTCTGTGTTATTCTAGCTTGAAGATTTCACACAACATTTTTTATAAGGAGATGTGGTAAAAATTTCAATGAAGTACAATGCATTGACCCATGACTACAGGCAAGGTTTGCAGCTGTTTCACTGAATAGTCCTTTTGCAAGAAGAACAAATAATTACACTTAAGACATATTGTATTATAAAGAAATAAAGTTTTCAAGATCTTGAAAAACTCTAATTTAGAACCATACCCTAATTTTATTCTTTTTCTGAAAGAAAACTGCATAGTGTTCTTTGTTCAAAACAAAGAGACCTCGAAAGTAAATTCAGCCTTCTCTAGAGAAATATCAACTATTCCTCCAGTGTTGAAACAATAGTTTCTTGTGACATTCATTCTCCAATCAGTCACCAATTTTAAAAACAATTGGCTCCAATATAAAATAGAATATGTTATTATATCAGAAGATTAGATTTGTTAATTGGGGATATTGGGGTTATGGATTATGCAATAGCTATGTTTGGTTTTCTAATAAGCATGTATAACTGTTGTACAGTGGCAGCAGCTCCTGGTTGTTCTAACAGAACACATGTTAACACACCAACAGTTAGCACCCTGAAAAAGACCCCAGTTCCTCGGATTTCCTAAGCAAAGTTATGCACAGATGTATTACATAAATGGCAAAGATGATTCTGAAGTTCAAAACCAGTTCTGAAGTTCAGAACTGAGATCAAAATCAGATAGCCTATGAAGCAGTGTTCAGCTTTATATGTCTTAAAAATAGCTAATAATGTCACAGGTCACAGCATTCAACATGCTGATTCCATGGCTAAACTATTAAATGTCAGAAGTATTGGGACCTGGAATTTTAAAAACTGAGTGTTATCTAAATGTTTTCTTCTTTTTCAGCACAATTTGGCCCAAACTGATAATCTCACAATAAATCCTGATTCTAAATACTTGATGAGAACTGAGCACTATAACAATTACTTTCTTTGGCTTGTGATATAAGGAAATGTTACCTCTTAGCATGTGTACATCTTCATTTGAGGAATGTTACCATCCAGGACTAAGGTGATAGAGCAGCTGTGACTAAGGCACAAACCTGGATATGTGATTATCACATACTATCCTGGAAGGTGCAATCTTATCATATGAATCATTAAAAAGGGAAAATATTTTCTGAGTGGGTCAGAAAAATCGTACAACTTGACTGGCTTTTACTGCTTTGGAGGCTTTCAAAACAGTTTTATTAAGATAAATTTCTCATAGAATTTCCCCACTTACAGTATATAACTCAGTGCTTTTTGAAAAAAATGTTGAGAATGACAATCAAGAAGAAATTTCTGAATATTTTTATAATCTTCCAAAAAACCCATTAGTAGTCACTCCCAAATTTTTCTCCACCCTTCCCTAGTCTCTCACATACACCACCTCTCCGTCACAGCAGTCTTCTGTCCATCTTCTTACTGGATTTATTTTGCCTATATCGTACTTTAATTAAAGATCCTATAATTGCATAGATTTTGCTCATTATCACATTAATTCTCCTCCTTTCCTCCAACAACTTACATCTCTGGTAATTGCCACTCTCTCTCGATTTAAATATGCAATATTTTTAGATTTTATATGTGAATGAGGTCATACGGCATGTGCTCCTCTATGTCTAGCTTATTTCACTTAACATAGAGCTCTTCAAGTTCATCCATGATATTTGAAGATGAGTAAATGACCCATGAGACAGGGAATGTGTTGTCATTCAGAACAAGTGCTAAAGGTCAGGCAATAAATAAAACAGACTTTCAGTGCTAAAATCATAGAGAAGAGTATATTAGTAGAAACTGGAATAAACAGGAAAATCAACTCTCCTGCATCTTTAAGACAAAATACTGACATATCTACACCCAAGGTTTATTCCTATGAGAACCACAGCTGACTTGCACATATAGAACAGTGAAATAATACATTTCTGTTATTTTAAGCCACTATGTTGGTAGTAATTTGTTACATCAGCAATAAAAAAAATCTAATATTAAAAAAACTGGATCAATATTAAAAATGCCTATGTGACTTTATCTCTAGTAACTAGGAACTGCAATACTAGTTCATTCTTCTGTTTATCAAAGAATAGAAAAGAGATATCACTTCATCTCCACAGAACCTCTTCTTATTATCTTTTTCCTTTTGGTGATGTATAGAATTATGGCACACATCCTGAAAACACACATTCCTACAAGAAAGAGTACTGCTGTTAAAAATAGTTCTATGTCACCTCTAACGCTCATCGTAGAATGAGTACCTACATAAATTTCATTACAAGGAGTCAATTTGTTGTTAAGCCAAAATAAAAAAGACAGATGACTTCTCATCAAAGGGAAAAAAATTGACTTGTCCTGTGTGTCCTTCTGTTTTTCCTCAGGCATCTAAGGACACATTTTGATGTTAGTAAGCCTGTGTTTCATTCTTCAGTTATCCTTCCAGAGAAAATTAAGAAACTGCATAGTGAAAATTGAAGATTCTCTTCATGGAGATAACCCCCTGCTGTTCAAAAATTAAATGCAAATTTCTCTAGGATGAAGCTGCAAATATCATCTCTATCTACACAAAATGAGCCAACTTGCAATGTGATAATGAACTGTATCAGTTTTACTATATTGGAAAGTAACCCAAACTCCTAAGATTATTCTAGCTTATTTGCAACAGTTCCTGTCAGTGTTAAGAATGCATACTCCTACAAATTAGATTATAAACTTTCATTATATGCTAATACTATAAGTTTATATTAATAACTACTCTTCTATTTAAGAATAGGCAAGCCACTAGTCAAGAAACAACATCCTTCATAATTTCACCAGTTTTCTATATAGGCTCTTCTGTATGCTTCAATAAAGACAATACTGTAGAAGATTTTTACTCTTTCAATATTTGTGCAAGTAAAAATACGCCTAAATGGACACAGAGAAAACACACTGTAACAATGCTTGAGTAACTTGGGGGACACAAAACTGTACAGAAGCCAGGAAATACTTCACAGAAGAGGTGGCAATCAACTGTGGCTCTATGGCTGTAGTGACACATGTAGAAAACTGAAGACATAAGATGGGAGAGGCACCCAAACAAGTAGAGGCAGAATTTTGAAGACATAATATGATTAAGAACAAAGATACAGAGAGTCCCTATGACCCACATCAAAGTGTCTCAGATTAGATTCGAAGACTATACACGGCTTTGAACAAGGATGCTTCACAGTGGGAACTAGCTTGAATGATCCATTTATAGCAAGACTCATCATTACTATGACCAAGCAAAATGCATCTTCTTTCTTTAAAAAATGAAATAAGAGGGTGAAGAAAGGTTAGCAAAAAGGAAGTAAGCATAAAAAAGCTATTTGAGAACCCATAATCTCACAACCCATGTAAAAAACATAATAGGAATAGTATAACATACTTGATATGAAAGATTAGGGAGCAAGACTGGGAGGTAAAGTGTTAAGTGAGATGGAGCAGGAGGGATAGAAGGAAGAAAGTAATCCAAATTAAGAATAGAAAAACCCTTATGAAACCCCATTGATTGGTAAGCTAAATTATATTAAAATATTTCATTTTAAAGGACGTTTCAACAGAGGTGACCACATATGTGAACAATGCTCCTTCCAGATGCCAAAGGTTATTAAATAAACATCTCAGTGCCAGGCACATGCTACCTCCCTACTAGTCAATGAGGCCCCGGAGGCAGATAATACAACACAGGCTATTGCTATGGCTCTCAGTTGCCCACCATAATAAGACCCTGCTGCAGAATACATCACATACATTAGTTGCCACACATAGAGAAATCAGCCTCAAACTGACCAGGAAACTCTCCCTGCTGGTTAGATTTTGTAGTGCTGGAAGATGCTGTGAAAGCTACTGAGAAAGAAACGGCATCAGTGATCTTACCCAGTGCTGCGCTCTGCATGCTACAATAACCACCTTCCAGGCAAGACGTGCTAACCACTGTCGTGGCGGCAAGTGTTTTCATGAATTTAACCAATACCTCTGTTGTTTGATATGAAGCCTGCTCCATTGGAGGGAATTCATGTAAACTCAGTTCAAATTTGTGGATATGGAAGTCGTAGGTCAAAGGAAAGAACTATTGATGTTGTTTTACTTAATAGTCATGCTGTCAATCTACATTCCAAATATTTATGTTTATAGACATAGATTTGTGCTATTTTAACATTGGCCAGATTTGCTCATAGCACTATGTAATAGTTAATATGGGGTCTTATAATTATTCAAAGTGCTGAGAATAAGCAAAAGTGAGTGAACAGCCATAGAAGGACTACATATATTAACTCTCATATCCCAAGTCTCAGGGAACATAAAAAAAAAGAGGGTGTGGAAAAAAATATCAAAACCAGAAGATGAGGAGTAGTGATGTGGAATGCTGCCTTTTAGACTCAACTTAGCTGTTGAGGATGTAAGGACTCTCAGCAGCTGTGGTCACCTACACAAAATCTGAAGAAGATGAATACAGTTAAAATCCCAGCATTGGAGTAGGGTGCTATTGATGGCTGCTGGGGAAAAGACTACCACATGTCTTTGGGGAAGGCCACTGGTCCACACCTTGGTGGATGATGAGACACCATTGCACATATGGGCAGCACTAATTCCGTAAGTTACAAAAACAGTAATATAGAGGACATGAAATTGGGAAGGAGATGTGTTGAGAGAGATCCAGAGTGGAGAACTGGAGATAAGAGATGGGGATAGATATGATCAAGTTATGTTATATTATATATATATATATATATATATATATATTTATGAAATTTTAAAAAGATAAACTTTTAAATATGAAATTTTCAAAGGTTAAATTCTAAAATAGGTTTCCTCTTTGACTAGAACTAAATATGTTGTTTATATACTAATAAAGATTACGAAAGTGATTTCAGTTAAGTGTCTATCGCAGTTAGATTTCTTTAAGAAACAGTAAATATATTTGCACCTTCTAATGCAACACTAAATCATTTCTTCCATATCCACAGAAATTGCAATGTCTAGCTATTAGCTTTTTCCTCTTTGGATTAGTCTCACATGTTTTAAAATTACAACATTCAAAGGTTCAATTCATTTAGATAATCATCAAAAATGCCAACTACTTTTCAAAAGACTATTGGAGCCTGCCAAATTGGTCTAGAAATCATGCATGGATAGTTTCCATTACATGTGAGCTGACAGCTCCTGCTTCTGGTCAATAAAATCCAATACCTGACAAAAGAAAAAGTGTAATGGTTTTCTTAACTCCTTACCCTTAGCCTCCAAATAGCAGCCGAGCAGAAATTAAGAGACTAGGAAGTCTATATATTTTCCATCCTTAGGATTCCTGCTTTGTCAAAAAAAATGACACTTTGAACTTTTATAGTTTTCTAAATACTAAAATCATAAAATTAAGTGGTCATAAGGACAAAAGAATTTTAAAGGTCATAATCTTTAACTGAACTTTAACTGATATCAATAACATTCTTAAGGATTAAAAATTAATTTCAAATCAATAAGTATCTGACCATGTAAACTGAGAGATACTGCAATTTCAAAAAAATTGAGCATAGTAATACATACTTTGAGTGGACAAAGGAGTCTCTTTAGAAGATGCCCACTTCTTGATAAAGAGGCCACACCCCAGAATTATAGGTTCTATTAGCAGACACAGCTGGGATTTCCTGTGAATATTTTAGACAGACACAGATAGAGGTAACCATTTCTGATGTAGCTGTGTACCACTAGTGCTTCAAAGAGGCTGAGTTAATAGCAATAGCTTCAGCTACATCAGAGACTCTCCATAGGCTCAGAGTTGGGGGTACACTGCAGGAAGCTGGCAGCCAAAGACCTAGGACAGTACTTTTCATCTGTTAGCCTTCTTCCATTGATCCCATAATTATCAATGTGCCAAGGTATGAAAGATACCTGGAGAACTAAATTAAGGAACTGAGTATCATTACTAACAAAATTTCTAACAAACTAGACAAAAAGACATATGTCACAGTTACTTATAAACATATCATGATGGGATTATCAGTGGTAAAATTTCTTGAATTATACTTTCATTAATGTCAAGACTTCCAAAAATTTTCTGTGAAAACATTAGGTGTCCACCCTCTTTGAAGAGATTAAACACAAACACATATACACAGACACACACAACTTATATGTGTGTGTATACATATGTGTATATATATATATATATATATTACTTATATATCAGTATAACTTATATATCAGTATATATATTGATATATAAGTACTATATATATATACACATATATCAAGATATATGTGTATATATAGTATTATATATACAATATATTATATTACTTATGTATTGTATGATATATAACTAATATGTATTCCTTATGTATCATACAATATAAAAGTAATATATATTAATATTAAACATGTATTTTATACTTTCAACATGTTTTATACACTATAATGTTTGTGTATGCTGCAAAAATAAAGTGATATATTCTGTAAGCTTAGAAGTAAGTATAATATCTAGTTAAATGACAGAAATCTGTATCTTAAACATTCTAAGGAAGCAGAGTATTTTTCATTTTTAATTTTCCACAGAAGAACCTTTAGAAATTAATGGCCAAGTATGTTTGCGGCTTTTTGTTGTTGTTAGTTTGCTTGTTTTGATTTTTGCTTTTCAAAATAATTTACTTTCAGGGTTTAAAAATGTTATCTCATTATTTTAAATAAAATTATTATAGAAAGATTAGCAGTTTTAAATTTAATGTAATATGTTTTTTTCTACCTTATTGATGGTTCCTCATCTTTGTTTTCAGTATGGAGCCACAGAATTCCACATGACCCAAGGAGCGGTTTAATGAAACATGGTGATGTTTGTAAACTATAATTCTAGATGAAACATGGATTGCACAAAAATATACAAAGTAATAATGTTTTTGAAGTATCAAAGCCACAAATATTAGTGAAGTCATAATTCCTAATTCAACAAAAGAGGATGGGGCTGAACATTCAAACACACCTGTAATAAGAAGACTCGGGAGACTGAGGCAGGAAGATGGCAAGACTGAGGATAACCTGGGCTACATAGTAAGTACTAGAGCAGCCTGGGATATAGAGTCAGATTTTACCTCAAAAAGAAAAAAAGTTTGAAGTGACCCAATGAGCTTTCAGGGATGATTAAGGCAGGATTAGCAATGAAAAAAAATATTTCACTACTGAAATATTCACTACTGAACATACTGTGACTAATACGAATGCATATAAATGTGCAAAGCATTATTGACAACTCATTTATGCCAAGTGTCAGTAAGTATAGATGTAGATATGTATGTAGATGTTGATGTTGGTTAACCCAGATGTAGTTATTGATTCAAGGCAGAGGACAGTTTATTCTTTCACTAATTAAGTCACTGGTTCTTGTCCATTTGTCACTGGTTCAGGGCTCCCTGAGTCCTGGAGCCCTAGAGTGTTTCCATCTCTTTATAATCTAGTCTTAATACTTGAACTGAAAGGCTTCAGCCTTCATATACTCTGGAACATTTAACCTGCTAGCCAAGAACTAGAAGGCTTCAGCCTTAGCCTTTCTAGACTTACTGTTAACTGAACCATTCTGACTAGCTCTTTATGAACTCTGACTCTTCTAGTTCAGCTCACTCTTTGTTCTGGGCTTCTTCTGCCAAGTACTGTGTCTCTCTCTGAGCTCTCACTGCTCCATCCTGCCTCCATAACTGAGTGCTTCAACAGCCTTCTCTGTAACTCACTCCAGCCTAGCTTCTGTAACTCCTCTGTAACTGATTCTTCAACTTACTTTGTTAACTCTTCTAAACTGACCCTTCAGCCTGCTATTAAACTGACTGATACAACTGACTTTAAATCCTATGTAACTCTCCTCAACTGAGCTTAGAGCCTGTCCTTTCTATTGAGAAATGGGCATATTCTTACTCTACTAACTTCTTCTGATTAGTCACTGTGTTTCCCGTTCACTCTGACTCATCTAAGACATCATTTCCTGTATGATACTGACTCCTTCTGAGTTCTTTCTATGTCTTCTTCCATTGTTTTCCTTAGGGATTAAAGGCATGGACTACTACTGGAATTAAAGGTGTGTATACATTCCATCCAGATCACACAGTCCTTTGAATGTGGCCCCTAGAATGTAGACTCTAGCTTTCACACAAGGATATTCCTCCACAGTGTCTTACTTCCATGTTGTTAATCTTCCTTTTTGCACTCTGGTATAAGCATTTACTCTATTAAAAATACACATTGAAGGTAACAAACTTTGTTTGCAATCAGTAAGTGACCTCAAGAGTTGTCAATTAATTACCATATGCTTATATATCATCAAGTTTAGAATATTCTATGCAATTACTTTGTTTATAATATTAATGTATTATATTTAAATTGAATGAAAGGAAAATAGACACAGGATTTGCTAAAAAACTATGTAGTATTCAGATTACTGTTATATATCTGCAAATTAATAAGAATATCAGTTTTACTAATATTATAAACATTAAGCATAAGAAAATATGCAAAAAGCTGAATTTCTTCCTGTTAGAGTGTTTTGTAAATAAACAACTTAAAATATACCAAATGGTACATTGGACATCTAAATTTCCTGTTTGGGAAACTTTCAAAGACTTTGGAAATCATCTCTTCTCTGGATTTGTTCTGTATCATTGTCTGTCTACATATATTTTTAAACTAAGAAAGCAATTCACTTTTTATTTCTTGATTAAAAAACTAAAAAATATTGGGGAATAGACAGAAGACTCACATCATCCATAACTCCAGTTCCAGGGAAGTATATACCTCTTCTGATCTCCTCAGGTAGCAGTACACCTACTATACCAGCTCACTAAGAAAGGAAGGAGGCATATTCATAGGTGGAAACACTGCCAGGCCTCAACAGAGGGAACCACTACATAGCAAGTGCCATACTTGACAGTGGAACCCTGAGCATCTCATCTCAGGGTTTTTTCTTGATACTTAAACTCTTCAGGTGTTCTATTGATAGCATGTGCAGATCATAAGTAATCAAACATCTTTTACATTAAGCCAACACCTGCAGACCATACAAAATACCAAGACCCAGGAATCCCTTTTCCCAACTGTGCAGAAAACAACCATTTAAACATAACTAAAAATAAACTTCTGCATCAAAGCATGTACATGATACACATACACACATGCAGGCAAAATTCATACACATAAATAAAATAAATGTAATGTATATAAATAAAACATATTTAAAGACATGGATGATTATAAGAGAAAAGTTTCACCCAGTAATTCATGAGTCCAACTTTCATTAATGCAAACCGATTGGAAATAGCCCATATTACATAATCATTTTTAATTTTCTAAAATTATTTTTATTATTTTTTTAAATTATATTTTTAAATTATTGTTGCGTTTTCATATAAATGCAGGTATACACATGTAGCAAACACAAATTTTAAACTCAATTAAATATTGTTTTCATTCATTCAACAGAACTTATGAGCCATTTACTATGTTTTACATATTCTTCTACAACTGTAATAGACTAAGAATATTTATTTCAGAAAATTACTTGCTATTCAATAAAATTTTGTTTACTATTTTTCAGAATTTATTCTGGGGACTATAACTACTTAGTCTTTCTGTTTCCACACTATCTACTCCTTACCTCTAAGTAGCGTCCTTGACAAAGAATATTTAGCCTAAACAATAGTGATAATAAATTATTGCAAAGTAAACATTTGGACTCAAATTTAAAATGTATCAGTAGCTATTTCTATACATTCTATTCCAGCATGGCTGGGTCCTAGGACTTCACAATATTCTATTTTGTTAGTTCATGGACATGTGTAATAAAAACACTTTAATTTTTAGCAAGGTTTCATTTTGCTATATTCTAATGTTCACAAATCCTTTTCTGTATAAAAGTGTATTAATTCCTGTAACTTTACCACAGCCTGAAGGTATCTAAGATCTCGAGGACTGGCCCTCCATTAGAAACTCTCACATTCCAAATCAAGTTCCTTAGTCAAATGTGGCATGTTATTGCCCTTTGGAAATAGCTGGGGAACTGGTCTGGGTCAGGCCCAGCATCAAGTCCCCCTTGGGATGTCTTCTCTAATGAACATAGCAGGTTTATCTGATAAGCTGAAGTAATGCGATAATATGTCCTACTGAGATAATGGATTACTTTTCACAGTAATAATATATTACATGTTAATGGGAACTATCTGGAGACAGGGCCTTAAACTGCAGGAATTATTGCAATAGTGGAAATTTCAGGCACCAGGACAAGCCTACATTTAAAGGTCATTTCATATCTTGAGTGTACTTCAAAAAAGGTAAAGTTAAAATTTCTTAATTTGCATATCCGTGATTTGGGCCAAAAGTGTTTCTTAATTTCCTTAAAACCTCATATCTAGTCCCTCAAAAAGAATTTAAGTTCTAGTTTAATTTCATGCTCACTTTGACTTTTTATCTCTTGATTCAGAATAAGGTGTGAGCTGTCTACTTAGTTATATGTTGAACAGACCTGCTAGAGAAGATTCAGTTCTTATAGCAGCTGCCATCAGAGGCAAAAGAGTACATCAGATCTCACATGCACAGAAAACAAGGCCCGCCACCAAGTAACAAACAATATTCACTTCCCTCCTCTCCCTAAAGATTAATATTTGATATATTTAAGTAGGAATGTATGATCAATGTGATTTTATGCCATGTTTATTTGATGATTTTTCAAATTAAATTATATGTTTTGGCTAAGCAATGTACTACTGAACAAAAATCTTGAAAAATTTCTGTACTCTCAATTTATAGATCCTCCCAATTACCCACATTTCATTAATATTAACTTAAGCATAAATCTAGCATAGGTATTATTATGGAGCGCAGCGCAACATAACAATGGTATATTAATCTTCCTAGGTCCATGGAATTCTAGAAACAGTAATGTGGAAACAATTTGAGAGAACATGGAGGCAATTAAAAAACAATTTTTTAAAAAATGGCTCCCCAATAAAGATCCAGACATAAATCCACACATTTATGGACACCTGGTCTTTGATAAACAAGCCCGAAAATGGAGGAAACAAAGCATACTTAACAAATGATGCTGATCTAACTAGATGTCTACATGTAGAAAAATCCACATCGATCCATATTTATCACTATGCACAAAACTCAAATCCAAGTAGATCAAAGACATCAACATAAAATCAGACACACTGAACATGAGAGAAGAGAGGAAAAGCCTTGAACACATTGGTACAGGAGAAAACTTTCTGAACAGAACACCAATGGCTCAGGCACTAAGATCAACAATTAATAAATGGGACCCTATGAAACTGAAAAGTCTCTAGGAGGCAAAGGACACTGCCAATAAGACAAAACGACAGCCTACAAAATGGGAAAAATGTCTGCACCAACTCCACTTCCAATAAAGGGTTATATTTAATATCCAAAATATATTAAGAACTCAAGAAACAAGACATCAAGAAAACAAACAATCCAATTTTAAAATAGGGTATATATCTGAACAAAGAATTCTCAAAAGAGGAATCTCAAAAGGCTGAGAAACACTTAAAGAAATGTGCAGCATCCTTAGCCTTTAGGGAAATGCAAATCAAAACTAAGTTGAGATTTCATCTTACACCTGTCAGCATGACTAAGACCAATTACCCAAAGGATAGCTATGCTGGCTGGCGACAATGCAGAGCTAGAGGAACACTCCTTCATTGCTGGTGGGAATGCAAACTTGTACAGCCACTATGGAAATCAATATGGCAATTCCTTAGGAAATTGGAAATTGACCTACCTCAAGCCTTGGGCAGAGACTCAAAAGAAACTAAATCCTACCAGAAGGAGACTTGCTCAACTATGTTCATAGCAGCTTTATTCATAGTAGTCAGAAATTGAAAATAACCTAGATGTCCCTCAACTGCAGAGTTGATAAAGAAATTATGATACATTTACACCATGGAGTATTATTTAGCTATTTAAAAAAATGACTACATGAACTTAGCAAGCAAATGGATGAAACTAGAAAAAAATATTCCTGAGAGAGGTAACCCAATTGCAGAAAGACAAACATGTCAGGTACCTAATCCAGCTCTCACCAGGGAGGCCCCTTCCAGCAGCTTTAAGGAGTATATGGAGAGGCCCAGGGCCAAACATTGTGCAGAGACTGGGGAATCCCATGAAAGAGGGAGAAAGGGGATGGGAGAAACCAAAGGGGTTGAGGACACTAGGAGAATAAGTCCCACCTAGTCAACTGACTAGTACTCTTAGCAGCTCACGGAGACTGAAGACATAGAGAAGGAATCTGTAGGATCCCCTAAATACATCTCATAGCAGTCTGAATTGGTGTCCTTGAAAATTTCCTACAGGCTGGAATGGGGGTGTCTCTAACCATTGTATCTGCCCTTGAGACCCTTTTTCTCCTTCGGCTGCCTGGTTCACCATAGATTTAGGGACTGGTGCCTGGCCTCATTCCCACTATGGTATGCCCTGATTGTGTTGTAACCCTGGAGGAATGGTTCCTTTCTGGGGCAAAGGGGGGTACTTGTGGGTGACAACGGGGGCATAGATCTAGGGGATCTGAGGGTGGAGGGAGGGAAACAGGGGTTTAGGATGTATTCTAGGAGTTCTATGAGAGAAGAAAAATAAAATAAAATAATCATTAGAGAGAGAAAAATGGCCTCCTACTATCAACCCCAAAATTCTAAGAAGAATTTTTTTTTCTCCTGATCAGAACATGTAATAGACATAATCTTGACCTATGGGAATTTTCTTGGAGAGATAGATCAAAATATATAATACACTACTAAAAATCATTAGAACCAAATAGGTAAATATTCTCCACCATTACTCTGTATATTTTCTTTTTTTCTATTTCTATTTTAGATTTATATAACAAGATAGTTAGTAAGAACAAACAAATAAATTTACTTTGTCATTAACAATCCCTGATCTCTTCTGTAGCCTACTCTGCCTTATTGCATTCAAAATGACTGGCTTGGCCAGCATGTATAGAGCTCTCCCTTTCCTCCCATCCTCCAAATAATAGTTTTCTTCTGTTATTACTGAATTCAAAGGGCAAACTATGAAAACTTTTCTATATTATAGCATCTCAAAACTTATTTCAAACACTAGGTATAATTTAGACATTTGTGGAAAATAACATTAAAGAAATAGTATTATGAAAATGAACATACTTGCTACATATGAAAATTTTCAATACTGTTACATTTATATTATTAATATTCACTAGCATTATCTGGTTTCTCAAAAAATATCAAATATTTAATATAATCATAAGTTTTTCTCAGCTAAACACCAGAACTGCTGTTCATGGAATCTTTTCATATCCTTCCTCAGAAGGGTTTATGCCAGGCTAACACAGACACACATACACACACAATGCATACACTTGTAGTTTCTCCACAGAGAAATTTATTTAATCTTGTTTAACTGTATGGCAAATAAAGCAGAATTCAGGGTATACTAGTGGTTAGATTAGATTGTCCAAAAGTTTTGTTTTAAGAATTTTAAAGAGTTCCGTGCCTTGTCCCACCCTACTGCTATAACTAGTTAAGTGTTTTAGACTGTAGTCAGAGTAGTTAACTACAAAGCAAAAAACGTCCAAGTCTTGTCCTTGCTGGGAAGGTCTGACAATGTTTGACCACATCCACATAACAACTAGATGAAAGACAATGGATCTTTTTCAATGGTGTCTTATGAATTTATATTGAAATTTCTAGAATTCTTTAAAAATGTTCCAACTCATGAATCATTGTTCATTCTACCAGTATTAGAAGCCATAATTGTAAACACATAGCATGGTATTCTGGGACTTAGAAATTGTGAACGCTTTCTTTGTATAGAAAGAAAGTAAAAGGACTAAGCCTGCTTTATACCAAATCAGATGCAAACAAGGATGCAACCATTTATTCTATCAAGGAAAACAGCCGAAGGATGGGGAAAGGCCAAGGAACGTGGGGGACGAGAACCAACAGAGAGACAGGCCTTCTGGCCTTAGTCTATGGTAGAAATAATGAAAATTTCTCTCCTTTTCTGCTCTAGATCATGTAATTACTTTTTATGTTTCAGCATTTCTTTTGTTATATGTCATCTTGTTCAAGTGAATGAAAATCCTAAAAACATGTGGTTGGAAACTAAGTAAAATTTTTATGTGACACTTCAAACATACACTGTGTGTGTGTGTGTGTGTGTGTGTGTGTGTGTGTGTGTGTTATATGTGGTGTACGTGCATGTGGCTGTGTGTGTGTGTGTGTGTGTGTGTGTTATATGTGGTGTACGTGCATGTGGCTGTGTGTGTGTGTGTGTGTGTATATGTGGTGTACGTGCATGTGGCTGTGTGTGTGTGTGTGTGTGTGTTATATATGTGGTGTTCGTGCATGTGGCTGTGCAGGTTTGGATACCCAAGCATAGGCACAGAAGCCAAAGGGATAAGCCTTGTTACAGAATCTCCCTCAATGAGCCCAGAGCAGGGCTGGCAGCCAGGAAGACTCAGCAAGACTCCTGTCTCCATCTCCAACAGCACTGGGGTTGCAGGCACATATATGATCATGCCTATCTTTTATCTTACCTAGGTTTTGGGTATTTGAATTCAGGTCCTCATGCTTGAGTGGCAAGTACCCATACCTTCTGAGCTATGTCCCCAACCCATATGTACATTTTTGAAAAGATGAAAATTAACATATAATAAAATGTAATGCATATGGGATAAAGGGGGCTTACACAATCAAAGAATAGACCCATGGTGCCTGAAATCAAACAGTGTACAACATTTATACCATATTAGGTATCAATTCTAACATATATTTAAAAAGAAAAGTATATAGTTTTATTGATATAGTGGTTGGAATAGCACAAACAGATGATTTTTGAATGTACCACAACTAATGAGACAAGATACTTTTCCATATTAAATTAAGTTAACTATCAATTTAAAGTGTACTTCTGACAGTTCAAATACATTTTTGGTCATGTAATTTTAAATGGTTTCACATTTCTCTAAACCATAATAAGAGCATAATATGAATATTTAAACAGCTTTGCTTTGATTTAAATATCTTTGCTCAGGATATGCTGGCAGCAACCCAGACTGTAGTAGAATACTCTCAAAGCTGGCAATTCCAAACTCATTTAAGAAAGCAGATAATATGGTCTTGGCAGCATTAAAGCAAATAAAGTCAATTAATTTTTTAAATTTGTTTCTTATAGCTAGGAACTCCCAAAGATTGATAAATATGAAGGTGAATTATTTTAAAGGAAATTACTTGGTCAAGAACAAAAACAAATTGGAGGTGAGTGAGAAATCTAAAGCCATTCCTTCTTATTCTGCTCTTAATAGCAGCTTACAACTAAATAAAAACACTGTCTTTTGGAGGTCACTACAATGTAGGAAGTGATATCCATTTTGAATTATGAGTGTATGAAATGAACACCATTCACAAGGAACACACAAAACACAATCACATTACAGACACTACGTTTTTATAGTAAACTGAGAGAGACAAGCTTGTCACCAAATCCAAACTGCCTTGATTTAAGATCATTTATTACAAGGCTGGAATATTGACCATGTGGATGTGGGCACTTGAGAGTGCTGATGTGCCCGTGGACCATTTCCAAATAGCATCGCCAGCATTTCCCTGACCATCCTCAACCCACTGAGTTTACATTCCAACTACTGCTTTTTATTCCTTAAGATGGAAAAGGAATAAAACAGCATACTGAAATGGAATCTAAACTTGCTCTCCAATAAAAAACGGAGTTTGCATTATTTAGGATTTGCTTGAAGGCACCTCAATTTTTGATGCCTAAAACTGCCTTAAGTATTGGACAAACATCTTTCCTACTATTATTACCACCTTTTTAGGAAAAAATATACATTCAAGTCATGTTGGAGGAACTTAAAAAGAGGTATCTTATTTGATACTTTAAGAGCTCTCAGCCCTGGCTATATGATGACAAACTGAGAAAATGGAAAATCTTACTTGAGCTGAGGCCCAAATCAATTAAGTGGCATTTCCTTAAGTGAAACTTCAGGCATTACTAAGGTTTAGAGTTCCTCCAGTAATTCTGGTGAGTGGCCCACCTTAAGAAACATCATTTAAAGGTAATGCTTTCATAAAATACTACTAGGCCTGTGACTGTTGCCAAAGGAACACCTCTAGTTTTTAAGTCAAGCTACTCTAGTATGATGATAATCAATACTACAGTGATGCTTCCTGAAGAAAGTGCTTAGCACTTGGGGATCAATAGGTTTCAGTTGAATACCCATCAGCTCTGTGCCTATAGATGTCATTCAAAATATAATAATTAGTCAGAAAGGAGGAAGAATGGCTAGTGACTGGTACATGTCCACTCTCCAGGTAAAAAGATAATGCGAGGGAATGGTTTAGGTTCCAAGGAAGCAAACTCAAACAACCATGAAGACACACTAAAGGGTGACTGGAGAAACTGAACTGGACATCATTGCTTCACCATCTCATCAGTACTAGACAGCTGCAGGAGCCAAAAATCAAAATAAATCTCTGGGCACCTCTCAGTTCTTCCTTCCATTATTTCTCTCCTTATTTTATTTTTTTCTTTTCTTTCTACTCTTGTTCCATTTTGTTTTACCCTTTCTTTCATTTTTCCTTTTTTTCCCCTTGGGAGGTGTTAGCAGTATATTTTTCCACACTGTAGACAAAAAAGGTCATGTAGCATGGGAAGGAGTTAAATTAAATTACTCGAGCTGTGAGAAACCCTGCAGTAGTTTAGATCATACTCACAGGGCCATTCGTTACTAGGGAAATAAGTGCTTTATATTGCATCTACTTAATGCTTGGCCAGCTGGGTTATGGACCAGAACTTCTGAAACTGTTCCTGCAAATGCTTCTCTCTGAGAACTACCTCCTTGATGATGTCTGAAGATTCCAAAAATCTCTGGCATGCTACTGGCTTTCAATCTGCCACATTGCTGAAAACGTAGGGAATCAGTAATTTAGCAACAAAGAAATCAGTGTTTCAGTAACACATCCTACATATTAAGAAGATTCATTTCCACACTTACTGCAAATTTGAGTAAGCCACAACCTACAATGTAGGCCTCACACCCGTGCAGATATGGAAAGCATTAGTGGGATTCAGTGAGTTTTAAGAAAAAGAAGAGGAGGCCGTAAAATAGGGAGGAAGACTTGGAAGAATCTTGCAGGAGTTGCATGGGGGTCATGTATATGAACGAAATGCATTGTTTACTTCTATGAAATTCTAACTCTTCCCTTCCTGCTCTATTCTAAGGGATGGTGGATCTTGGGGACAGGAGAGATGAAGAGGAGCTGGGAGGAATAGAAGGAGGAAAGGCTGGAGTCAGGTTGTACTGTACAAGGAAAGAAAAAAATTTAAAAATTTTTTAAATATATTTTAAATGAAAAAGTTATTATTTAATAGTTTAGTTGTATTTGCATAAAATAATCAGTTTTTTAATTATAAAAACATTTATTAAAATATAATCTAAATTGAAAAATTTCACAGCTGATACTAAGCCATAACATAATTATTAAATGTTATACTTTTGGTATTGAAAGTAGGCCAAGTAAACATCAATAAGACAGACAAAATCAAAATATTTGACTATGAGGAATCAAGATAAAAATATGTATAAATGTAAAAAACTTTTTATGTCATTAACCTTGCAATAAATACTAAAAAATTTTCAGTATTTTGTAAGTAAAATTTACTATATTCACAAACACACATCATAGATATTTAGCACATAATCTCAAAATTGCTTTCAAGTAGCTTTTTACTTTATGTTAGAAAATACACTGCATGATTAAAGACAAGGTCATCCTGTAGAATCAGGCAAAATCCTTCAAATTTTCAGAATAATAACAATTAAACCCTCTCCTTCCTATTCAAACAATTGATCTCACAATATCAGAATACCTATATGCAAGGCACTGACCAGATTTTCTCTTAATTCAGTCATTTTCCAGGCTTTGTCAAAGATGTGGTTTATACCACTGGCATGTCAAAGGGACAGGTCAGACTCCTTTTGATTTATAATTAGCATCATCTTACCAAGTAAGCAGTGTTGTTCCAAGAGAAGCCTAAGACTTTCAACAATTAGGAAGTGAAACTCTACAGCAATAGATATAATTTAATCATGAGCAAGTGTAGTTCTCCATTGCACTCTAGCCTAGTGGCCTTATCTTACCTTTATATTTCTATGGAACACTCAGGATGAGCCTAAAATGTTGACCAGTACTGCAACCCAGGAATGTCTTCAGGATCTCCAAAATATTTAAGGAGCTTATAACCTACATTCCTCAATCTTATGTAGGACTCAACATTAATAATGGATCATAGATAGAAGATCAAGTTTTTTAGAATATCATTCATATGTAAAAGTGAAAATACGTTGGAAGTGCTTATTTAATGTTTATCCTTTGTGTTTGAATCAGATAAATTTATAAGGAATCTGATTCTTAGAGAAATGAACTGATTTTTCCACAGTCACTTTACTGATTATAATTTATTTTAGTACAAATTTGAAAAAAGTATTAATTCATATAAGTGGATAATGCTCACTTTTTTTAACTCACCAAGTGTTTCAGATCTCAGATTTAAAGATTCATACAAAATATAGTTTCTATTTTGAGTGTGTGTGTGTGTGTGTGTGTGTGCATATACATATACATATATATGGTTAAACTAAAATTATTTCAACATGAAATGTACAAAATGAAATTTGGAAATAAAATAAGTGTTAAAAATTCTTGTTATTTTTATTAAATCTATGACAAATTTTAACAGTAGCAACATAGACAAACAATGGCTGCATTACTATAGCTCAAACATTGTTTCCTTAAGATAGAACCAAAGGCAAACATTCTACTTTGGGTGACATCCTTGGGACTGGATAGATGCTCAAACACCATATATTGGGAGAATTCATACCTCTATTTGACCAAAATTAAATCAGCCTTTAAACTCTTGCTCTGTATACCTTAGATTAATTCAAGCCTAAACTATAACGTAATGCAGTATATTATGTCCATGCCATTATTGGGTTCATATCTGAAAAATATTTCTTCACTTGGAGTAACAATAAATATTTAAACAAAATAGGATAACCAAGAAAAAGATCTGAAAATGGTGTTATCAATGGTTTTAACTTAAAAATCCAAAGTAGAGATCAAAAGCAATTGCTTTGGGTATTATTTAGAAAAAGTGTCAATTCAAGGATTTACACAGGATTTTTCAACAACATAAATGCCTCCAAAGTAAGGCTCCAAAAGAAGGCTCCGAAGTAAGTAATGTTATTAGTAGGGGTGTCCAAGATGATATTAGAGGAAAAGCTAACTTTGAGAAGTTTTGTAAAGATGCCACAACTGGAACACATGACAGCTCAGTTCCTGCTCATATCCCTACACAATCACAAAAATGTATAGAACTTACATTTTTCAAATGTGCCTCAAACAGATCTTGTATGTTGTATAACTTAAACACTGGCTTAAATGAGCAACCATGTGATTACAGCTTGCCAATTAACCACTTAAATGATTCCTAATAAAATCCCTGATGGACCAGTTATTCCAAGAACTCAAGAAAGAAAATACAGAGTTCTCAAATAAACTTTTGCTTTAAAATATATAGCATTGAAAGAGAAAATATATACTATATAGAAAATACTAGGTCATATTAGTTCAAATGTCTGGGAAAATTCAAATTTATAATATATAATTTCTATTGAAAACTTTTGTAAAGAAAAGATCTTTCTGAGGACATGTTTATAAACTTTAAAGTTCTTTCACAAACAATTCCCTCTAGGTCACCCATGCTCTAATCCACTGTGGTGGGGAAAAAATGCCTTGGAAACTGCTCTGCCTGAAGGATACATTGCAAGACAAACAGGGAAGAACCACTTTCTGTATCTGTACTGTATGCATAAAGTCCTTTCCACAGTCAGTATATTATAGGCAAAAGCAAAAAAAAAAAAAAAGAAAAAGAAAAAAAAAAGAAAAAAAAGAAAGAAAGAAAAAGACAGAACTGACTCTGCTAAAGCAATGCTGACATTTCCATAAATTTTCTCACAAATATACTAATAAAACCATATGTATAGACTGTTTGTAAAATTGTTTTGACATTTAATCCAGTTGTCCTTCAAGGTTCAGAATTTTTAAGGGCAATTGTGAAAATATATGGTTCATTTGAATGAAGTTATTCTCCCCAAAAAGATGATAAAAGTAATCTATCAAACTGCTTTCCTTTCTCAGAGCTTGTTCAGAAATATGACTTATGAATACAAGTCTGAGGATCTGACATGACCAAGCTCTCTCACAAAATGACTATTCTATGCTAAGATCATGAGATTCATATCACATAAAAGAAAGGGATATTACTGCTGGAGAATATAATTCAGAAACTTTTTTGCTGTAATCAAAAACTATGTAATTTCATTTTTGGGATTAAGTTTGTTCTTTGTAATTAAATTTAACTACAAACTATATAAAGAGAATGGATAATCCACAAAGTCCTATAATCTATACTCAGTCATATCTTTGCTAGCATGTTTTTAAATTCACTAAGTTATCTAACTTAATTTGGTTCAGCAAAAGTTTATTCAGCTAGCTGCAACACAGCACTGGTCTATGTACTACCAGTGTTCCAGGAGTGAGAACTTTTACAGCAGAATTATCAAAGATAATATGTCTGTTCATTATAATTGATAGTGCTGAGTTTGAAGAAGGAAGAAATACTATTTAAGCTCTCTCTTGAGGTTTGGACAAAACTGTCACAGATACTAGAATGAATAAAATACAGAAGAGACTGGAAGTACGATGAGCCTGTGGAATGACAATAACATTGTACATATAGTGTTACCATAACACTACATTTTCACATATGTTATCTTACTAGGTCCTTAAAATGCCCGCTAATATAAACAATGGACCTCAGTCAACACAGTCATATAGAAACATATAGAAAAATTCCGATCTGTGTTGATAATGGAAAATATCTAAGTAGTCCTGAAAATTAGAGGCACTGTATGGGCCATAACAGTGACTGAGTCCATGGAAGACAGGAAATGTTGCTATGATCCAATTTCTACTAAAGTTGCAGGAATTTACAATAGAGTTAGCCTGGAAGCACTCATTTGGGGCTATAATCCATGTCAATAAAATTTGTTGGCCCATTGCATAAGAAAATGGCACAGGAGAATACATCGGGCCATAGAAAGATGGAACAAATTGGTAGAGGATCAAAGGGATAATTGATTCTAAAGCAGATGCATGTGCACCTTTGAAAGGACTGTCCTTAGGGTACAAGCTAAGAATTTAAGCAGATGAACCAGAAGGAATAAGATGTCGAGGACATATGAGAAGGACAGAAGGACTCGGGGGACAAAATAAATGAGAAGTTCATTATGAGAGTGAGATACAGTGTTCACAGAAACTGGGAAGAGTCAGAAATCTTATACAGGGAATATGTGAGACTTACAAGAGTGCAATGACAATGGTGGGGAGCTCAGATGGCCGAAACTGAATGAGTCAAATAGGCGTCTGGAGGAAAATCAGCGAGAAGCAAAAATTCTGATTGGTGGATCTCCAAATACAATGGCAGACAATGTCACTGAAGCAATTCAGTTACTAAAGCATAGAGGATTAAGTTAGTGGAGACTCTCTCTGTTGTAAGACTATTGGGAAGTTGATAAAGAAACAGCCTGATATGGACAGAAATTACCAGAATATAGTCACATTTTGGGTAATATAAGAAGGCAGAGGATGAGCCATTGAGGTGGTGCAGTGGGTAAAGGCACTTGCTGCTAAGTTTAAAATTGCGACTTTAATCCTATGACATACTTGGTGGGTCTGGCTCCAGTAGAGGCCCAGCTCCTGTGAGCTGTCCTTTGTTCAGACATGCAGACTGTGCACATATGCCTACCCATCTAAAATAAATGCAATTTTAAAAGATAAGACAGAAAACACCCAAGAAAAAAATCAACTTTATGATGAGCTTGATCTACCAATAGAATGCAGTAATGAGCTTGATCTACCAATTCATGCAGTAATGAGGGGGTTCATGGGGCAGAGTGGCTCTGTGGGCTTGCAGGCAAGATCTGGCAAGACATGAGAAGACAAGATGATGTGGTAGAAAAACAGGAGCTTTCCATTAAGACACACAGTAATGCTCATCATGCGTTAGAGAAGCAGAAAACTAGGTTGATCGGAAGATCTTAATGGAGAAACTTTCATTAGCATCCAATCTATACGACAATAAACACCTGGTCTTTTATCCTAACAAAATCCAGATATTAAATAAGTACAAAAGACCACTACACCATTTCAAAAATTAATATCTAATGAATATATCTTATAATTCTCTAACAAAATCTAATTAATATGAATGTTGCATCTAAATTAAAGGGATCTTGTGATTCTGGATCATTATGACATTTAAAAGAAAATTACACCCCAATAGTCACCAAAGAATGTTAAAGAAAAAGAATGTTTTCTCTCTTGATTCAAAATTCCTTATATATTTTCCAAACCATAACTTTAAAAAAAACACAATGTTATATAGCAAAGGCTTACAGGTGAAACATTTAAACAAGTTCAGTATAATAATATAAATGTAAAATATCTCTAAAATTATTAAAGTAACAATATATGAATAAATGCAAATATAGCTTCAAGACTTTACCTCAACATATGGGAACATTCTTCCTTAAGATGACAGAATAATTTAGAATAAACATAATTTCAGATGATATACAGTTAATTATGTCTAGAATAGTACAAATATTTCAGATAGAATCATATTTCAAGAGTGAGTAATCAAGAAAGGAGAAAGCTATTACTTGGCCTCAGTTTGAAATTGTTTGCACATGTGTACATATTCAAGAGATCTAGCCTACTATATCTTTATAATATATATTTATATGCAATATAAATATTTATATTATTTAAGGAATAACATAATCTGCACTTATAGTAATAGTTAGGATTGATATGTAATAATGAGAAGCACATTTAAAGCAATTTCAATATTGTTTCCTTGCATCTAAAACTTGTCCCATTTCAACTTTCCTGTTCCCTCAGAACATATGGCTGAATAAAACTGAATTTCTTGATTAAAATTCTAATACACATACTCATTTCTTTGCTCTAAATAATAATAATAATATGACCATATACTTTATTTTTATGCTTAATGTATTCTGCTTTTTCTGTCAGTTATCTTGCAGTGTGTTTCTCCATTATAGTATTTCAGTATTATAACTGGAATTAAATGATTTAGTTTATGATATATACTTGGAGGTATTTTCCTCTTATTTCCTCAAAAATGAGCTGTTTTATTCTTGAAAAGATAAGCACTATGTTGCTGTTCACTCTTTCACCTGCACATAGAATGATTTTAGCATCCCTGTTTCTAAACTATGCATGTTTTTCTTAGCCTAAGTGCCTTTCCTTGAAGACCCCTTTTGTACTTTGGATATTTACAAACAGGAATGAGTCAATATGAAGGTAATACTGGAATGTATTCTATAACGTGGAGATGTGTGATGAAAATGCAATCATAGAAAGCAAAGAAAGGGAACAATAAAATCAAAACCATGTCTAATTCTATTGGGAACAGTTTAAGAAAAAATGGAATAACAAAGGAGTATGTCTTCTGTTTCCTTTTCTGGCCATGAGACACAGTAATTATCTTGTCTATGTTTTGCTAAAAAATATGTCATGATAACAGGAGACACAGCAAACATGCTGATTCATATATGAGGAAAAAGTCTAGCAAGAAGGAAAAAACACCACGGTAAGACTAAAATTGCCCATCATCTAATTTTGTAAATGAAGCTTTATTGTCAGTATACACAAAACAAATTTCTGGCATGTCTTTCCAAAGCTTTGGCAGTAAACTGAGCAAGAATCAAGCTTCAGAAGTCCTCCATAGCCAAAGCCAAGACTGTACATTGTCCATTTGCTTTCATCCAGCAGATCTTAGAATTTCAACCAAGCTTTCCTCCTCTTTTAAAACTATCTTTCACTCAGCCTTATCTCTAAATGATTTCTCTCTCCAAGCATTGGAAAATTTCTCCTCTGCCCAGTTCTTTTTTTGGTCAAAAGACATACAGTTAAACTTTGTTACAAGCATTTTCTTTGCTTCAACAATAAAATAAGGCCAAACAGATACCACACTTCCTAGGATTGCTCCAGGCCTAATCAAGGCAGAATTATTGATTTTCTATTCTCTCAAGTAGATTAATTATCTCTTAAAGCAGACATCACTATGTTTTGGGTCATACAAACATACTCAGTGGTAAAACTAATCAAAATAAACACATAAAACCCTGTCTCCTCAGTAGATTCATTAAACAAAACAAAACAAACAAACAAGAACAAACAAAATTTACAGATATTCCACAGAATACCTGTAGGAAACTATGGAATAGGAAACTATGACTCCTTCTTTTTCTATCACTGTGATACAAAAATAGAACCTTATTCATTAGCATCCCTAATATCCAGCCTGGTCTGGCAATATCCAGCCATTCAAAAGCAAGGATACTAGGTAGAAGACAGATATTAGACTACTGAGAATGTATAACACAGCAGAGAACAAAATATGTAGTCATAGTGACTTTTTAAAGGGTTGAGCACTGAGAGGTCATGAAACACATATTAGTAGAGGATTCTTAGTCTGAATTGAAATTCTCCATCTATGAATCTTCATTGCATATTATTTTTATAAATCATTTCTTTCTTGTGGAATTTTGATAATAATCTTTAGGTCTCTATATTTGGGAAGGACAGTGAGACAGGCATGATGAAGTGTCATCTTGTAAGTCTGTCCAAAAGGCTTTGGTCCATTCTACGTCCTCAACTCAGAGCAAAAGAAATGAATAAATATATTCTAGAGTTTGGGGGCCTCAATTGGAATCCAAACTTCAGTTTCAATTACTTAACTGGAAAAACTAGGGAAATACAGCATGTTCTTAGCCTATCCTCATGGGTACAGGTTCCAACGGGCTGTAGCTTCTGGTTCCATATTCTAGTTACTTCCAGCTGTGCTTAATATTCTTCCTCAAATGATTTTCCTTCAACGTTGACTGGTCTTAGAACTGACTGCTTAACCAGATCGACTGTGCAAGCATTTGTCCTAAGGTTCTTGTGGTTCTAACCCGTTGGGTAAAGAAATAGAGATTCAAGTGCCTCAGCGGGATTATTGTAATTACTGATTAAGTTAAAGAACTGGGCTAAATTACAACTTTGTTCATTTCTTTATCAAACCCAGTATTTCTCTCCAGTTTTTATTGACATCAATTGACTCTTGTCACGTAAGATTGGTTCCTGCTGTGTCTCCAACCTAATCTTGAAGTTTGCCAGTTAGTTGCATCTTAGAGATTTCTCAGTATTCCATTATTTTATAGATTCATTTTCAAGTAGTTTTTCATGAAAATGATTTATTTATAATTTTTCTGCAACTAATACATGTGATCTTAAATATGCTTCTTGGAAATTAAGTTATTTCTTCTGCTAGCACTTTTAACATTTGCTTATAAGTATTTTCATAACATTAAAGTAGTCATTTGCCAATAAAAACATTTTTGCCATAGTGGCAGTACTTAAACTCAGATTCCCACTGAAATGAATAATCTTTAGAGTCTTTTCAAGGTCTTCTTCTTTCACTAAATCAATCTTGGTCACCCACAGCCCAAACTGGAAATACATTTGCATATCATCACCTAATAGGTAAACTAACTGCCTGTAATTCCTGTACAATATAAAGCTGTTTTCTTGTTTCTGTTATTTTAACAACATATGGCATGTATATTTCAAAGTTAATCTTCATTATACATAATCCAGTATAAGAGAAATTTTAATCAAGGAGGTTGAAAATATTATTTATTGGATTAAATATCATATAACACTTCATATATTTGGAGTCTGAAAACCATTGGTTTCAATGCCTAATTCCACAAATTTTATAACTTGCTTAGATATGACGTTGAGATACTAGAGCCCATGAGACACTACAGAGCTGCCAAAATTACGTCTGTGTTCAGTAGCTAAGACGCAAAATCCTTTCTGCAAAAAGTTTGAGGAACACTCTAACCATTCTTGCTTTCTAGGTCAATGTTAACTAGACAAGGGATTGATGCCCAGCTAACAGCCACATCTAAGTAAGTTAACCTCTGAGGTGGATTCCATGGAGAATGAACAATAGTAGTAATCCATATGATAGAAACACATATATACAATGAGACTCATTTTCAGGATTAAGAATGCTGAGTGCATCAGACAGGTAGTCAACAAGCTGTAGCTATCAACTGAAATCAGCTGACCCATTACCTAATTATCTGTATAAACCTGTTTAACTTCTCAGACTTAGAAAATTGGGATTAAGGTCTCTGGACCTAAGATCAACTCAATATACAGGTCCCACTCATTCTATACCCTTATTTTATTTTTATAAAAATTACTACAAGGGCTGGAGAGATGACTCAGTGGTTAATAGAATTGGTTGCTCTTTCAGGGAACACAGGTTAGCTTCCAAGTACCCAAATGCTAGCTCACTGCCATGACAGCTCACATTCCATTCCCAAGAATCTAGTGGCCTTTTCTGGGTTCCACAGGCACCAGGCATTCAAGCGATGCACAGACATACATGTAGGCAAAATACCCATATTTATAAAATAAAAATAAAAGCTAAAAATATTGTTTTAATGACCACAGCTTAAGGAAGTATATATTGCCTTATCAATATAAATATGTCCTCCTTAATCAATCTAATCTGTTCCAGAAATTGAATTGCTGTGTGAAGATGATTCTCAAAGTTTCCTTGTTTGTAATTTTCTTTTAATGCAAATCATTCCCTATTAGTTTACTTAGAAAAATACTAACCACATTTTACATGTCACTTTTACATGTTCTTGAGGCTAGATAGTCCAGGGACCTATCTAAAACAAACAAAACAAAAACAATCTAAATGTAGTGATAAAATTACTCTTAATGATATTCTGCTATACTCAGATCAGTGCCTTGTTCAGCTTTCATCAGGGAGGTTTTCTCCTACAGCACACAGAAACAAATTTAGATTTCCACAGTCAGACATTATACAGAGAGTGACAGACTTTGGAATACACATCTCTAAATGGGATGTCTCCATCAAATCCCTCCCCTAAGAGCTCATGGAGCCTCAGAAAAATGAAGGCAGAAAGAGTATAAGAACCAGAGGGGATAGAGAACATCAAGAAAACTAAGGTCCTTTAAGCTGACATGAGCACAGCTCATATGAAGTAACAAAGACTAAAGCAACAAGTATAGGGCCTGCATGGGTTTACACCAGGTCCTCTGAGAATATATAATGGCTTCCCGTTTAATGTTTTTGTGAGATTCCCGAGTGTGTGAACCAGTTAGTCTCTGATTCTTGGACATTCTCTTGGGCCCTTTTCCTTCTGTTTATTTGTCTTGTCCAACTTCAATGTGATGGTTTTTGTTTTATCTTATTATATTTTATTTTGTTATTATTATTACTATCTTTTAGAAGCTTGTTGTTTTCTAATAAAAGACAGAAAGGGAGTATATTTGGGGAGGAACTGGGAGGAACAGAGGGAGCAGAAACTGTAATCAGGACATATTATGTGAGAAAAGAATCTATTTTCAATAAAAGGGAAAAAAGAACTATAAAAAAATAGAATGCATTTATTGACTTGGATCTCATCTGGCAACTCTCTTTCCAGAGGACCTGGTATTTGAAAGATCTATGTTCCATTCAGGATTTCCACATAAACACTTACTGGTAAGTACACATTGACGCTATTCACTAGACTCATTGTCCTTTGTAATTCAAATCTCCCAAATAAAACTCAACTAAAGAATTAAAGCAATTAAATCAATGAGCAGTGTCACTTCATAACAAATTGTTCTGGTCAATTATGTCATTTTGTAGAAAATTAAAGCATTTCACTTGACTCAGATCAAACACTTAGAAAAAATGTTATCCCTTGAGCAAGAAAAATCCTAATCACCTTCTACAGTCTCTCTTGTGCATCCGTATCGTTCGTGTCTTCTGCAATCACTCACTTCAATCCACAAGGGTCTTCCTCTCCATATAACACATTTGGCACTTAATCAAAGAACACCCAGCTAATCCTTCAGCTTATGGATAAAATGGAGACACAGAATGACCTTGTGATCAAGCAAAAATCTTAGAGCTGTTGGTGACAAAATTAGACCTGTTAGAAATTTGGTGTGTATAGAGGTGTGGGCTTCTTGCCAGGTTTTTCCCCATTATACTCTTTATTTATTGTTTTATATTTTATTTCCGTGGTCTGATGTGAGTGTGTTTGATTCTCACAATGATTTCATCAGGTGATGAAGAAAAGAATGGGATAATGAAGGTGATCTGGGAAATATCTACAGTGGAACGTGTCAGGGTCTCTGCTAGAGATGTCTTATAGACGCCATTTCTTCTGCTTACCATAGTAATTCCTATTTTACAAGTGATTACAGCAGAGACTGGGAAAATATGTTCCATGCTCAAGGCCACTGAGATGATGAATTAAATAGTTTAGGCACTATGGAAACAGTTTTGTAAGCTATGGACTATGGGAAGATCAATATGTTGCTCTCCTTCCCACTCCCTAAAATGTTGTGTACGTGCCCACATTTATTTATAACACTGTCTTATAAGTCTATGCAATTGCATGTTTTTCTACATATAGCAATGAAGAAATAGAGTAGGAATTTTTAATTAAAAATATTTACTCCATAGCAAAGCCAGGTCTTTGGAATGGCTGATATTCTAGTAATCCTTTTTGCTCTAATGATCACTGCTGCTGGCAGGTATGAGCAACATCTGACTTGAACCATATTAGCTTGTATTGTTTAGCCACAGCATTATCAACAAAATGAAAAGAACATACTTACTTAGGTTTCTATGAAATAAATAGGTCTCTTGCAGGGAATGCAAGGGACATATCTGCTCATGCCTTCTCTTTTGTAAAAACAAAAAATATTTTTTTCTGAATACAAAAATAAGCCTGAGACGTGGTTTTGGTTGCTTGTTGTCACCAAAACAGCAGGAATTTTATTTCTCTCCCTTAGCCCTTGGTAAATACGTGGTTTTTTGTCATTATTGATCACAATAAGGATAAAGTTTTTTATGTTAACTAGTTTACAAGGTACAATATATATGTTCATTTATCCATTTAAATATAAATTTGTTTAATGGTTATATATATATATTTTTTCTAGCCAAAAAATATTTAAGACATGATAAAAGTCATTTCTAATTTTAGGAGATATTTACAATAAATTTTAAGCACCTAAGATTTCATCTGGTAATTATCAATAATTTTTAAAGACCCAAACAACCTCTAAAATCTGGTCATTTAGTTCTAGGAAAATGTATACATGAAACCAGCTGAAAGGAATCTGAAATTCAGCAGAAGATACCAACTCCTCCAAATTACTTTATTTTCATTAAGTATAGTACTTGCTCCCACATAAAAATTTTGCTACAGTAAAAGTAAGAGTAACACAAATGAAAGGATCTAACTAAAGGAAAAAATAATTATCTATCAAACCCCGCTATATTTAAGCTTGGCCACAGAACATTGTTTTTATGAGGCAAATGCTAAATGCCTCAGGACATAGCCTTGCAGATGAAAAAAAATTAACAATGTAATTAACACTTCAGTTAGGGGAACAAAAGAAAAACATCAATGTGACTGTCAGTGAAGCTTTCTGTTTCAGACAGTTTCAACATACTCAAAAGAAGATACTCCAGGAATACAATGCACACAAACTTCTAAAATAGCTTAAATTCATTGGCTACTTCAACATAAAAATTCATATGTCACTATATAAATATTTTATAAAATATTATTTGTGAAATTTTGTTTTGACCAGATAAGAAGTTAGTTAACCAAGTCAATAGGGAAAACTGCATTTAGATAGCTTTAGATTTAATTTTGTAAATAGTAAATAGATCATTAGAAAGTATATATGTGCGCATTTCAGCATTTTTATGCAAGACTTTTTAAAGTAAAAATGAAGATAAAGAGACAAATTAGAAGACAGCTACAATCACTCAACCAAAAACCTATCCATGCCTACCTTGTTTCTGAAGACAATCTAGGTAGAGAAATCTAGAGAGTGTAAAGTAGGTCCAAATTTGAAACCCATATAGAAGAAAGGACAAAGAAACAAAACAAGACACTAGGTTCAAATCATCAAAGAATGCCAGTAGCAATGCTCAGAATTAGACAGTGGATTCTGGAAAGGTAAAATGGGCACTGCTTGGGTATATTTAACCTAAGAAACCGAAAGAACTTTGAATGGTGCAGTAAAAACCTAGGGACATCGAATCATATGTGCAAAGAAATTCCCTGAACCATTGATATGGAAGCAATGGTGAATACAGAGACCTAGTGGTGTCACCAGCAACATGTGGGATGGGAGTGAAAGGCTTGAGGACATAAAGAAAAACTGGATTGGTGGTGTACTTGCAGTTGGAAGGGAGTTTCAGATAGGTAAGGGGATTGATTTACCCTGCTTTCAAATCTCTGTTCCAAACATTCTTCCACTGAAGACAAACTTCTTTATCTTCATCTTCGTAAGGTACTTAATTTGAAGAACTGTCTTGAGGCATGGTTAAAGATGAGACCTTGAGCCTTAAATCCTTGGAGGTTTGATCTCTGCTCTGAATGGCAGAAGATACCAACATGGACAATAAATGCTATCTGTAAGTTCATAAAAGACAGATGCCGTGGAATTGCGGACAAGACACAGTAGCTACGGCTGTTCCCTTGATGTCAACAAAAGAGGAGAACAGAAGCACTTCCTCTAGTTCTGAATGAAAACATGAAAAAATCTGGTCTACAAACATACAGCTGGACAGAATATACTGTCATCAATAAATAAGAAAGAAAAACAATTTTAACTATAAGAACTGGGACTATATGGTCTATTGCTTTCTTTGTTGTTGGCTCAGTTTGAACAGCCTAAATTACACAGGACAAAATTTCCTTTTCTCTTCAGAATCCACTTCAAGAAGAAAACCAGATGTGCCAAATGAGAAGTAAGAAAAAACACTGTGTATTTCTTGTGGCGCTTGTTTCCTACCCAGGAATCCCAGTCACCCACTGGGGAGAGAAGTGTCCTATTTATAGAGTGCCTCTGTTGACATATCTGACCTTCAGACAAAAGGGCAGCCCACACAAGGGACTGGTTGTGTGACAGTAGACAGCTACAGAAAAGTTGAGTAAACCCCACCACCACCTTTTAAAAGTTTTTGTGTCCTTCCAGAAAGCGGCAGGATGGGAGAATAATTATTCAAACTATTAAATGCAATAGAGGTAAATAGTTTTGCCCAAGATTCATAAACTTGTCATAGGAAAAAAAATATACAAATGACCTGTCTTATTCTTGCCTCCTCTATTAAAACCATAAAAAGTTAAATTAATAAGAAATCTCCCTATGTCACAGTTTCTTTCACTGAATTAGATACCTACAAAGCATGATAAAGTTTAGCTGGGGGTTCATTATTCAAGATCATCTCCAGCCCAGATTCTGTGAGGCTTAGCCAAAGAGAGGCATTTTTGAGAACCTTCCCTGGAGAAGTAAGTGAGGTTCCCCCGTATTTTATTTATGGAGTCATTACTCACAAATTGTGCCAGGACAAGTTGTGCTCCATTGCTTGTATCTTCCTTTCTTCCAATTGAAGCCACTGCTCCAGGCCTCTGGAATTCAGCTACATAAGAGATCCTGTCCCATGCATGGTAGTAAAAGCAAGTGTAGAAACACAGTCTCTGCACTTTCTCTAGTGTGTAAAACAAGCCATGTCCGGGTCCTTTTCCATGTTCAATAATGACCTTTAATCCCTCTACACTACTCTGCATCAGAGAAGTACAGAGAAATTCAGGGCTGCTGAGTTGCTGTGACTGGTCATGCACTGTTTATTCTAAGATAGTAAAGAAAGACTTCCGATCACTAGTACCTATTTTAAGATCTATTCTAGGTCTGAAAGACTCATAAAGTATTCATTAAGGTACTCCTGGGAGTAATTTGCATAGGCAACCAGTGACTATTAATTTGGGTGACTCCAGTTTCCTGCCAGGTTTAAGTTTTGCCTTAGCTTTATTCAATGGACTGTGATTGAAGAGGTGTGAGCCAAATAAACTCTTTTCTCCTCAAATTGCTTTGATCATGGTGTTTTGTCACAGCAACAGTAACCCATCAAAGACATCAGGTATCTCTAGGCTTATGTCACGTTGACAAAAACTTGCTACCTGGGGAAGAAAGAGACAGGGTCTAACGAGAAGAGAACAGCAATTAAACTGTCTCGGCATTTCTAATCACAGATATAGGTTTTAATGTCCTTAAATGTTGCTCTGTGGATGGTAGAGAAAAAAATGAAGATTACAACTTTCCAATGAGGAATTGTCTTGAGGAACATGATTCATTGAGTGTTATGTGATTTCCCATGCCATCCTTCCACGTCTGAAGAAATTTACTCAGGACTACACTAAACAGTGCTGTCTGTATGCTGGAAGTTTTTTGCCTTTAAGCTAATTACCCAGTGTTCAAAAATTCTCCTCTCCACAAATAGTCAATCAACAGTTACCAGGTATTTGTGCAGCTAGAATCACAGGCCCGTGTCACCACACCCATTCTAGTAATTCCCTCTTTTGAAGTGGCCAAACTGATGGTAGATACAAGTTGTTGTTTAAAGAGTTCAACAAGCTTTGCTTTGATCTCACTCTCCCCTCCATTTGCACATGCTCCCAGTAAGCACTCATACCTAAATAAAACCCTCCTCTCTTGAAGAGGTCTGATTTTTGTCATTGTAATTTTTTTCTCCCTTCTTAAAAGCCTTGAGACTTCTGTATGGCTCCAGACCAAGAACCTTTCCCAGGTTGTCACTGAGTGAGATATTAATTATCTAGTTAGCACTTTCTTTTCAGGCTCTCAGTACTAACTGCTCTTCATTTCTTTGCCAACTTATTTCTTGGTCTGTTATCCAAAGCTCTGAAGCCCTTATGCTGTCCTTCTGATTCACAGCTGTGAATTATTCTGCTCAAAATACAAAGGAAGGACAGTGCAAATGTAGTAACAGCACACCGTCTCTCTACTAAGAGTGAGTGAAACATAGGAGAGTGACGAATGTGTCTGCTTCTGTGTCAAAGTCTGCTAGTGCCTCTCCTCTTAAATCAACGAAGTCATGGTTCTTGTGTGCTGCAGTTAGGGGAGTAAGCTGAACAGCTACTCATGGAGTATTTTGCTTAATGATCTGATATCAGTCACAGGTGCCATTCCTATTAGATGTTGGTGACTACTAAGCCACGGATTTTTGCCATTCTCAAGAGAATTTACAATGAAATGGCAACACACAAACAATTTAATAGTCTGTATTTATTTGTTGCATTTTATCGTCTTTTCACTTTCATTTTTGTTTTGATGTTTGAGATAAAGTTGTGCTCCATGTTCCTAAGGTAGCCTGAAACTCAGTATGTAGTCCTGGATGGCCTACAATTTTGCATCTTCCTATCTCAGTGGATACTGGGGTTAAAAACAGATACCACCAACTTCATGGTTTCATTAGGGGTGAGATTTAATTATCAGCATTTAAAACTGATGCTAATCAAAAATATTAATTGATTAATTTGAAAATAGTAAGAATACAAATAAAATGAGAAGTCATTAATTTTCTCAGTAAGGCTTTATAGGAAGGGGCGTTGCGCAGTTAAGAAAACTTACTGCTTTTTTAGAGAACCCAAGTTCCATTACTAGCACTCATGCTACAAACCCCAGTAAATCTAGTTCCAGGGGATCAGACACCTCTGTTCCCACAGGCACCTGTACTCATGTGCACACATGCGCACGCACACACACACACGCATTAAAAATAAAAAACTTAAATTATTTTTAAAATTCTTTTGTTTTGTTATGTTTTGTTTTTTACAAGATGGTGTGTCTCCATTGTAACTCTGGCTGTCCTGGAACTCACTCTGTAGACCAGGCTGGCCTCAAACTCACAGAGATCCACCTGCCTCTGCCTCCGGAGTGCTGGGATTAAAAGCATGCGGCACACCACCAGGTGTCACCTTTTAAATTCTTAAAGAAACCTAAGTGCTTATTGTGTGGGAGGACCCATGTTTAATTCTTGGCACAGGGAAATGAAGGAGATGGGAATCAAGAGAGGGAAGGAAGAAAGGAAGAGAAGGAAGAACAGTAGGGAAGAAGGGAGACAAAAGGGAAAATGGACAAGAAGGGAAGGATTTAGCTCCTGCTGTCTCCCTACTCCTAGTCCAATGTTCCTTCAGTTCCCAGCTCTGTGCTCCTCCAGCTCTCTGGCCTGTGTTCTTCACTGCAGCCTCAATGAACAGTTAGTCTTTTAAACTCATTTCAAATTCTCAATCCCTAACTCCAGACTACAGATTTCTTAACTAGATCATCATATTATTATTGACTGACTGTGCTCTAACTAGCACAGATTTTCATTTATACTTGGTTGTTTATTAAAACAGTCAGCCTCAAAATATTGACAACTCCCTTACATAATTTCTTTCCTGAACTCAATCCAGTTTTCCTCATGGTTTATAAAAGTTCCCATGAGTCTTTTAAAAATCAAATGAGAAATATCCTATTGAGATTTTTAAAATTTCATCACAAAGGTTAGACTTTCTTTTTAAATGCTGAAAGCTTTCAGCTTTTTCTTCTATGTGGACTTTTAGCATGCTCATTTTGTTCTTTTTACTTAATGCTATAAAAATAGCTACCATTAGCAGAAATATATATCTCTAATTCTAGTGTAGAAGGTAGTAAAAATGAAAGCTACATGTTAACAAATCAAAGTTGTGGTGAAAAATTCATAGCTAGCCAAAAAAGCTGACTAGGCACTCTGCAAAGTCAAAAGAACTCTGAATTTTCTGCTTTATGTTTAATGTCAGTGACCTTTGAATAGAAATTATTATTGTTAGTGTGGTTCATATGAAAAAAAATCACTGACATTTTTGTTTATAGATGATAAACTATAGGCTGTTGCCTCCAACACAGAAAGTAATTCCTAATTATAGAGAATGGTGAGTAAGACGTGTCTCTAGAACTGCCTTGTAAGTTGGAACTTAGAAAAGCAATTGCAACTTTGTCTTAGTAAAATTGTCTCTGAGCCAACCAGATCACTTCAGAGATTTCACAATAGCACAGAGACAATAACAGTCCTTTAGCTGTGAATCAGTTAAAAAGAGGAAAGAGAAGGTAAATGGATGAATGATGTACCAAGTGAGTAACAGCCTGACTAAGAACAGAATGCTCCAGTGATGGAGTGAGATGAATGAATCATTTAATTCATATTTCAATATTCATCGAGAATGTTCAGATGCAAAATACCATCACAATCCAAATGTAGTAATTGTTATTCCATGTTAAAAAATACCAAAAAAAAAAAAAAAAACACTCAACAGCAACAAATAAAAAGGAAGTATAGAAGTGCTGATTTGGTGATTTACTTGGCAAAAATTGCCTGGCTGCCCACTAGAAGAGCTCCAGACTGTAGGTATACAAATGAGATATGTACAATTCCTGCCTTTAATCAGGTTTCCAATTATTGTCAATCATATGTGTTCATGTAGAAAAGTAACCACAACAGGGCAAAATATGTATCTACTAAAGCAGAATTGTTCAAAAGGCTGCAGAATTTCAGAAAGTTAGACCAAAGGACATGGAAATCATATTTCATCTGGCCTCTTCTTAAACGTGTGGATATTTTAGAAAGCGTTCTATGAACAGAAGTGTCATAAGATGTACATCTGCTCTGGGCTGATTTCTAGTTGGTATGCCTCAATTCATCCATATAAAATGTTGAAGGACACTGAGAGACTTCCACCTGTACCAGGTGGTAATTGGCTTCTACCCCAGTGTTCCACAGGATGGTCCCCTATCCCAGATGCTCAAGCCTATTTCTTGGGGCCTGGTAGAAGATAAATTTTCATTGCCTACTTTCCTAACATTCTGACACAGCTTGTGATCTATATCTGTGTTATACAAGATACTCTATGCTTTAAAATTTACCTTTAAACTAGGTACTTTAAGAAAATCATCATGTCATTGCCAGTACAACAGGAACCTACTGGAAATAGGTCCTGAAATCTGATTACATAGGACTTGAAATGCCAGCCTGAGGAGTCAAGATTTCAGTTAGTGATTAGGACTATGGAGGTTGGAGGCTGATAGGAAACAAAAAGGCAAGAAAGTCATGCATACCAGCAAAATCCCATTTGAGGAAAATCAGTTGGTCAGTACACCTGATAGATTATAGAAGGAAAGAAAACAATCAAATATGACAGTCACATTTTTTGATTGCTTAGTATGTATTTGATACTGAATAGTCTTCAAAATTGTGAGTTATTTTATTTCCAGTTCTCCAGATCAGACTTGTTCAAGGTCACACAGACTTGCTCATGCTGCACACATGGCAAAGAGGATGCTTCCCCAGGAGAGCAAGCAGCACAATATAGTGTTTACTGCTGCTCAGTGAGTAAAGAAGAAAATAAGGAAAAGTAGACTTAGAAATTGTGGCACTTAGAGGAAACATTTAGAGTTCACAACGTGACATCCCTAAATGGACAAAGAGACAGCAGTGTGTGTGAAAATCAAAGAACTTCCAAGTTTTCAATTCTAGGAGAAGGGAGAATGCAAGAGCAAGAAAAAAACATTGAAGTTCACAGGATACGCTAGTTTGGGAATAACAGATGATAAGCTCAGAGCTGAGGAAACCCAGCGACCATATATCCTTCAGATCCTTTAGAAAGCACAAATAATCGGGAGAGCTGAGATCTTCAAGAATAATCAGAAGGGTGTTACTATGTACTAGAGAAGTACTGGCCATGCAGAGAGCACAGCTGACAGTTCTGGAAACATTTACCTACAAAGTTCTATAGAAAGATTGAACAAGACAAGTGGAAGTATGAAAGTATATCCATCTTAAATTTCCATTTGCTTGTGATACATGGGATTGATGAGGGAAGTTATTTATTTATCTTTAAATTTCAGTCTTATACTTCATGTCTACTTCATGCAAATTGGAAATTTAGGCTAAAACTTAGGAAAAATGCATTTAGATAAAAATGAAACAGAGTTTTTAAAATATTATCAGAGTTATATGAGGTACTGCAGACAAGCAGCACCTTACTATCTGAATTTTCTATATTTAATACAATATAAGTATGTAAACTTATAATAAAATGTATTTATTAAAACATAATAAATTGACATAGCCTTATTTGCAGATCGTATGGTTTTATGCATTAAAAACCTGGTACGTCCACTACATACCAGCGAAAGGCCACACATCTTTGAGTATGTGGGCAGCACAAACTGCATTGATACAGATCAAGATGATATCCATCAATGAATTAATTATGATATATTCACAATATGTATCACATTAAATTAATATTCCACATTAAAATGAAATATCGGTATTACACAAACTGAGCTGGAAAGTTCCCCCAAAGCAATTGAGATAAGCGGGAAGTAAAATATAAATAATATATAATCTTTCTTCAACATTTTTGTTCAACAGTCACAACAACCCCTGTGTTCTACGTCTTTGTATAATGTAGGCTATGTGTGTTTTATGTCCATGTATTAGTGAGTACAGATCTGAATAAGATTATGCAGACACAGATTTAAAAAAAACTGACTGTTAAGATGGATGTCAACAATCGTCCATGTTAAAGGTGAGTAGGGAAGTGAGCACGGATCTGAAAAGAATGAACAGATGTGAGATTAACGTCATCAAATCACATTATGTGAAACTCTCAAAACCTAATAAAAATATCTGAATTCACACATCCCAGGACTTCACAATTTTAATATAACTAACTTTTTTACAGTCTAAGTTGCCCTGAATATTTATACTAATTTTTATTTTTGTACCAAATGTTTGGATAGAGGAAGATTTGGAGTGTTTGCTCTCTACATAAGACACATAACTGAAGATTAGTTTCCCATTTCTTTTTAAAAGTAGTGACCACACATGCTACTCACAGTTTTCACAGAAGAAAAACAAGCTGTCATTATGCTTCCTCCTCTGATTCTAGACACTTCCTCCTCCCACAGTTCCTTACACTCCAGATTTGGGAAAACTTTGCATAGGAAGAGATCTACACTGTGTCCAAAACATTGGTTTTAATTAAAAATGAAAAAGCTGCCCCAGTTTTAAGGAAGAATCTAATTCCTTACAAATGCCAAGGATCATTGTACCCACAGGTTTGTGATCTACTCTACAAAAATATGGATAATGAGATGTATAAGTCGGGTTTTGTTCAATTCACTTTGGCCCTAGCTCACCTCTGCTCCTAATGGGATGATTCTCAGCTGAATGTCAGCACAGAGAAAAGGAGTCTGCTCTCTAACAGCACAGTCTCTGATGGCTTCACAAATTCATCACTCCACACATACAGACCTGCTCTCATTTCATCCCAATGCCCTGTGTCTAAGAATTTCCCCTTGTTCCTCCTCTGACCTACCTCAAAATGGAAAGAAATAAATAAGTTTGTTTTGTTTTACTTTGTTCTGCTTTGTTTTGTTTTGTTTTGTTTCAAGACAGGGTTTCTCTGTTGTAACTCTGGCTGACCTGGAACTCACTCTGTAGACCAGGCTGACCTCAAACTCACAGAGATCCTCCTGCCTCTACCTCCTTAGTGCTGGGATTAAAGGTATGCGCCACCACTGCCAGGCTAATAAGTAAATATTGACCAATAAAGAGTCCCAGGAATATTTTCATTTCCATTTTCTCTCTTTGTACATATCATTAATGCTTGCAATAACATATGTTTTCATACATATAACACATGTACATATGTATATATGTAATATTCATAGCATATTATGAAACTGCATACACACATAAGAGTCATCATGCAGATTCTTCTCTCCCTGTTTTTTTCTTTTACTTTTTTGCTCTTCTCTTTGCTTTCCCCATATATCTGTATTTTCCACATGTATCCATGCCCTCTTCCCTCCAACTCCATGTTAACAATCAATGGGATTTTATGTCTGGTTAATTTTATGTCTGGATTTTATGTCTGGATAATCCTTTGCAAATCTATTCTTATTAATGCATGGGCATAAAAACCACACATTGCACACATTATACAAAGACAGAGGACATAGGGTTTTTGAGACTGTTAAATAAAAAAAAAATTGAAGAAAGCTTATATTACTTCCTGCTTATCTCAATGGACAATGGCTTCTGGAAATTACTCTAACTAATTTTGTGTAATCCTAATATTTTCATTTTAGTGTGATGTAGTTTGTGAATAGATCATCATAGACCATAATCATTGAATAAATCTCCATAACAGAATTTTTTTGCCACAACAAACAACACCCATTTACTTATGTGTTCAAAAATAGTACTTCTATTTCCATGAAGTAGGATCTAGTAAGCATATTGCTTGTGTGTATATAACTACTTTTTGTAGATATTATCATATTGCTTTCCAAAGATCCTATATTACTTCGTATTTCCATCTATGTTATATGAAAGCACTCTTTCTCCCCACTCTGCAGACAGCAATGGATGCCACAGCTCTCTTTCATTTCTGCCAGTCTGACGAATATGAAATGATATACTGCTTGTTTTCAATTGTCTTTCTCTGGTTGCTAGGAGACTCTATGGATCTTTTCATATGCACATTGACCAAGTGCTATGAAAAACGAAGAAAACTCAGTTCTTACCTCTCTTTAGAAATTGTCCTCTTAAGGTTTATTCATATTTTTCCTTTACTTAATGACATTAATGACAACTTTTATCTCACTGTTTCCCTTCCACTCAAATTCTTAAATAAGCAAACACTACAACATTGTTAACTTTGACTGTAGTGTTGTACAGTGGATCTCTAGAACTAAGTCATCCAGCAAAAGGGTATAGCTGTTAAGTAGAAACTATGTTTTTATTCCTCAATGCTTAGAAACCTCATTTTACTCTCGGCTCTATGAGTTAGAATCTTTTAAATTCCTCATGTAAATGTAATTATGCACCATATGTCCTGTGGTTTATCATAATATCCTCAAGATCCAGCCATGTTGTCACATTTAATAGGGGTTTCCATTTTTCTTAAGATTATAATTTAAATACATTTTTTCATTACTCCCTCTAAACCCTTCTATAGACCTTCCTCACTCTCCTTCAACTTCATTGCCTCTTTTTTTTAATTAATTGTTATTGTGTGGATATATTCAAATGCATAAATATTCTTAAATATAGTCTGTTCATTCTATATAATGCTACCTGTATTTATGTTTTCAGGGTTGACTGCTTGGCACTAGGAAGCCAATTGTTATGTTCTTCCCTAGGGAAGAACACTTCTCCCAGTCCCAGATTTCCTAGTTGCCTATCATCCTTTGTGTAGGGTTGAGGCCTGTGGGCTTTCTCTGTCCAGTTCGGCATGTTTGTTGGTGTCATCTTTGTTCAGCTCAAGTTTAAGCAGCATGCCATGATAACCCTAAGGGTGCAGTAGTGGTACATATACTTTGGCAGCAACAACCAGTTAATTGGACTTAAGACCTGCTTGACAAGAGGGAGAACACACCTAATACTGGAAACCTAGCAAATTTATTAGTAATAATATAGTAATGTTCACTGGAAGGGAATCTACAACCACTAATTTACTAAACCAGCATAATCCCTAAAAATAATATATAAACATTTGCCCTTATATAAATAGATAGTAGCTTAGTCTTCAACCCTCATCAAGTAAACTTCTCTTTGCAACAGATGGAGACTACTAGAGAAAACCACAACCAGTTAAAATGCAGAGTTGTGTATCCCAGTCCCAGGCTACATCTACAAAGCATGCCCTCACCTAAGGCTCAGGGAATATTGTGGAAGAGGAGGTAGAAAAAAATGTAAGAGCAAGAGGATTGGGGAGGTTGCTTTGAGATTGTATCTCCTAGTAATATCGAGAAGCCACACCCATAAAATCTCACCACAGAACTTTCCACATTTAAAGCTGAATAATATTCTACTGTGTATGTATAGAATATTTTCTTTATTGCCTGTTTATTTTTCAATTTTGGCTATTTGAAATAATGTTGCAATGAACATGAGAACATAAATATCCTTTGGCGTGTCTGATTTCAATATTTTTACATTATGTATATATATATATATATATATTCTAAAACACGATTGATGATTATAAGGGTTAAGATGCAGCATATGCAAGGAACTCCTACAACTCAACAGGAAAAATAATAATCATATTTTAACATTATAACAAGGACAATGAATAGACCGTCCTCCAAAGAACGCATGCAAATAGCTATGGAAAGATAATCAAAATTGTCTATCAATAAGAAAATACAAATTAAAGCTACAATGAAATGCTACCTCACACATGGCAGATTGGATTATTACAGCAATGGGAAAGACCATATGAGTTACTATATGAAATGTATAAAAACATTCACCTAAAAAGCATGCACAAAATCTCCATAGAGAATATGAAGTAGTGTCTACACGTATTTGCTCATAATGGCTTTTCCTGGCTGAATAGGAATTGAAAAATTGAATAACATGGGGAAAATATTTATATGGCAACAAACTCATATCATTTGTTTTCTTAATGGTAAGCAAGTACTGGTGAGAAGGGGATTAAATTTGTATTCAAAAATGACTTCATTTACTCAAGTGTGGGAGTGGAGCAAATAGGAAAGCCTGTGAGTATTTCCTCCCAAGAAAACACTCAGCAAAAAAATTAACCTGAAGTATTTGTCTAAAAGGTCTGAATAAGAAGGGAGGACTTCATCAGGTGGGTCATAAAACTGTTCAACATTGTAAAATCACAGCTGTAACGATGCACAAATTAGCTTCCCTAAGGAGGGGGTTCTGGCCGCAGCCTTTGTTAAGTGCTGTAATGTGTACTGAGTGAAATGAATTATTCATGTGATACTTGAGCATACTCTGGGAATTTCTGAAGGACTCCAGAAGAAAAAATATGATTTGTCTTTCAAGCGATGAGAAGAATCTGGATCCTGAATTCAAGCAAATAATACCATCCAAGGGCAGCCTGCATTGATTTCATACCCTTTAAAATCCCTACCCCACCCCCACCCCACACGCATTAAAGCAGGAGAAATGTAATTCAGTCAATGGAATATGAACCTGTGCTGAATATTTGAACTCTCAACTGAATTCTCAGAGGTGGGGCATCCACTCCTAATTCCTGATATGCATTTGAGGTACCTTTTACTAAGTATACAACTGCCATTATTTGTATGTAAGAGTCATTTCTCTTGAAGTAAGGCCAGAATTACACTTGGGAATGTAATTCAAATTAAGTATTAATAATACGGGCAATCTTTTTAATGTCATAAAAACTGTCATCTGTACTTAAAAGATAAATTGTTACAAAGTACCCTTCCTCCTTCTGCATATATTCAGATTCTAATGCCATCATAAATATTCTGTCAGTTTCTTGACTTGATACCAGTAGAAGGGAGAATATCCAAATGAGATTCAGTACGAATTTACTTGAATGTTCTTTAAACAGGCCATTCCACAGAATTCCTTTTGGAGACAGTGATCCAGTGATGATTTCAGAAAAGCAAGGCTTTGTTCAAGCTACATGACTTGTGCTTAAATGTTGTTTTGAGAAAGGTTGTCTAGTAAGAATTTAAAAACATAAACCCAAATGATTACGGTTTCAAAATAATACTTAGAGTTCTTCAAATCTTCAAGAATTGTATGTTTTTGGCGAATGAAAGAATATTAAGAATATCTCATTTTCTCCCTGTGAGGATGATAAAAGAACAACACACATAAGCCCCAGGACACAACACCTCAGCAATGGGAGGCTGCACACTGCCTGCCTTCGTGCACACTGACTTCTACTGCTGGCTCTTCCATCAAGGGACTCCACCCAACTTTAACTCCTGGGCTGCAAAAAGCAGAATCAGCATCCAGTCCACACAGAACAGCTTACCAAATGAAGAAAGTTCTAGAATGAAATTTTTTTCTGAATCCTTGTCCTCTGCCAAACGAATGGAGCTCATTAGTGCAGAAAGTAGCTAAGAGCAGTTGAGTAGCTGATCCAACCAGGTGGTAGAGGCTAACCAAGCTTTGTTTCAATACTCCTAAATCTTGCGTTCTTAGACACGGACTTATGTCACCTTTGTTATTCTAGCATGTCCTCAATGTGAACAGAGTACCCAATGGAAATAGGATGACAGACCATAAAGGAAGGAGACACAAAAGTCTGCATGTGATGACACTAACCCCTCAGCAATTCCTCTATTTTACCCAAAAGCCAATAAGTGCATAGAGAAGATTAGAGAAAGCCAGAGAAAACTACTGAAATTCTGAGTCTGACACTTACCAGAGTTGAAGTCAGAGATAAATCTCTCATCTTCCTGGAGCCTTACTTTTCCTACTCTCTTAATTGGCAAAAAAGCAATCACTTTGAATGTTAGATGAAATGATGTCTTAAAAACTCTTTCAACAGTACCCGGCATGTGAGATACTTGAGAGAGCATAAGCATCAGTGCCATTAAACTTATCATTGTTATCATCATGTTAATACTGGCATAGTCTCTAGAGACTAGATATAATGCATGTTCTTCTATGTATTTTCTGCCTGTAAGAAGAAAACTATGATTGGAAAGAGTGCTGCTTGAGAGTTATTTAAAAAGGGCCCTGGTCTCCCTGGTAAGAGAGCTATTCTTCTATTGTAGAAAACATTCACTCTGATTACAGCATAGTATCCAGAGAATCTTACAACCAAACAATAGTGAAATGCAACTAAATTCAACTAAAACCTGCTGACGAAAATTAGTACAAGACAGTATTAAAAGTCTAAACCAACTCCCAGGACCTCAATATTTAGGACATTTGGAGAAAGTTATTTATCATTTCTCAACTTCTGTTTTCTTGGATGTGGAAGTAACCTAATAGCAACTACTTTGCATCGCTATGTTAGAAAATAAATAAATATTGTGTGTGTGACTGCACAAGTATTATTTAATTATACAATTATACAAGTCAGCAATCACATATGTTGCAGTCATACTATTCTACTGTTCTTCTAATCCAGCCAACCAGTCAGACGTGTGTGCTTATTTAGGGCCTAAAATATGGTCACTGTGGCTTCCTTAGCAAAACTTGTATGTGGTCAGAGTGGTCAAGTATCCTCCCTGACATCTTCACTAGCTTGTATACCAAGCCTGTATGCCCTTGTTGAATTAAGCTACTGACTACACAAAGAGGGAAAGAGCAAGACTGAGAAATAATGAAGATGGGCATAAGGAAGTGAGAAGCAGGTTGTAGAAAGGTGGAAAAAGACTAGGAATAGATATACACAGGTCATGTGCCTGCCTTGAGAGGGAGGAAAAAGACAGACAACATATTTGTTCACTAGAGTGAATCAGAAAAAATTAAGTTAAGGGGAAACACTGTCAAATGCATGAGAATTTCATCTTTTCTATCCTGGATATAGCTATCTCAGATTCATCTCTGTTCTTAAACATTAGGAAAGTCATGTGGGTATGATAATATTAAAAAACAGCATACTTAGCCAGGTGGTGGTGGCACATGCCTTTAATCCCAGCACTCAGGAGGCAGAGACTGGAGAATTTCTGTAAGTTTGAGACCGGCTTGTCTACACAGTGAGTTCCAGGACAGCCAGAGTTACAACACAGAAACCCTGTCTTGGGGGGAGAAAAAAAAAAGCATACTTACTAAGTTCTGGGAAAGATTTTAAAATCCCCTGAACACATCCATAGTTCTAACCCTGTTACTGAGTATCTCAACTAAAGGAAGGAAAATGGAAAATAGCATTAGGTAAGTTTCCTCTGTTACCAGAATTTTGGGATGCAGGAACAAATAGATTAATTGATGAAAATGGTTTCTCATTGGGAACAAACTGGTCCTCATACCTAGCTTCCTTCACCTGCACATTTATCAACCTCAAAGAAAGCCCAACCATCCCCAAAGAACCTCTTGGATAGAATAAGTGGGCAGGTTTCATCATGACCAAGCCTGAAGAAAGGAACTGTAGAACTGAGACAATCATTTGCAAAGCATAGAGTGCTGAAATTCTACAGAGTAATATTTTTAATCATGGAAACTTGAATCTAAGATTTTGAAAATGTCAGTGGAAAAATCAATCTTCACTCCATCCCTCCACGTGTAATCTAGTAGCATCCTTAAAGGGCTGTTATAGACTGCACATACCAGTTTGTAAAAGTGGATCATTTTATCTACAACAAAAGCACCCCTGCACATCTGTGGGGATTCTAGGCTTATGTTGCAAGGGATAATAGAAAGACAAACATGTTATAAAATGTTGTCTATTACCTCCAGAATCACTACAGCAATAGCCAAGCCAAGCAGCACAGAAAAGTCCTAACACACTGTGAAATCCAACTGCAGCTCATCACTGCCACTATAATTACAGGTGCCTGCCTGCTTTCGTCCTCTCAGATCTGTGGATAAAAGCCCAAGGCTGAATTTGTATCTTGGCTGCACAGAAGCTGAATCTAGTAGTAGTCAATAAACACATAGAACAGCACCTGACAGGCAGGCTCTTGAAGAATACAGAACTAGCTTATTATTCAAAAGCTCCTCCAATCCCGAATTTTCAGGATGGCTAAAAAGGGGGGGATTTGATTTTTCCAAAAAGCGGGGACTTTATTTCATATAATCCTAGAACAAACACAGTAGTGATTAATCTTATTTATCAAGAAAGAACTGAAGCTTGAGGTTTGAGTGACTCGGCTCAGAGGTGGATAGAACTGGTCCTGGGATCACAATTTTCCTAGCCATATTTTCCATTGCTTTTCTAGGAGAGTCTAATAGCTTCTGACAAAAGTAGATTATTAACAGTTGTGGTTTTTATAATTTAAAATGGTTTCTCAACAGCTATTACATGGCAATTGTCAAAGAAGGATTCTATAGTCCTCAGATTTAAGGAAAGATGCAGTGATTAAAAGTGGCTACATCTGTGTGTGAGCAAATTAGGAAATACTAAGCTTGAGAGAAGACTGAAAGGATTAAGAATTCCTAAAAAAAAAAAAAAAAAAAAAAAAAGAGGAGGAGCATTTAGACAGGTACAGGGCATATGGCAACAACATACAGAATCTCTAGATTTCCTGGCTTATTGACATGGGAAGGAAAACACTTGTGCTGAGCTTTTGTAATTCTACAGGAACCACAAGGAAATTCACCTTCTTACACTTGAGCAGGCACACATGGGCAACTCCCATGTGTATTAACACTGAACCCACTTCTCTGAGTAAACTGAGAACTAAGTTACAGTCTCCTCCCAAATAGGGGTCCCCAGGTAATCAACTTCAGTTTCCTATCCGCAATGGAAAGTACTGTTCTAGCTCCAAAAATTCTAGGCATACATTTTGTAGCGTTTTACGAGAGACTTGGGAAGCTTTAATATTCTCAACTTTTAAAAAATATAATCCCAAGTTAATTGAACAAATAAATTCACTATTTAAAAGAAGAATTCCTAAAGGAGGGGGGAAAAAAGAACTGAGTAAACTCACCTACCAAGAAACCCTGAGGAATTACCCATCTCAAAATGTTAATTGTTATGCGGAAGTGGCTTTTGAAGTTCAATTTAATTTCCTGAAAGCCTCAAACAACTCTATTTCCCTACAGAAAATAATTAAGCATCAAGGATAATAGTGTGATTAGCAAGTAAGACATGGAATTTGCTAAGCAAATCAGAAATGGAAGACTCCTGTTCACAACACCCTACCAACCTTGTCCCATCATATCAGAGCCAACACTGAGCAAACATGTACAAGTAGGCTGTCCACCCAGAGCCTGGCATACACTTAGCAATTACAGACATTGCTCTTTGTGTCTCTAAGGATCCTATCTCTCTACGGTGGTAGACTCTGATATCTATACCACCCTTTATGTCCCCATGTAAAGCCTTGTTCCTTTATTTCTCAGATGGCCCTATGATTCATGAGTTTAGGGCTTGATTTCTATCACATGGGATTACACTTGACAGCTCTGGTGTAACATGGATTGGTCTCTTGGTAGTTTCATGACACATTGCCATTACTGAGAAGTGGTGAAGATGAGGAGGTAAGTATGACCTGGAAGATGTGAGTCTCTCTCTCTCTCTGTCTCTCTTCCTCCCTCCCTCCTGTGCTTTCCTCTGAAGCCATAAAGGTGAGCATTTGTACTACTATGTCCAATCTGCCATGATGTCCTTCCTCCCACAGGCACACAGAAATGGGACCAGATAACCCTTGGACTAAAATTTCTGCAATTGCAAGCCAAAATAACTTTTAAAAAATCCTTTAAATTATTTCTCTCAAGTATTTTTCATAGCAACAAAAAATAGACTGACATGGGAAAATGATACCAGGAGTGAGGCCATGAAGTTACTGTTTCTGGCAATATAATTAATTCAGCAGCATTTTGAAACAGTTTGTGGAATGAATTTGGGAAAGTTTGAAGAAGTGGGGAAGGGAAACCCAGAATACTGATAAGAATATGGATAGTATCTTACTTTCTTTTCCTGTTAATATGATAAAAGATACCCTGTCAAAAGTTACTTAAGGGGGTAAGGATTCTCTTGACTCACAATTCCCTGTTACATTTCATCACAGAAGGGAACTCACAATGATAGGAGCTTAAGTGACATAATAACATCCAATCCATAATGAGGATCAGAGACCATTGAATATGTGAATGCAGTATAGCTCCACATCTTTACTAATATTGTCTATGATGTCAAATAGGGGATGTGCTACCCACAGCCGGTGGATCTTTCCACCTCAATTAATGTAATCAAGACAATTCGCAACAGGCATGCTGACAGACCCATCTCCTAATCTTGTCAAGTTGAAAACTATGCTTCCCATCACAGATGTTGAGCACTGTGCCCATGAGGTTTTAAAGAGGAATGAAGACTGAGGAATATTTGGGTATTATACTAGAGACCACATATGTTATAACCTGTCAAATAAACTGTATACATTTTGTTCATCCCCTAAGACATAATGAGTGAATAACCTATAAGGTAATGGATTAATTAACTTGGCAAACAAATGTTCAAGGAAGTCCATAATTCAGGCTGTTACATAGTTATTACAAGCTGCTTTTATCAGGCTAACAGTGAAAATCAAGAGCCAAAAGCATGTTAGAAAACCTTGCATTGTGATTCATTTGCCTAGTGTAAAGCTGTGGCAAAAGACAATACCATTGATCCAGAAATTAGAGAAACTGCAAAAAGCCAAACACTGGAATACTTTGTGGTAAAGAGCAAAGATGCTTTGAGGACACCTCAGGGATCAGTGATCAACCCATGACAATACCAACGCTGTATTGTACATTTGTATATACACATATATATACAAATATATACAAAAGGATAGGTACATTTGAAAACTCTTAGAAGAGAGGACTACAATGGCCTACTGCTCACAGAGGGCCTTCATGAATTGCTCCCCCACAATGAATTTCACGATGCTCAGTTGCTGTAGTTATTTGTGCAAATGTGTGAAAGTATCCCATGAGCTGGCAACAGAAACCTTACGTCTATCTATGTGATACCTTTGGAAGCATATAGAATGTATGAGTTAAGAGATCGTGAAGTCTTCCCTTCCTTCAGACTGGGAGTAAAAGCCCTGGGAGAGCAGGAAATATGTAGCAGAATCAGTTTCCAAAGTATGCTTCTTGTTTGAGGGCAATGGGTAAAGCTGAGGGAGTGAACCTAAACATGCAATGGAAATTCCAAGTGAAAGATGCTAGAGTATCAAACTTCTGTCAAGGAGAAGCCAGAGGGCAGGGTTAGGGGGAATGCAAAGGCCAAGGCTGAAAGTATGCAGCTGCCACAGGGTAGTGTCGAGCGCTACATCATTAGTCAAATGTGTGTTAAATGAATAATAAAATTTGAAACCATAAAACCTGAGTTGGAATATTGACTGCTTGAACAAACTTAGACATGAAATCAAAGGTATATGTATCTAACAGTACAATTTCCACATATTAAGGAATAAACATTGTTATACTGCACTAAGCCAAATGTACATTTTCTGAGGTAAAAGTTAGCAAGTGAGTATTACAGGCTTCTTCAATGGAAGCTGAAAATAAAAAGGTCTCACATCCATAGATCATCTTAAACGATATTTATATAACAACACCTGTTTAAGATCCCTTTGGGCTCTGAGGTTTCTATGTATGAATATTCTAAATGCTGTGGTTTAAAGAATGAGTCTTTCCTTCAGAGGCCTGCTGACAGCCCAACACTGTCTTCTATGGTGATATAATATCCAATCCAGAGCTGTTATCTACCAAGTTTCCTCAGAGTTTCCCCAGTATTCTGCATAGCTTAGACATGACTATCAACTGTCAATCCAACTTGTCTATTTTAAATACAAGGAAAGGAAAGTAAATACTATAAAACCCAGGACCATCCAATTCAGAAAGTTGTTCTCAACCTACCTGGAGGAGTTTCATTTTATTTTGTTTGGTTAGACACAGTTACTTAGGGGAAGCAGGAAAGAAGAAGAAAAGACTGCACCATAGAACTATGAAATTGTCTTAAATACAGAGAAATAAATTTAACCAAAAATGTAAAGAATTTTAACACTGCAAAATGTAAATATTGTATAAAAGAAACTAAAGGAAAATGTCCCAAGTCCATGAAAAAGTGAATCATCTTCACCCACAAAATCTTCATCTTTGGGAGTCAGGAATTTAAATTATTTAAAGCATCTTCATTTCTGATATACAAAAATAGAAAAAAAAAGTTTGAGAACTATTCAGCCAAAAAAAAAAATGTCTAATTAATGCTTGAGTTTATGTGGCAGAACACCTGTTTAAAAATCTACCTTTGAAAGAAAATAAAACTTAGCTCAGACCTTAAAATGTAGTTAATATGTAGAATTAAAGCAAGACAAATCTAAATGATCCAAAGATTAATGAAATAGTTTTTAAAAAACTAGACTTATGCTTAAAATTGAATGTACTTTATAATACTAGAGTTTAGTCTATTTCCACTTTAACATAAAAAATATCTCAAGACTGCCTCTGACATTTTTGCAAACTAATCATTAAAAACTCGATGCCCACTGTATGTGGTGGCACATACCTTTAATCCCATCACTTGGGAGGCAGAGTCTGGGGGATCTCCAAGAGTTAGAGGCTAGTCTGATCTACCTAGTGAGATCTAGGTCAATCAGGGGCTACTTAGTGAGACCATATCTCAAAAACACACACACACACACAAAAAAAAAAACCATGAAAAAAATTAATAAATAAAGTCTCAATATCCTCAACAGTCAGGAAATTTTTCTAATCAAAATCATGTTACAAATACTTTAAATAAAAATATAATTTTCTATATATATTATCATAAGAAGTTCATTTTCTTTTTGAAGTAGTCTACTGATTCTTGATGTGATACCATTTGTTGAAAGGACTGAGGTTGCTGAACACTCACTTCTCCCTACCCACCTCTATGCTCATTCCTCAACACTGGATCAGATCTTTAAAAAGATAACTAACAGTACCATAGAGTAGTTCTAGGGAACAATAATGGGGCCAGTTGTATGGGGCAGTAGCACAACTGTTCACCTTAAAGGGAAGACTCCTATAATACTGCCTAGGACAACTCCTTGTTGAAACAGTCAGTGTAATCATAGAACAGGCTTTCTTGTCCATCTCAAACAATTGTATCATATTAGAAAGTTTGAAACTTTCTTGAAACATCATAAATGGCCAAAACACAGTTGCTAGCAGACTTTTGACCACTAAGTAAAACTAGTTTATAACATTCCAAGGGAAAAAAGAAAGCATGGGTGAAAGCAAGCACAGCCATTCCGAAATGGTTGCTGTGTTTTCTTGTAAAGAAATAGAAAGCCTGAGTCTACCCAATTGAGCATGATTTCTCTGATTATTATTTTGCTTTGCTTCTTACTTCTCTTCTGGATTTGAGAAGTTAAAGTGCCGATATTGAAAAGAGAAACAGAAGCCATGGACCTTCTCTTCCGTAAAACTATTCAGAAAGAAATTCCGTCTGTTACTCAAGAAAGTATTTTCTGGTTGTTTGTAGTAAATTCTGATGCATTCCATAAAGATTATCAAGAATAATTTAGAAAATTACATTACCTTAAATGTTTAATCACAGTTTTAAGAAATTAAGCAAAAATTTCATGAGTGATAACAAATAGTACTTCCACATATTCATAATAAATTACTGATACAATTTCAATTAAAATAAAACCTTTACAGACAAAAAAATGTGAAGCTCTATACATTTTCCTATTAATTCTAACACCCTTGAAGCTTAACAGATGGAAAGTAATAAACATTCTCCAGAAAAGAGATTTAATTATCCTCCCTAATTTATGACTACCATAAAAGTAAAAGTTAGAGTACTAAACTCACAGTCCAGGTTCTTGAGTTCATGTGTAATTATAATGTAATAATAATCGATCCCATTTAAGTATTTTAAATTTTATTTTAATTTCACAATTAAAAGTATTTTGTGGATTGACACCAATTATACACACCATGACATATGTAGTTATTAATTACATACACAGATATAAGTTGCATATTTCAAGCACCAGAGCTGTCTTAGAACAAGTCATAAAACACTGAGAATTCCCTGTAGACAATTTATCATATTCTTGAAAAAAGCAAATAATACTTTTTGATTGCCTCCAAGGCGCTTTCCTTCAGATTAACTGACACACTTCCTGGCTTAATCACTTGGTCTGAACACCCACAAGGAAACAGACCTTTCTTTCAGAATTTTTCTCAGGAAGTATCTTCATAACGGGCTATTTTAGGTGACAATTTAGTTGGACTATGGGGTACCCAGACATTTGGTCAAACATTCTGGATATGACTGTGAAGCTGCCTCTTGATATGGTTCACATTTGAATAACAGGGAAAGCAGATTGCCCTTCCTAAAGGCTCTTGTTCTCTAGAGATGACTAATACAATCTGCAATCTCAGATCAAGAACCTTTTTTTTTTTTTTTTTGTTCCAGTACTGGAGTTTAAATCCTTTTTGTACAGTAGGTAAGCACTCTACCACTGATACATACTCCAATCACCTAGTTTCTTAAAGATTTCAATGTTAAAGAACAAGAATAGGTCTTTGCATCCATATCGGTGCTGTAGTCAAAGGAGATCTATTAGTTCTTCATCCCTGATAGGACAGGCCAGAAGAAAAAAGATATCAACTGATGGCTTATTGTGGCCTCAGTCTCAGTGGCCTTCAAGGGCCTACACAGGCTGTCAAACCCTGTATCACAGTTAATAAGTCTCCGCACAATCAGAATTGTATTTATGTCACTGGAGAGCCTGCCCATTAACTCTCATAAAGCTTTCCTTTTAATTTATACGCAAATTCTTTCTCTCATGGGAATTCTTCCTCATTTTCCCATCTTTTTCCCTGTAAATGTTTGCTAGACCCCAACAAAAGTATCAACTAATAAAAAAACTCAAGTGCATAATAACTTCCTTTTAAGGAGATTCTAATATATTTACCATGATAATGGTATATAATATGCATATACCTTTTCTCTTTAATAGTACAGTAACAGATTCTTGAAGTTAGAACCTCAGTCTTCAACTATTTCTTAATTTCCTGACATTGTTGAATATGAATAGATATGACAAAAGATTTAAGCATTGGGAAAAGAAGGTATGAAAGGAGCTACAAAAGTTAATAACCTACGAGAATGTCTGTGAAAGGAAAGTTGGGAAACAATGTACACAAGTGTCTAGGGAACTAATGTAATCCACCACTTCCCCTTAAACTGATGCAAAGCAGAAGAAGGCAGATATTACACTGAACAGAATGGAGTGATTCAGAGGAAAGCATCCTTAGCCTGGACTAAAATCTGACAGACCATGATCTGGCTGCTTAATTGTCCCAGTAGATTCATTTCCAAATTAAGAACACTAGATTTGATTTCTGAAGTTCATTTTATTTTGTTCAGGTAGTTTAGGGTCCTATAAGATTTTCATTAATCTTAAAAGTTCCCACTTCATTTTTTTATTCTAGGGAAGGAAGAGCTAGAACACATGAGAGCTGCTATATTCTTCATACAGAAGCAAATCCTCTAGTAAGTAAAAAGAAAGAATAAAAAGCTACCATCACAGAGACTATTTATGAATATGCTGGAACTTCAAAAGTGGAAGTTTTCTTTAATATATACTTTGTTTATTTTATCATTTAAAGCAAGCAATATTCTCAGAGCAAAGAAAAAAACAAAAAACAAAAAATGTGAGCTAGAGTTAAAAGTGAAAATAGAGGCAATACCTTCGAAATACTTGCTTAATTCAATGATGAAAATTGACTGACTGATTTAAAAAGAGGTGAAAAACATTAAAGGCTTTTTTATACAATTGAGAGAAAATATGTCAATATAATATGATTGACAGCTTATTTAAAATAATCACATATGCTCAAAATTTAGACTAAAAAAGGAAAACAGATAAATTTACAAAACGCTACCACATATGGTAGTGAATCTAGAAATTATGTCATTTAGCTCTTGTCCTTTCTCAGCCTCCAATCCATATCAGTGTTAATCACTCAGCACCACCCTTGACACCCAGTTTTCCATCTCTGTCACACCCGAATTGATTGATCTAATAAACTCAACCTAACTTCACAGCCTCAGGACTATATACCTTCTCTTCCAGAATATACTTGTCTTAAAAGAAGGCCATGAGAGTAAATGTTTAGAACAAATTACGTGCATCCGTAGGAAAAATGTCAGAAAGACAAGACCTTCTCAGACAATTTTTTTAGATTTTCACACACGGCACTGCTGACTAGTAATCTGACTCTGTACAGAATATAGGAGAGAATCTTCAGTTTTTAAATCGATCAATAAAACTAAGCCTAAGAACCAAATTATACTTGAACACCACCATCATTGAACAAAAGCTTCAATGCTCGAATACAAAACTAAAACAAAATTTAAAAAATAAAATCCTACAGGAAGGCTTTAAGAGTCTTACTAGTTATATTACCAAGATTTTTTTTTTTTAATCAGATTAACTCCTTTTTAGCAACATAGCTATGAGCCAAGAGGGCAAGTAAGCTTCTCTACGTAACCATCAATAAGAAGATCAGGTGAGCCTTAGAAAATTTGAATTCGGGATAGGCTGGAGAATGTAAGAAGGTGACTTTTAGCACCTGTCCTAACTGCTATATAGGTTTTGTCTTGTCCAATTCAGATTTTCAAAACAACTTCCAAAACTGAGTCCAATTACAATGTCAGATACTCACACATGGAAATTGAGGTTTCTAGGTTTCTCTGGAAATATCAAAGAAATTGGCAACCTTGAATAGGCAATTCCAGGTAACACGAGACAGGTGGAAATGAATAAGCTCACAAAGGTCAAAAAACAGAATCTTGATTTTTATCTTGGGACTGACCACACCTGAGAGTTTCCAATGCGAAGCAGGAAATTGATCCTTTGGGACTGGAGTGAGCGAAAGAATATGAAGGTACTAAAGTGTTAAGTATTGTAAATGCTTCCTTAAGACGAAGGTCAGTATTTCAAAGACAACACAAAAGGAACTGATATCTGTTACTGTTATGAAACTGCAGAAAGAAAAGCTTCCTTTGCTATCTTTACCTTCCCTACCACAAGCAAGTTATGTTTCTAAGAAAGAAAGAAAAAAAAAAAAAACATTATCAGAACTTACAAAGAGAAATGAAGCTGGTTTGCTTGCATTGTTTTGTTTTACAGTTACAGCAAGTGAAAGGTTTATCGTGGATACTTACCCTTTACGTGCGCTATATGCTCAAAATTTTTAAATGCTCTTAGTTTTTGAGATAAGAGAGACCTGTAATTCCATTTATTAAGTCAATTCTCAAAAAAAAAATTCTTTATTGAAATTTGGTCCTAAACCTAGGTTCACAGTACATGATGAAGGTCTAAGGAAAACTTATTTAACCTACATTAAATCTTGATAATGCATTAATGAGTCTTTTAAAGGGATAATTTTAATTCCCCAATCTTCATCCATAAAGACTATATAGTGCTAATCTGCCTTGCCCTTTCAATTAAACTTGTTAAGGGCTTTCTATTTAGTCAGCACCCTGAATGGGCCATTAAAATTCTTGTTCTGTAAGAGTTGTGTTCAGTGCTCTGTTGTTTTAAATTCCATTAAATCCAAATGGTCTTTATCGCCCCATGACCACTGTGACTTCAATCAGCCAATTTAATTACCTTACACAATTGTCAGCAGAAGCAGCAAAGAAAAACAGGAAGCCATATGACGTTATCAGATGGAAGTCTACCTCTCCAGTGTTTAATCTAGAGTCATCAATAATGATGATGAGCACCTACTTCCTTCCTCTGGAGGAGTAGGAGGCTTTTGACCTTCCCTCTCGTGCTAAGGTTTAGAATTTAAGATTCATTCAGAGCATTTCTAATGCTTTGATAAGTGGACTACAAAGCGAAAGCTCTCTTTAAGATAAAGCTTCACCACTCAAATGAAAACCATTCGACACTTGCATCACAACACAGGGCACCATGGTAGCAAGAAGATCTGTACTCCTCAAGTACTGTGCATGTAGCAGATAATGGTTTAAGTCTAGTGCATTTGAAAGGCAGTAGACTATATTTGACTCTATGTGTAAGAACGGGCATTAAAAATTCTCAAGAAGTATACAGAATTGAGGCTACAGTAGCAAAGTAAAATCCTAAACAGACAAATTTCTTTATCCATGTAAATGTTAAATGTGTACCACAAAAAAGAAAAGCACTTTCTTTGTCAGAAATTATAACTAAATACCATTAGAGAGTATGTCTTCCTATCACAGACAGCACTTATAACCTCGGGAATGGACTTGGGAGGCTCTGACAATCGATGCAGAATCCTCATTCATCTATAGTGTCCCCTTTTTTGTGTGAAGGTGATTTGCATTAACTTTCCTTGCTGAGTAAATGTTGAAACAGTGTCATTTGAGAATCCCGGGAATGAACATACTGTACGGATCATTTAAATTGAACCAAAAAGCTAAACTTCTCTGAAGAAATGTCCATTGACATATAAACCCTTGTTCACTTCTGAAAGACGACTATACAAAGCCAGAAAACGCGTTGAGTTCCATGTGCCTGGGTAAAGAGCTATTTTTAGAGGGCAGAAAGATCATTTTTCAAAGTCATTTTCTGAAATGATTGTGCCTCCCTTGATGGATAACATCAAGTTATCCTCTGATGATTTAAAACTAAGCTAGAACTTACCAGAAAAACAGATCTTTATAAAAGTCATCCCTGTTGTTGGCAAGTTTTTGCAAAGATTTCCCTCTCCTGCCATCCAGAGCTCAGATGAGCCAGTTTTATCTTCTGCAGAGATACTGGCTGCTATCACTCCCATTCCCTCCCCTCAAGAGTCAGTTTTCAAGCTCCTAGACATAAGGCCACTCCTCCTCCCCTCCCACTTCACCTCCCAAAGGAAGAAAAATCTCTTTCAAAGAACTTATGGAGAGTGGCAGCTTCCCAGCTCCCAGTCACTGCACTCAGTTCCTCGACGGTATAGTACATCTGCCACGAAGCATTGCCTCTGGAAACACACAAGATTTTCCTTAAGATCCGGTTCCCTTCTCTTCAAGGTGAGGATTTTATCTAGTTGGGTGTTACTGACTGAGCTGACTGAGTGCCTTCACCTAGGACCTGTGCTCCTGGTATGCAAAGCTGGGGCAGTGGCAGGCTGGCTGGCTGATGTGTAGTGCCAAGAAAAATCCCAGCGCATCTGGGAAAAACTAGATTCGGAAAGTTTTGAACAAAAACACTCCACCGACTCCACCGACTGACTTTAGAAAAAAAGAGAAAAAAAAGTTAGGTCAAAACACCATGTAGTAAGAAGTGACAGCACACTAGCAAGGGCTGTCTTGAAGAAACTGCTCAGTTTCAAAGTTGTGGTTGATGTCTGTGCTCCCGGCATCCTAAATTGCAATTCTGGTTAAGATTTTGAATAATAATCGGACCTTACGATCAGAGAGAGTATCAGTTTGGGATGTGGTGACAATAAAGAAAAAAAAAGCCAAAGCCTCGAGACTGAGAATTGGAGGCTAAGCAGGGCAGAAATGAAGCCTGTTCACAGTTGGTGCGTTTCTGATGACTGGGAACTGGGGACAGAAGCAGCCCGAAGAGAGAAGAGAAGGACCCATTAAAATAACAGAAGAAACATTTTACGCAGAGCTGTGGCTCCCGCGCCAAAATCCCAGGGCCACACCCACTCGGGCTTCCCCTGGGCGACTTCCAGAAGCAGCTGCCTAAGAACAAAGGTGCCTCATTTCCATATGGCTGGGCACTGAAGTGTGGCCACCGGTGCAAGGTCTGGGGGAAAAGCCTAGGGGAAGTGGTGGGCTTTGTGCCCAACACAGCAGGCTGCAGACCTGGGCTGGGAAGCAGGGGGGGCGGGGGGCGCTAACTTTCTGCAGCAGTCAACCCCTGGAAAACGTGCCCCTCCCCCCACCTCAGGTGAGCACCCTCTGAAGAATCCAATTTGTATCAAAGGATCCAAAGTAGTGAAACCATCAGGACCAAAGATAAGAGATCCATTCACTATATCCCGGCCTCTCAACCCACTGGTGGGTAGGTAACCCCTAGCCAACACTTCGGGGGAGCTTTTCTCACTACCTCCTGTGGCCTTACAGCTTTGGGAATGCACCCAGATGTCAGTGCTGCAGAATGGTTTGCCAAACAGCTGCTAACAGAGTACACAACCTACCCAAAGTCAGTGAAAGGGGTGCTCCTGGACATAGCTGCGAAGTTTTCTTGGGTAGAAAGTCACTGTGGCCAAGTCTAAGATTGCCAGAGCACAACCCCAGCCCCACCCCTCCTGCGCTGCTTTTGCGCTACGGTTTGGGGACAGGAAGAGAAAAGCTAGAGAGAGAAGTTGTCCTAGAGAAGGCTGAAGTTGATAGGCATAAGCAGGGGAAGGAATGGACTCTAGAGTAGGAAACCCCCTGAGTTGTGGGGTAGCCTGGCAACCCAGCAAATGAAAGGAAGAGTCTCCTAGACTGGGAGCAGGGGAAAGAACAGCACTGAGCTTATGAGGGTGAGCTTTCACCATCAGTTGAGGGGAAAAGGAGCTGATGTGGCCTCAAGCCAGCTTTATGGTTGCCATAGCACCAAGCAGAAGCACCAGAAGCCTGGCAGCCCCAAGCCTTCTCCTGGATAGACTGTGCAGTCCCACTCTAAGCTGCCTCCTGGGAGAGACCTGAGGCAAAGCTGTGGTTTTCACCCACACTCAGCTGTTCACCACTGCCCAAGGACAGAGCCCAACAGCAATTCCAACCCTTTCCTCCCAGGGCAGGAGGTCAGGGATGGTTGCACTTTAGAGCCAAAGTTTAAAATAAACATTTTCAAGAGATACTTATAGGCACTTAACCAACCATCTAATCCACTCGGTACATTTTTACCCCAGAAGAAAATAAAACTCCCACCACTGCATCAAAATAGTCTCAACAGGGAAATGTTCCAATGATTACAATTGTACACAATCCTTCCTGATGAGTCAGGTCAGATTTAGAGAAAATAGATCTCCAGGTAGAAGACATTTGATGCTAATATAGACAAAAACATCATCTACAAAGTGAGGTGTTGGACTAAGGGCGGTCAAAGGACTGGTGTGGAGATCTTCACCTTAAGGATATTCTTAGAGTTCGTCTAGGAAAGTGTGTGTGTGTGTGTGTGTGTGTGTGTGTGTGTGTGTGTGTGTGTGTCAGCTCTTTTGGAAAGCTGCTACACTGCCACAGACGGCAAGATTTTTAATACGAAGATATGAAATGATCAGCGAATGTAACAATCTAATGATTCAGCAAATATTGTGCTGCAAGACCAGAGCAGCAATAATTAAGTCTTGAGAGTATTAGTGGCAGTTTTCAGGCCCTATTCAACCCCCATCTTGTACATTCTTACCAATGCAGACTCATTCACAAACACATGAGAAGACATACAAGATCACTTAAGTACTTTGAATAATTCAAAATATTGGGAGGAGGGTATCCCATAGTATAGCATTTCCCATGCTAGTGGCTAAAAATTGCTGTGATACACATACCATACATATCTCCACACACATATATTCCAGGAATATAAGGACTTCTTTAATCCTGTCCAAAGAACCAAGCATTCCTGTGGATGCTTGTTGCTAAGAGCAACATGCTTAAGCACCATCTAAAGACTGAAGAAAGCAGGAAAATACTCCAGTTGGAATCTAGCTACACTCTATTGTCTCCTGTTATTACCAGGCTTCTTGGCTTTAGGTGACATAAGGGGAGGAGACTACCTTTTCAAATATATGTAAAAGCATCCCTATTTTATTTGAAAAAGGCTTGGAGAAGACAGAATGTTATCACTAGAGAAAGATCACTTGGGAAAAATAGGAAATGCTGTTAGTGTTTCAGAAGGGGCAAGCAATCTCTGCTATACATCAGGCTGAATAACTTAATGTGTCCACTTTTACTTCAAAGACACATACTATATTATATGCTTCCTACTCTCTCTGGCTTAAATCCCTTTGAACTGACAGAGGAGGCACCTACAGTGGGAGCTTCTGTCCCATGGACTTTCTCCTTTTTTGCAATGCCCTTCTTTAAGGAACTTTCCCTGATGAGTTTTGGTCTTACTAAAAACATCCCCATGGTCATCCCAAGCAGCTGAGAGTTTCCTACACTTCATTTCCTTCAAGCAAACCTCCTGACCAGGGATTGCACTGGAAACCACATTTAGATTTTCCTTCAATGGGAAAAGAAGCCTAGATTCTTAGGAAAGCTATAAATCGAGTGTGACTGTAACTATCTAGGGTCTTTTATCCATGTCAGAGTGAAACAAAGATGCACTTAGACCCACATGGCTCACTCCCCTCCTCCCTCTGCCTCCAGTTTACTACCATTCCTTATTTATTAGCTTGGTACTCCTGTGTGTGTGTGTGTGTGTGTGTGTGTGTGTGTGTGTGTGTGTGTGTGTGTTGGGGGAGACTGTGAAAGAACTCAGCAAGTTAAAAAACAAAACAAACAAGAAGCCTGTCACAAATGCCCTGTTTCATTGCACTGAGAGACATCTTCCCATTATTAAATAAAGCTTTAAATTATACAGCAATATATCTTAAAGCTTTGCTATAGAAAGACCACCAAGGAGAGAAAAAAATTAAATTGACCAATAAGCTTCTCTTACAAAAGAAATCAAACGGCTGATGGCTTAGGTTTGCACGTGAAGACCTAGGCAGGTCCGGGCAAAAGGCAACAGATGCAACTCATGGAAGAGTTACCAAACATTAACTCATCAATAACACAAACTGCAGGTTTGCAGTCCCAGCGCTCACTTTGACTCAGACACGAACTGGTGGAAGGTGCCCGGGAAGACCAAAGCAGCCTAGGTTGCCCGTGTCCCCATCACCGAGATCCCGGTGGTGTGGCGGGCTATGGTAAGGCGATACATCGGTCAGTAGTACCACTCACTGGCACCTCCTTCACCCTCCCGAGGCCCAAAATAAAATGAAGATAAATAGAGATGATAAATGAAAGCAGGGGGCGGTCTTTAAAACCCGGGAGGGAGCGGGTCTGGAAGCGGCAAGCCACGCCAGGCAGAGCAACCGCCTGTTTACATCCGGCGCCTAAAAGCCCACACCAGGCGATGGTGAAATGCGGGGAATCTTACCGAATCTTAACACATGTGTGGTTCCTTGAGAATATCCGATCCACAGTAAGCAGAGCAGGACTTTAATGGAGCGACTGAATACTAGATTACTTAGAACCAGGGAAATAATCTTCATGATGTTTCCGTGCCTGCGCGCGCGGCACCCACTTCCCCGATCTAGCGTTAGGCTCCGGGCTTGGACGAGAAGGAGGATGAGAGGAGTAGTGGCCGCAGACACAATCACGGCATGGTCACAGACAGAGGAAGGAGTCTCCGCTTCCCAATCCCATTAGCAGTCCCTGCATGTTCTCCACTCACTGCGCCAAGGAGCAAGCTTCCACTGCAAGGGATGGCGGGACGTCCATGTTAGTCGGGGAGCATCCGGGAGAAATCCAGCACGCACAATGTCCGGCTGCGCGAGCCCTGGGGAAGCACAAGAGGAGGAAAATCAATAGGAAGTCCAGCCGTACCACGACTAGGTATCGAAAGCCAGCCACAGTCCCAGCACAAAGGGCGCTTTGCTCGCAAGGTTTTTGCCAGGCCCTTATTCTACTGCACTGCTGCACAGCTTCTGACGTTAAGCCAAGATTAAGTGAGAAAAATTGAGATAGCTGCTTGTCTGTTAAGGCTTCCTGCCACTGAGCTTCCCAATATATATTATGCAACCGTTCTGATAGCCCGCCTTGATTAGCAAAAAAAAAAAGAGGATTTATTTACGTGATGCGTTGAAAATTGCTTTGATTATCAGTAAGACCCCGCAGAGAGTGCCTTGTGTATGCAAACAGACTTCTTAAAATCAGCTGATGAATTTTAATAATTGACTAGCTAAGTCAAAGTCACTTTGTCTAGGAGTTGTGTTTTTAAAAAGGTAATGCTCTAAAAAGGGAAGACTGTGCTGTCAATGTAACTTGCTGTTAAGCTGAAGGAGTGTTATACTTTTTAAACCTAAGTAGGAAAGAATGAATACACAGTGGAATACAATTGGAAAGCTGAATGTGGTCTTTAAAAACTTGACTGGCGCCCTCCTTGATTAGTGAAGAGAAATTTCTTCAGGTGGACTTTGAGTGGGAAATGAGGGGGCCATTTTGCCATCAGTTTATCTCATCTATAGTGATCCTGTACAAAGACAACGGTGTTTGAGCTGCTGCAGCAGACTCCAGAGGCTTCGTGTACACATTCTCTTTTTTAAAATCCCTTTAAAAATGGAATATAGGATCATAGACTCGTCTAAAAATTTCTTGTCATTGGCTAGTTTTCTGATAGGAATATTTAAACTCATCTCCTCTCTGGACTTTCAGAAGTAAAAATTTCTTCAAGTGAAAAGTATAGTAATGCACATTTCTTGTCATATGAAATATTTTGTTGAAATAGGCAATATTCTGCCCGTAGATTACCGTTATCCCCAAATCCACTACTGCCATTTAAAATACTGGGAAGAGATAACGAGGAAGTAATAAACACATCACTGGTGACATTCTAACCTTATTAAGAAGTGCAAAGGGCAAACTGTTGAACTTGTGTTGTACTATTAATTGTTCATTATCAACAAATAGGGCATAAGTTAGACTTTATAAAATTATGCAATTGCACTGTATTGAAGAAAACCTAATTTTAGAGTAAAGAATGCTATGAGTACTACTTAAGTTCTTATATTACTATGGTTGTATCTTTTTTCTAAATAGTAAGAAGACACCACAATGTATTCATTTCATCATAGTGATTTTTACTATCTATCTAGATTTTCTTAAAATATTATTCTAAAATACTGATTGAAAAAAATCTACATTTTCAAGTACACTAAAAGACATTGATGTTCTTAAGATGGAGGCATAACTGCAGTGTCAAAAATAAGTATCATGAATAGCTAGTTCTGCAATCGAGCAAGCAATCCCGTCAAACAATTCCACTATTTGAGCACTTTGAAAGGAATGCATGGTGCTGAAACCAAGGGTATCTAGCGACTCCTTCAGTCCATGTTTGAAACATCACTTATGAAATATGCTAAAGCCCAACATGTCCTGTCTTGTATTTGCTGTCTCATTTATTCCATTCTATTTGTTCATTTTTCTTCTTCACCCTAGTAGAGATAATAATGACAGCCAGGGAAAATACATATTCTTGGCTGTTTTCATGTCCCAATATAATTGATATCTACTACCTGACAATAGCATGTTCTGTTGTGACTAATCAAATTTCTGCAATTTTTGCAGTGTAGCTGGCATTTCATGGAACCAGAGTAAACACACAGTACCACATTTTCTTATTCATGCATTCTTTTAACATAACAGCATTTGTCATAGCATTTGTCATCTCTCTACTTACAACTAGCACTTCTAGTTACTTATGTGGCATCTTTGTTGGATGTCTAGTGAGAAAGTGAAAGAAAAGCTTTGGGTTCATGAAATTCACACAAAACAAAGTGTAAAAAAGATCTAGCATAAATTTCCCTTACTACTACATGGTCTCCAAAGAACCAATTTTCCACATATGCTAAATTGGGTTCATTTACATCCATCAATTAAGCTGAAAAGCTTTAACATAATAGATAACTCCACCTGCCCAACTGAACTTCTACAGTACCAGAGATAAACCATTCTCCAGGACCTCGGACAGCACTTCAGGCATGGAATTATTCTTAGTTATTGAAAATAGTAAAATGAATGGATAATGTGCCATTTGAAGTGACAGTATACATATTTATATTACAGAGTCAAGTAATTTGAATCATTGCAGAACACATTGTCAAGAGATCAGTTTTGTGAACTGTATTGAGTATGTTTTTTCAGTGTGAGTAATGAATGGATTGCTTTACATACCTGAGATACACTGATAGTAATCTTTTTCCAGTGCATACTACTACAAAGCCACTGATATTCACTCCTTTCTTTATACAAAAAAATCAGCATGAAATAATTCGAGATGCTGAAACATGCTGTCAATATTCAGTGGCTTAAGAAATTTCTGAAATGTACAATTAGTTATCACTTTTAATTGCCCACCTCCAGATTTCCATCTGTTAGGAGGGAAAACATATTAATGTCATCCTTTCTTATTAAGCTTCACTCTTCAGATCAACAACAACAACTCATTAAATTTACCTTTCAAATGCAACAGAATAACTTGGTGATGTTGGAGATACCTTATTTATTATATTACAAGTATCTCCTTGAGACTGGCACCATAATCAAAGTTCTAGATATTAATGGTTATCAATTAGCATTTTATTGATAATGTTTAACTATCTTATAATTGTGTCAATTCTATCTGTTGCTTGTTTAATAGAAACTGAAAAAAAAAATGCTTTAGGTCTCCAGGGATCGTTTATATTTAAAAAATAGAATTGTGTGGTTTATCCTATAGATTCATTTGCTTTGCAGTGATTGCCAATCACATGGCAATCTTTATTCATCTGAAGTTTCCAAGGTCAAAGCAGAGAAGAAAACTGCTCACATATATGCTCACACAGAGAGAAACTATGTCTTGGAGAAAACCTTAAAAATATCAAAGAAGGCTGATAGGAAGAACTACCAAGCCTATGGTGAATAATAAAGGAAAAAATGTATAACACATTTATGCAAAGCCTGTTCCCACAACAACAACAATGACAATGAGAATGACAAAAGACATTAGCTTCATCTTAGGCTGCGTTTTTGTGTTACTTGACACTAATGACCTCTTATTCTTGGGCACTATTACTTGAGAAGCAATTTTATTTTCCTAGTCCCCTAGTGAAAATGAATCTTATTCTAGTTAGCTGCCACCTGCTGGGGCACGAACAAACATGTAATAATCCTCATAGCAGAACATTTAAAAGGCAATTCCTATACCTTTAGTTAGAAACAGCAAATGTGCATTCTAGAACAATCTGAATTTCAAAACTATCTCAAAGATTCTTACATACCATATGTGTAGTGCATTTAAATTTTCTCATGCAAGTGAGAAGCTTCCAGTTGACCTCTCACTGCTATCCTGCTGTATGGGACATTTGAGAAAGCTCATCTTATAGTAACACCCAAAGCATCCTTCCATGCAAGTGGCCTATTGTGTTGAAGCTTAGCTAAAACAAACAGCCTGCTAACTCCTGACATTAAAGGGACCACAAAAGAAAGTCTGAGGCCAGAGATCAGTTGAAACCACACTGTTGCATATTTGCATTACCACCCTAACTATGATTACGATGTCATTCTTTTAAGATTCAAAACATATTATCAACTGTTCTACTAACATTCTGTTGTGTTGGTGGCTAATGACATTTAGAATTTTAATTACTACTTAGGCACTGAAAACATATCTTAATTAAGAAATTGAATCAAGTAGATTTATGTCTCTTGAGATTCCTTTTTTAATTCAGCATGTGCTATTTTGAGTGGATTTAAATTAAAACAAATAGGTGTGTCAACCTTTAGTCATTTCTGTCTTACCATCACCTGTACATTTCATAAGTTCCTAAGGTCAGTGGGAGTTTATAAGCTGACTTGAATGTTGAAGGAATGTATTCTACAAAGTTATAAAGTAAGGAACTAAAATAAGTCCAGATTGAAATACAATTGCACATCTTCCAGCAACTAAACTGCAGACTTACTCAAATGAATTACTCATATCTTGTAAAATGAAAAGACTCAACCCATAAAGTAATTTTGATGACAGAATATTTACAGTATGAAGATGAAGAAATGATAAAAGATAATCTATTCGTTTTGGTACCGGAAGGTAGTTTCTAATACTCTCCAATCCCTAAATCCAAAATCATTAATTTAGAAGCTCCAGTCCTGTTTGATGTTTGATTTAATTTCTCTCTCTCCCCCCTACACACACACACACACCCCTTCCTAAACGCCTGAAGATAAAAATATGAGGGAATGCAGTAGTTTAAAAGTTCTGAACCTTAAGATCCTCCTGGGTGATGCAGCCAGTCCTTACCTCTATGGGATGCCCTGAGAGTTTTATTTTTCTTTCTTTCCTTCCTTCCTTTCTTTCTTTCCTTTCTTTTTTTCTTTCTTTCTTTCTTTCTTTCTTTCTTTCTTTCTGTTTGTTTTTCTTTCTTTCTTTCTTTTCTTCGAAAATCCTTTAATACTGTCCTAAATTAAAATAATCTCTATTTTTTTCAGCCTAGAGCTATATGAATCAGGACGATGGAGGGATTGGTGGACGAAAGAGGAATGAGGTGTTATTATGGCACACAGATACACAGCTTCTTGAGTCTCTTCGCCTCGCGCGTGAGTCCGGTAGTGGAGGCCACCTCCTGACACATCCACTTATTAAAATATTTTATGTGGAGAACACCAGTGCTCCTACAGCCAAAAGAGCCGCTTGCATCCTCGCCGGAGACTGGCTGCAGCGAGTAGGAAAAATCCCTTCAAGCTACTGCATCCAGCAGGTGCCCTGAGTGCCCCGACTCCGCCGGCTGTGCTGCCGTAGCTCCTTCTTTTCCTCCCCGCGGCCAGCGCTCCTTGCTGTCCCCGGCTCCTCCGGACCCGGAGCGAACTCCCTGGGAATGAGCTGCGGGGAGGGTCCGCCGCCGGCGAGTGCTTACCTGGAGGGAGGTGGGGTAAAGAGGGCGCTGAGGGACTGGGGTTGTCCTCTCGGAGCGCGGCGGGAGACCGTCCAGCGGGAAGTCCCCAGCTCCTCGCCTCAGCCACGCAGCCGCCAGCGCGAGCGCGAGTGACGGCGGCGGAGGAGACCGCTACCGCGGAGCCGCGGCGGCGGCGCTGGAGACGGACACGCCTCCTGGCGGGGGTTCCTCGCCTCGTGCGTTAAAGGCGCCGCGCTTCTTTCCCGCGGTGGGTACAAGCTCCGGGGCACCCAGGCCCACCCGGGAGCAGCGTGCCCTCTGTATTTGAAGAACTCCAGTGAGGGAATTTTGATTGCTGGCCAACTAATGCTTCCCAAAGACCCGGCCCTGATTTCGCCCCCTGCTAGCTCCTCCACATTCAGGGATAGGGCAACTGGGACCCAGATGCTCTGAATGATAGTGGGTAAGGCAAAACGGCCAAAGAAATTGCCTGGATCTGAGAAGCTACATTGGGTATAAGGAGTCTTAGCCTGTCTGCTTCTGGGTGGTGGCTTTTATGCTGCTCCGAAACCATGGCAACGAGACTTCTCTGCTGCCAGCATCTGGGGAGCAGCTGGCTGTCTCCAAAGTGACCCTTTTGCTTCAACTACAGCATTTCCCTTTTAGGTTTGTGGGGATCATCTTGATCGATGCTCCTTGTACCTCTATCTCGGTTTTCAGGGTGAATGGGTTTCAGTCGCTCGTGGACTGTGTAAGCATGGAAACTGTTTCCTCCAAGTATCAAGAAGCTGACAGGCCATCTCTGCACAGGTCTAGCCCCTTAATATCTGCTGCTGCTTTCCCCACTGGGTCCCTGAACTCAGAGCTTTGAGGCCTGACATGCACAGAACCTGGGGTCCTAGTCTCCAAGGCTGGGGAAATAAGTATTTACATATGAGATAGTGAAAAACGTTTTTAAGTGGCAGTAGCAGGGGTCTTGGGTGGGGTGCCTGAGTCCTAGGGTCTTCCCATGGCTTGCTTCCGGGAGTCTGGGGTGGAGGCAGAAGTCAGCGAGCACACCAGGCTCCTCCTGCTTCTCTAGGGGAGCGATTAGCTTCTGCAAACAATCCCGGATTTGTGCTCCTCTGGGTCAGAAAAGTCAACATCTATTCAATACCGTAGCTGCTTTATCCTCAGCCTTACAATATTAACTAGAATGGAGACTTAGCAGTTCCCCCCAGAGTACATTGGTGAGCTACTATACTCGAGGAGGTTTAAGAGAGGCCAAGCTTGAACAGGCTCGGCATACCGGCCCAGGAGACAAATTTCAAAGGGATTGTACTAGGAAGGAAGTGAGGTGGGATTCCCTGGCTCTGTGGAGCCTAGAGGCAGCTGAAGTCCCTGAGGCACTCCAGTCTAATTCGGAAGGTCTGGAAGCAGGGAGGCTCTGGTTGCCCCTAGGGTAGTCCTATAAGCTGTAGGGGAGCATTTGTCCTTTTGCTGGTATTTTTGTTGTGTTTTTTGTTTGTTTGTTTGATCTGCAGACATTGCAACTCCTGAAGACTAAAATCTTCCCTGACCCTGTCTCTGTACTGCTGCCTCTCACACCCTCAGCTAGTATCTGACTGGATCCTACCAGAATTCTCAGTTTCTACTACTGTGATCACCATCCTATGCTCTCTACACACCTACTGTGCTTAGCTGCCTCTGGGAAACCCCCTAAGTTAAGAAGAGATGAGTTAGTGGCATGGAGAGTCCTTTTTGTGGTTTAAAGATCCTGGGGATGCCTAGAAGGTTCCTGTAATTAAGGCAACAGCAGCCTTGTTGTATGAAGAAAATAAATAGTCAATGACTCCCTTGTGCATCCTGGACCGGACAGCACAGACGCGTGACCGGCTCCAGGCGCCTGGGCTCCAGCTGCTGTGACCTGCAGCCCTCCAAGCACAGTGCATTCGGGCCAGGCTCCGGGCGGGGCGGGGGCGGGGGGAGAGAAGATGCTCCATTCAGACTTATTGCCCGACGAAAGTAATGAAGACAACTTGTCTGTTAGCAAAAGACATTCTCTATGCCATCTTAACACCCACACACACCCTTCCAGGAAGGGAAGCAAAACACCTGCCAGTTGATTCAATGGAAATCCCTAGGTGAAAGACGTCCAGCTGCTTTGCTGCAGATCTCACCTTCTGAGAAGGTGGAGCAGATACCCTGTCTCATTTTGCTCTAAGTGTTGACATAGAGGCTGGTATGAAGATGCTGGGATCAACCTTCCACACTGCTGTCCTCTGGCCCATATTGTACCAGGGGATGACAGGCTTATGAAATAATCTCTTTATTTCTTTTCCAGGACAGACAGCACACACTAATAAAGAACTATACAACAGACCACTCCAAGGGCAAAGGACAAGGGAAAAGAGCTGAGATAGGAGTGGAACAAATCAGAATTATGCATGTTGTGACAAATTTGTTTCCTAAAAAGCCAAATGTTCTCTAGATTCTAATGAGAAATGGAGACTGACAAAAGAACATTGTAGTGTCCTTAATTTAGTCCTTCCACACCCTCTCTAACGCTACAGAGATCTTTCTTATAATTTATTTAAAGATCTATGAGTTAAACATCTAAGACATTAGAGTCCAGTTTCCTTTTGGGAAAACCATAAACATCTACATCCTCAGTTACCTTAAGGTCATCTCCCACATTTGAAAAGGCCAGCCAGTCCCTGAGTCTTCTACAGAAACCTTCTCATACCCCTTTTTGACTAAGCAATGTCCTAGACTCTTCTGACAGGAAGGAACGAAAACAGCTTGAACTCTTCAGGTCACCTTTGGGGTGCTTTGTTGTTTTATGCTTTGTTTTGTTTCAACCTGGCTCAGTTTACTTGGATGCAGAAATGGAAGAAGCTATTTTGAATAATCTCATCCAGCACTATCATTTTAAAAGTAGTAAAATCCAAACTGACAGGAAAAAAGTGACTTGTTCTGAATGTGGCAAAGAGAGAAAGAGAGAGAGAGAGAGAGAGAGCTGTGTGCAATAGCATTGGAGTATCTTCAATCACTGAGATTAAAATTTAGACAAACATGAAGTTGGGATTAAAAGAAACTTCAAAGGGGAGTACAACTCTATGGTGAGTGCTTACCCAGCATGCACAAGGCCATGGGTTTCCTCTGTTGCACCAACCCCTCCCCCAACAAAAAATCTCCTTCAAGGACATTTTCTGCTTCACAGATCTTTTCCACATTTCAGTATATAAATAAATAGATAGATAGATAGATAGATAGATAGATAGATAGATAGATGTAAATTTCCACATGGTCTCAAACATTTGAACAGAATAAATAAGATGCACATATCCTCTGAAGATCATAGGCCAGTGTACTATCAGTAGACTCCAGACTAAGAATTGCTGGTCTAGTCAAATTATATCACTTGACAAATGAGAAAACTAAGACCAAAAATTGTGTGTTTAGACTGAGTTGGTTAATGAGAGTTCCAAGACTAGAGACTAGATATTTTGATTCCCTCCTCATTCGAATACCTTGAAAGTGTGTGTGTGTGTGTGTCTGTGTGTGTGTGTGCATGTGTGTGTGTGCATGTGTGTGTGTTATGATTGGACATCAATTATATGTAACTATTAATGACTTGTAAAGACCTAGTCAAATATTTCCTTGTTGGATGAGACCTTCATTCATGAATGTTCTTGGCTACATCGGTTGAGTGCATACTGTTTGCTTTGCACTGTTCTATAGTTCTCATAAAAGCAGTGAACACTTTTTTTAAAAAATAGTCCTCAATAAGAGTTAGAGCTAGACAGAAAGATAGACAAGAAGATAAGTAAGATGTCACATAAAGGAGTGTATTTCAGAGAAAAATAAGAAACAGTGATCAAAATAGAGCCTAATGGGAATGTAAAGAAAATGAATATGTTATTTTCTGAAGCACAGTTAGGCATTGTCTTCCTGGTTAGTTGGCATTGCAGCAGTGACCGGAAGAATGATAAATGTGTTAGCTTGGGGGAAAGGGTTCTAGATAGAAAAAAAATTAGGAGTTATAAAGTTCTGGAGGTCAAACCATGTATAAAGCCTTGAATAAAGAACAAAATAGCCAATTCTCAAAAATGAGGCAGGAAACTGGTGGGAAATCCAGAGAGGAGCAGGAGCAGAGGGTCATGTCCTCGGAAGACTGTGGTTTTTCTCTGGTAGCAACCCAGATGGCTTTTAACCGGAGGAGAATTATAATCTGACACATGAGATAAGATGCCCTCCCTGTTATACTAAGATCGGATAGTCATAATTAAAGTTTAGGGTAGAAGTAAAGAAACCAAGCCAGGAGGCCATTACTCTAATAATGAGCTGAGAGCCTGCTATGGATGAAACAAGATAGTGGCATGGAAATGAAGAGTGACCAATGTTAGGTATATTTTTAAGTAAAGCTGGAAAAATTTGCAGATTAATTAAATGAAGAATGACTTCAATTTTAAATCAGAACATTGTTATTATTTAATTGAGATAATGAAAACACTAGAGGATTGGCAGGAATCTGCTAAATAATGAGTGAAGATTTGGATATACTCTTGACTGGTTTTTTAGACAAATATATACTAAGAAGGGAAATCTATACAATGGGCCTGGAGTTCAGAGATGACGTAAATATTTTGCTAGCTAACACATCAAAGAAATGGTATAATAGAGGAGATAATTGTAGTTAGGAAACTCAAAGATTTTCTGGACCAAGAACAAAATATTCTAAAACATATACATGGAAGAAAGAGAAGGGACTAAAAGGAATGTGTAAAATAGCAGACATTATAGTGGAATAGACAATGTTCTGGCAAATCCTTACAAAGGAATCATTGCCCAGCTAAGCTAAATGTTGCTGAGACTGAACACCAAGAACTGGCCCTGTGATATATTGGCATGGTGGTGTTAGAGGCCTTCTTAAGAGCAGACTTGGAGCATAGCAGATATGCATTAAAGCAGGTCTAAAATAAGTTTAAGAAATATAAGAGGAGAAGAACTGAAGGAGGAGGGTAAAACTATAACTTCTAAAGGATTTTGCTCTTTAGAAGAGAGGATAAATGAAAGTGCATCTGGAGGATGATGTAGGATCAAGGGATTTTACTTCTGAAAAGAAGGTAGTTGGAATAGCATGCTGGTATCCTAACATGAATGGCAATGGTTGGCTGTCCTTGAGCACTAAAGACAATCTTAGTTGGGGTGAACACTAAACCAAGCAGAGGAGAAGAGTCGATTTATCCAAATAACCAGAAGAAAGTAGGTAACATGTATAGCACAAATGCCAACAGTTTCTATCTGTGGTGATGAGAGTTCGCTTTCCCTATGTGAGCACTAAAGCCCCATGATGGACTACTTTGCTCCAAGACCACCTTCAGCCCATGGTTTACAATCTTCATTCTTACAGAGATGCTATTTCCTTGCACTCACATACTCAACTCAGTACTGAACTTCTCAGGAAGGGGAGATGAAAAATTACGAACAGGAAGAGAATATTTGAGGTTCTTTGTGTTTTCTTCTTAAATTAAGAATAAAAAATAGACTGAAAGTCTTAAGGAAAGAAGGTATTGGATCTTTAGAAAAACAAAGCATGCCATTTTTATCTAGAGGCAGGGAAGTCTGAAAGGATAATGAAATCTAGTTGGATTCTTGGCCAGCACTCAGGGCCACTCTACTTTTATGATTTGCAAGTATTTGAATGTTCCAATGAGTCACTCATCCTGTCTGTAAGTGTAACAGCTAGGCGCTGAAGTTCCTAATTCTTTGCGCTGTCTCTCCCTATCCATCTCACTATTATTGCTTCTGCACTCACTGACTCACAAACCACTCTGTCCTATTCCAACGACCATAATTCGTTTATTCTTTTAGCATAGTTTTACCAAGTGCCTACAGTGTTCCAAAGAAATAAAGACAACATAGAAAAAATATGAGCAATATACTTTGGAAGATATTTCTAAAGACACTTGGTAAGTTTGTTAGTAGATTCCGACACTTCCTGCTTTTCATTCTGCAGAAAGCACCAAGAGAAAGCCAAGCAGTGCACTGGCAGAGCATACAGAAGTGTATCTGTTAGAGAGGTATTCTGTACTAGAAAATATTTTGTACTGGATTCCCCATTCTATAACCAACAAAAAAAGAGGCTACTAAAATTGTAAGGAATATGGAATAGTGAAAAGAGCCTCTCACTTGAAGTGGGTTAGGTAGACATACATGTTAGAAGTATATATTTTCCAAAAGCTAATGCCATAATTTGCAAGATCCTCCATTACCAAGTCTTGGGATCATTTTCTAACTCACCCTGACTCTCTTCCATTTTCTGTAAGAGTAATTCTTGGAAAAGTATTATTTATCTAACATCTTCTTTATTCTACACATATTTTCAAACAAAATACCTCATGTAATTCTTTAAACAGTGATATCATGAAAAAATTTTATCTTAAAGATAAAAGAGAGAGGTTATATAATTTGCCTGTTGGACTACTGCTAATAAAGGAATAGCTAGGGTTCAAGTCTTTGTACATCAGAAGAGACTCTTGGAAGAAAGTGGTATCTTCCACATATTTCTATGTCTTCTACTAAAGTTTCTCAGATGTTTCTAAAATGTGAGGGTAAATCAAAATAGCTAGAACTATGAAGTCTAGGAAAACATGGAGCAGTTTCCATGGAACAAACTCAATCCCTCCACTATAATCTAAATAAAGTCTGGAGCAAAACAAACAAACAAACAAACTAATAACAGAGATCTCCTGGAGAGGAAAAGAAACTGCCTTAAAAGTCAGTTCAGGTCTTCCTTTCAGTCTTTGTGGAATACATGGAAAATTCCAGATTATTACCTAAACCTCTAAGAATTTGCTCAACAAAACCTAAAAGACACACTCTGCTAATAGCAATTTTTCAGTAAGTGAAAATTTATTATAAACCTAACTAACTCTCCACTAAAGTCAGACAAAACAGGACATGGAGGTAATTTATGGTAATGTTGTCTGGATAGATGTTTTTTTAGTAATAGTATAAAACTCACTCATTCAATTTAAGCAAAGGAAACTGGTTCGGAAAACTAACTATAGCTTTTACATATTTTCATTTGCACATATTTAAGCCATACTACCTGCTATTTTGAATATTTGGAATGGAAGCTAGACACACCTACCCCTTTCACAGTTAGCTTTCCTTTGTAATTTTGGGTCCATGTAACATCCTCTTAGAGATTTACAGAGTTCCCCATAAAGCAAGTTGTTTCGGTAAGAATTGAGAATGTTCCTGCAGTAGGCCCTTTCTGAAGAGGTCATCCATGCTTTAGGAAGCTGCTGTAGTAGGCTTTAAAGGCTGACAAGAGTGTGCTTTCCTTCCCATGAATTAAAGTGGGACTCCAACTGGACAAAGTTTTAAATCTTTTATTACAAGGAAGCTTTAAGGGCTGGTTTTCATTAAAATATGGCCACTCTGATGGCCACCAACATTCTGCATACTCATTCTACATAATCACACGGGATGCTGGATTGGAGCAGCCATAGCCTGGCACAGACATGCACTGTTGGAAAGTACACACAGAGGTAATAGAATTCAGTTACGGTTCCTAATTCTGTAAATTAATGGATGAGGGAATGAGTTTCAAATGAAAGGGAAACAAACAGAGAAGAAGCTGGAATGAAAATGTACTCATACTCTCTGTATGATAATGGGAAATACGAGTAAGGAAATAAACTTTTATTTTGCAATCTGTTGTCCCAACAAACTTCTAATATCCAACCATTTCAATCCTCTGGTGGATTAGCCTCCCACTGTAAACATATACTAAATTTGACTATAAAAAGATAGACAACAGCAACACATCACTTAACTGCATCAATATTTTGTGTAGTTGATCATGTAAAACTCAAAACAGATTTACCCTTTTGTGTGGACTGTAGGGACTAAGGTTTGTTGACTGCATTTTTACTTCATGAACAGAGCTTCCCAACCATGGCTTGTTTGCAAACTAGAAATGTTTAAACACATTGTCTCTGGGCTCTTCTAAACTGACAAAGTTATAGTTTTACCATTTTTTTTCTAAAAAAGATTTAAATATAAATTCAAACAGAAGAAAATTATATGCAATATTGAAACCAATAATGTCTAATTAATAGAAATTGCTATTTTGGTGGTTAAATAAGAAATTTCTTAATTGCTCTGTTTCAACAGTTATTCACTTGAAACAAAGCATTATATTTTATATCATATGCATTCATTTTGTTGATGACACAACAAAGGAGTTAGGAATGAGAGTGCAAATGTAAACAGCCAGGCTTATGGACATTGATCTTACCTGTAAGTGAGTAGAAACTAGCACTTATAAGTCGTTTTACTTATTTCTGAGTTTATATAGCAATCCCTGAAGATTTTAGAAGATATAATATCCTTACTTTGTAAATTAGAGGGAAAGTCTTAGGTCAATTTCTTAGCATAGCTGAAACAGCACAGAAAGAACAGTCCTACCAATCGGATGGCTATTTAAATGCATTGATTTTGTAAGTCAGTCAAGATCAAGATTTGTGCTTCTGTTTTTTTCAATTCTGCAGCCAGGACCAGAAATCTGTTTTGAATTCTGAGATTCATTAAGAAAAAAAAAAGTGTTTATGTTTTATTTCCAGAATTCATATCATATTGAGGTCTCCAGAAGAATGAAGACCTCTTTACCATCACTACTGTCTTAGTGATGAGATGTAGAGCTAAGTCACAGAGGATGGGACGTATAACTCAGTTAGTAGAGTACTTGCCTCTCACTCAGGAAAGCCCCAGTTTCCACGCTGTGCACAAAAATGCAAGCTGTATATGATATGGAGCTTTTAGTTTGGGGGCTTAATAAAAAATAATCAGAAATAGGCATATTTTCAACTGAACTTAAGGGGACTTTTTCAAAAAAGCAATAAGTTGTATATATTTAGGGAAGTCACTAAGATGTTAGTTTAATCATTCAATGACTAAAATTAATATAAACAGAAAACAAGGTCATAAGGTCATTGACCTTATATTATATTGATATATTATACTGACCAAATATTATACTGATTAAGCCCAAACATCATCCTCTTACCAGTATTTGTAATCGAACAACTGACCATTTAGGAGAAAATGAGGAGGTATAGCATTTGAATCAAATCTCATATCTTTCTGGAGCCTGTGAATATGAATGAGATATTGTTTGGAAAGATGATCTTTTTCAGTATTGTCAAATAAGCTCACACTGTGTTATGGTGAATTCTACAACCTACATGAAATAATATACTTCTGTAATAGGAGGAAATTTAGACACAGTCATACGCATGGAAGAATGTTAAATATTAACAATATTAAAAATTTCCCTCACTACTGGATGTGGAGACACATACTTACAATCCCAGCACAAGAGTGTTTCCTGGCTGCCAGCTTAACTCCAGATTCCACGAGAGATTCTGTCCCTTGGGAGTTATGTGTTGAGTAATAGAACAGTGCACAGGTTGTCTTGCTCTGGCTTTCCTGTGAACAAGTACATGTGTGCATACACAACACCCACCCACACATACACACACTCGCCGTATTACTGGTTGCCCAGGATTTGACATTCTCCTGAATATCAACTTAGACATTTGGTCCATCTCCTTAAAATAAAAATAATTTTTAAAAAAGGAGCAATTCTCCCTCATTATATGGTAACTCCATTTAAACATCTTTTACATACTAGGAAGCTTTTAAAACAATAGGCTTCCATGGCTATTTTGAAAAGGTCTTTAGTATTAGTTACCCCACCTCATATTCCTTCTTCTATCTTTCCCTCCCATCCCTTATCCAATTTAATCCTCCTGTTCCAGTTTTGCCCTTACACCTTTATAAACCTATATTCTAGTATCCCAACTAGACAGGATATCGAACAAAACCCCAAGTATCAGGAATGAGTTACATCTTTTTGAGTTATTGGCCAAAAGGGTCCCTCCAAACACTACAAGCTATTACAGAAGCTCTTGGTTACCCTCCACAATCTGATAGTAAGACACTACATAATACTGTTGCAGAAGTTTATTTCCAGTTATGTTTAAAATGGTTGTTTTGTGCATTGTCGGGAGAAGGGCTACCTAAGCCTTTACATTTTGTATTATCTGCAGGTGTTGGCCTTATGTAAAAGATGCTTGATTCCTCAAGATCCGCACATGCTATCAAAAGGACATCTGAAGATGTTCTGTGTCAATAAAAACACCCGAGATCAGACAATCAGCGTTCCATTGTCCAGAATTGCACTTGCCATGACAGCGTGATCCCCTCTGCTGAGGTCTGGCAGGGTTTGCATCTATGAAAATGCCTCCTTGTCTTTATTGCTGAGCAGCACCATAAGGTGAACTACTACATACTACCACTGTAGAACATGGAGAAATTGAGCTGGTATTGTACTAGAAGCTTTATTCCTACTGAGTAAAGTGCTCATAGTGCTGGAAGTTGCAATACATGGTTCTGGTGGAGGAAAGTAATCATCAATATCACTCAGCTGTGAATTCTGAGATCTACAGTAGCAACATGCCTGTATGGCAACTTGTGCAATAGTGGCATAAATCTTTATGGGAGTAGCCTTATATTGGCTTTTAAATCCAACCTTTTGGTTGGAATTAAGGCATATTCTATAAAATGGAACACATACTTGACACCATTAATGAGGACAAGGTCATGGGCTCTCAGGGAAAACTAACTACTATTTTTCTGCTAAATGAAAATAGCAATACAACTCCAGATGACATATTGCTGTAACCATAGAATTTATCAAACTCTTCCCCTCAAGGCTTAGGGATATATGCTGAAGAGGAAGCAGAAAGATTGTAAGAGCTATAGGGGATTGATGACTCCAAGGAAACAGTTGAGTTCAAGACACAACAGGAATGATGCACATATGAACTCACAAAAGGCTGAACCCACAAAACATCAAGCTCAAGACCTGAACAAGTTCAAGCCAAATCTCATCATGGAGAAGAGGAAGTGGAAACAAAGTCCTAGCCCTAGACAATAAGCTATTTGCAATTGGTGGTTTTGGGAGAGTGAAAATAAATTTGCTTCAATGGTGTGACCCTGGATATCACACGTGCATGCATTTGCATGCACACTTGTTTTGTTTTGTTTAACCGAGGGAAAGAAAATGAATTTAGGTGGGTAAGGGGTGGAGGAACATCTTAGAGGAATTAGAAAAGGGAAAAGACATCTTAAAATAAAAAATTAACAAAATTAATGGAAATGTATAAAGTATAAGAAAGGAGCCATCATTCCATTTCATGTCTCCCACTCATTGCAGAAACATTTCTTTCACAATCTTCACAGCCAAACTCCTTTATTGGGGTGTGGTGTTATTTCTAATTTCTTACGTCATCTTCTTGAAAAATATCACCTGGGTGTTGAATTCAAGTCATCAGGTTTGACAGCAAGCACCCTTATCTGATGAGCCATGTCACCAGCCCTCAAGAGTACTTCTTACATGCAGAACAAATTCACTTTCTACTACAGCTTCTATTATTAATGTTTGCAATACCATACTTTTATGTCTTTCTTTTTTAGTTTTCTTTGTGATTCCTTCCTTATTTTGCTGGTATGTACATGTTGGAGTTATACCGTTTCAGATCTCTTTTACTACTAAGGGAATTAGTCTAGTGTCATGGCTTTTATCTATATGCTACAGATTGTTACTTCATTCAAAACCACTAATACATTCTCCTTTGCAGGCCAGGGAGGCCATCTTGGAGAAGGTAATAACTGAACTAAGATTGTGAAGTGAGATTAACACAACAACAGAAAGATTTAGATTGTCTAGTAGTACAGATTTACTAACAGAGCCCTAAATCTTCCCCCAAAGACTTTCAAATACTCTTCATGTAAACTTCATATACATAAGTGGTAGGAAATTAGTAGCACTATTCCATTATTCAAATCAAAATTCCAAGTTACTCAAAATTTCTTTTTTTCTGATTTCAATCATCAGAAAATTCTTCATTAAATCCTGTATGTTCCACCTCCAAAATATATCCAAATTCTGGCCAAACATCCACATTTCTTTGTTGTTATAGTAATAATTCTTTGAGGATTTTATACAATCTATTTTGTTCATATTCTCCCTCAACTCACATACCCAACTGCAGTTCCCCACCCATGTCCTCATTTTAATATTTACTTACTTATTGTTTTTTATGTGTGGAGATATTTAGCCTTCATGTATGTCTGTGTACATACAGTACCCATGGAAGCCAGAGAAGTAAATCAGATCGCCTGGAACTGGAGTTACAATCAGTTGGTAGCTACTATGTGGGTGCTTGGAATTGAACTCTGATCCTCTGGAAGAGTAGTCAATGCTCTTAACAGCAGAACCATCTCTCCATCCTCAGGTCATATTTTTATTTATTTTAAACACACCACATCTAATTTTTGATGCCCAAATATACTTGGGTGGGGGTTCATCCCCTGGAGCATGGTTAATCTACTTACTGACATTTGTTCTCTCAAAGAAAACACTGATTATTATTCTTCCAGAAGCTATCAATTCCTAATAGCTCCCCAGATAGAAATGAGATATTTTTGCAAACCACCCCTCCCCATGCTAGGATTTGCTCTGGCTTGAATTTACACAGACATGTCCTAGGCATGCTGTCACAATCAATGTAAGGTCACATGTACAATTGACCTGTCGTGTTGTAAAAATACTGTCCTAAATATTTGTGTCCTAAAAATTTCTTGGGGGTCAATGGTGGTGTACATCTTTAATCCCAGAATTCAGGAGGCAGAGGCAAGCAGATCTCTGGGAGTTCAGGGCCAGACTGGTCTAAAGAATGAGGTCCAAGACAGCCAGAGTTATAACAGAGAAACCCTGTCTCAAAAAACCAAAAAGTATATAAATAAATAAACAATGTTTCTTTGTAGTTATCTTTTACCTTTGGCTCCTACATTCTTTGCACCCCCTTCTTCAATGATCCCTAAACCTTAGGAGGATTCAGATCTTTCATTTGGGGATGAACACTCTGTGGTCTCTTATCCTTTGTATTTTGACCAGTTGTGGGTCTCTGTGTTAATGATCATGTAAGAAGAAGCTTCTCATCAGAGACATATTAATGGATGAGAGTTATACTAATCTATGGATACAACAATAAATCATTAGGAGTCCATTTAACATATATCTATCTAGCAGGATACTAGTAGTAGGTTCTCCCTTGGGACCTATGACCTATTTAGCACATGTTTTTTTGCCAGGTATGAATTCAATCTTGTGAAGCAGGCCTTCAATCCAATCAGAAAGGGTTTGGTTACTCCAATCACATTTGTGCCACTATTGCACCAGTAAGCATATCTTGTCAGATTAGTCCTTATTGTAGCCTACAGAGTTAAACCACTAGATGAGATTGGGGATGACTTTTCTCCTCTGGTAGTGCATATGGTTTTTTCAAGCACTATGAAAACTAGCCAGTAAGGGTTCCAGTTCAATACCAGCTTTATTTCTCCACATCCTGTGATTCAAGTATGTGATGTTTTAAGCAATAGGGTCTTAGTGTCACATTCTGGAACATAACCAAGAACATTGGCAACAGTCTCTAATGTTTAAGAGTCTGTTGCACCACACTGACAAATAACTCCAAGAGGGCTGATCCATTCGGCACTGGGGGTTTTATTTGTTATTCTGTAGTGTCTAGTAGGAGCATTGCTAAACTGTTAAAGGGTAACCACATATACACTCTTTTCAAATACACACACACACATACACACACACACACATATATATGAAAGCTTTTGCAGTAGTAAGTTTCCATACGGCTTTTTCAAAAACTCTTTAATATTAGTTAACAATTACTGTATTCTCTTTTTTATCTTAGCCTCCTACCACACACCCCATTTACCTCTTTCTGTTCCATTATTCTGGTTTAAATATTTAGGCTACTGTATTCTGTCTCCCCTCCCATGAGAGCATCCCCATGACATCTTGCTAACTTCCTTCCTGATCTCTTGAGTTTTCCCAATGAAATACAGATATTTAAAGATTAAAAGCTAACTTCTGCCCATGAGAGAAAACGTGCAAGGTTTTTCTTTCTGGGTCTATTTACTTGTCTCAGAATGACTATTTCCAGTTCCATCCATTTATTTGCAAATAAATGTAATTATGTAATTTTAGAAGTGAAGGAATTGTAAAATGAAAACTTTAAGACACTGAAAAAATAAATTGAAGACAATATTAAAAGATGGAAAGATGCTCCATGCTCATGGATCGATATGATTAATGTGGTGAAAATGGCCATCCTATCAAAAGCAACCCATAAATTCAACACAATCCACATCAGAATTCCAATACAATTCTTCACAGAAATTCAAAGAATAATCTTAAACTTCATATGGAAACACAAGACTGAGAATAGCTGAAATAACAATAAAATACTGAACAACTGTAAAAATGTGCTGGAGGTATCACTATCCCCAATTTCAAGGTATTTTACAGATCTATGGTAACAAAAACTACATAGTACTGGAATAAAAACAGATCAATGGTTAGAACTAAAGACCTACATACACAGCCACATGATTGTTTAGAAAGAAGTCAAAATACACACTAGAGAAAAGACAGAATCTTCAACAAATGGTGCTGGTAAAGCTACCTGTATGAAAACAAATCTGGATCCTTATCTCTTATCATATACAAAACTCAACTCCAAAAATGGAGCAAAGACCTCAGCATACTATCTGGCATCCCAAATCTGATAGAGGAAGTAGTAGGAAATACATTCAAACTTATCGATGTAGGGAAGACTCTCTGATTTAATAGCTAATAAATTAACTAATAGCTCTAAATTAAGAACAAGCATTGATAACTGAGATTTCATGAAACTAATATGCTCTATAGAGCAAATTACATCATCATTTGAGTTAAGAGGCAGCCTACAGATGGGAAGAAATTTGTTAACAGCTATACATATGACAGTTGCCCCTACAGTCTCAGGTATTGAATGCTTGGTGCTGTTTTGTGAGGTTCTAGAAACCTTAGGAAGTGACACCTGGTGGGGAAAGCCAGTCATTTGGATGTGTCTTTGAAGATTGCACACACTCTTCAATCAATTCCTTCTTCACTCTGTTTCCTCTCCTACATGAAGTGAAGAGCCTGTTTTCCCATAAGCTCCTGATGCCATATTTTTCTTCTCAAGTACATTGGGCCAACTAGCTATAAACTAAAGTTCTTGAATTCATGAACAAAATAAGTCATTAATTCCTTACATTGTCAGTACCAGGTATTTAATCATGAAGATGAAAAAGTAACTAACACAGTTACCAAGAATTTACCCAAGTCACAGCCAGCTCTGTCCTAGGCTACTGCCACACATATTAAATTATATCCTTGACTCTTCTCTTGCCCCTTTGATCTGTTCTCCACATAGCCTCAAAGTGAACTCACATTATTACATCTTCCTGCTTAAAGCCCTCTGCACCTGCTTCCCTTTAATGAATTCTTATGATTCTTGACCTCTTTAAGTAGTTCTGCAAAACCTACTCATCTTTTTTAACTTAATTTCCTACCAATGGTCCAGCAAAAATGGATTTTATTTCTTTTCTGGAACAGACTATGATCCTTCTGTCCTCAATGGGCTTTATGCTCACTGTTCTCTGTGTCATATTTCCTTTCTTTCCTCTGCCTGGAGTTCTCTTGCTCTAGATCTTCATGTAGTTGAACTATTTTTACTTCAAAGATATTAGTTGTTACCTTCTCCAAAATGCCTTTCCTGGTCATTCAACCTCAGCTATGTCACTCTATCATGCTGCTCTCTTTTATCTTCTTTTTAGCACTTACCACGCCAGAATACAGACCACCTCATTCAAAATTTTTATATCTCAAGAGCCTATCATAAAACTGGTAACCAATAGTCTGGCATGATGTTTAATGGATATAGGTGTTCCTGACCAAACCCCAAAACCAAGGTTTGATCCCTGGAAGCCACATGGTGTAAAAGACCAGATCATTTTATGTTACCCTCTGACTTTCAAAGGACAATATGGTGTGTAATGTCCCACAAAATAGTAAAAAATATAAAAGAATAGGTAGAAACAAATACTCACTGATGGAGACATTATTCCATAAGTGCTGTATAAATTGTAATCAATTTGATCACAAAGAGGTTGTTATGTCTAAGTAATATATTGCATGTATCATGCTTTGTGTAAATTGCAGTTTTTTTGTTAAGGTATAATTATATTAAGATCAATTTAAGATAAAATTATTTTTCTAAACTCCAAACTCCAAATCTGTTTTGTTTCTTTTATTTCAAGCACGCACATTAATTCCATAAAAAGACTAAAGTGACCAGTGCATATGACCACATTTTAGACATAGGCCTATTTTTCTGGTCCTTGGATAACACTGTTAAGGATTAAAATCTTGTCTGTTTGTGCTCAGAAGGGCCAGGACTTCTAGGTAACTACAGATTAATACTTCTTTGATGACTTTACTGGTACCAAATCAAAATAATTAACACATGACTTATTGATTTTATTTTCTTTGAGATTATCAATTTGTGAATGTTTAGGTCTCTAGCAAATGATTCATATTTAACTCTATCTTATCAATTCTGACATAAGTTGATAATGGAAAAAGAGGTAACTCATGATATTATTTTTAATGCATTCTTGTGTTTTTATTCTTATGTATTTTCGAAAATGGGAAAAGGGATAGATCTTTAATACATAGCTATTGTATAAAAACCGTTAGTATTTTTGCACATTTCATATCAATCAATCCTCCTTACACTCTCTCAAATAAGATATTAAAAGTGTCTCCCCGGGGCTTCAGACTCTCAGCCTGCTTGCTCATTGTTGTGTAGCTCTGTTTACTTCCAAGGTTTGTATTCGTTCAGAGCACTTGCTGAGAATGGCTCTGATATCAAAGGAATGTCATTTTAAAAATGAAATCTAAGCTAGATAGGAAGCCTCCTGACTGGATATACATTTTGATAAAATACTAGGTTTCAGATTAATACCAGAAGAAATCTTAAAGTAGTATTTCCCTATTTTCTATGAAACTGGTTTTATTTCAGCACTTCCAAACTGTGTGAGAGTAAACTAATTTTCTGGGCTTTATCTAAGTATATTGTTGAAATGTCATGTTTCTATGTCAGTTTTCTCATAGTTTCTAAAGGACAACAAAAATTGTGGGTGATTTTTCCCCCTGGCTGAAATAACTTTTAAACAGAAAAGAATCTTAACTTCCAACTCTACAGATCGTATATAAGCTCTTCAAGTTCAAAACTGATTGTAAGTTTTTCAGTTTCTATTGCCTGCAATATAAAGGTGAAGGAAATCTAAGATTAGACCTTCAAGTGCAAGGAAAATACAATTGGTAGACTTCAGAAGGTATGCATTTCAGTTCACTTCTGTAAAGCTCACTTCAAGTAAAGATATATTTGAGGATTGAAGACATTGATGAAAACAACTATGCATTAATTGACATATTTCTTGTGTACTCTCATGCAAAATTAAAATATTTGAATACAAGATAAAGTAACTGAAATCACATACTCTCCCAAATGTTAAAATTATTTTTCACAGAAAAAGGCATGTATTTCTAATAAAAAATAAGAATATTGAATAACATGTTGCCTGTTACAAGTACATAATGCTTTCTGTATCTAATCCTTAAGCTCCCCTGTCTCTTAACAGTACACAGACATACAGTGATTTGTTTCTTTTTGTCAGAAAAAGTACTACAATTTCTAAAGCTGCCCATTGAGTGTTTCTGAGCTCTAGCCAAGAGCTATTTCAAAATGAGGACAGATTTCTTTTCTCCCTGGGGACAGACAGCATGATGTTTCTCCAGCCTTGCATGCTAAGCCTTTCTGTCTCAGATCTTGCTCAGTATCAGAAGCAAAAAGAGATTACCATTCTGATGCTGACAAAAATCATGGTGAGATTAAATCCATTTTTATTTATTTTATGTTAAATTAAATCATCAATGGTTTTATAACACTGAATTTGGCCATTCCTTTACAGTGAGGCAAAAAAGATTCAACAACTACATTGGAATGGGAATAATCACTCTGTTCTCAGAGATTGGTCAACAATAGGTCATTGTTAATGCAATTGAACATAATTCTGACACATATTCATAATTCTGGTGCTGTCTGCATTGTCATCAAAGAGCATTCGAAGGGAGTACTGTGACTGCTATAGGTTATCCCATCTCATTTTCTTGACACATTTCTGTTAATCAAGCCAACTCCCTTTTCATCCACACCAGCTACAGTGAAACAACAGTGGATTTTGCTAGTGTTGTAAAGTTTTCCAAAAACAGAGACCTTTTCATATTTTCACAGATCCTAGAAAAGTTACAGATGAAGTCCCATAGCCCTTTAGAGAATTCACATGGACCTATACACTAAATGCAAGTATGTCATTTACATTCGTAAGGAGAAATCAAGAAAGACCCCAATGCATATCAGAATCTTTTTCGCATGATACCATTTTATTTCTCTGTGAGGAAGAAACTCACTCGCAGATGAGACAAAAGAGCTAAGCCAGCAGTATAAATAATATATTTATAATGCCAAGCAAATCTTCACTCTCAGGTTCTCCCTAACTTGCTATAGTTCGAGCACCCGAGGAAGCTACTATCAGGCTTCTTCATTTATTTAACTTCAGTTGGTAGAGAACAGGAATGAGCATACGGGAGAGTAAGATATTGTTAGTATGGATTATGTTCTGTAAAAAGAATAGATGTTAACAGATAAGTTTTAAATGTCCTTAATACTAAGTCAAGAAAATTAGACTATGTTACCATTTTGTATTTTTACACATTTGTTTTGACATGTGTGACTTTTTTGGTGTTTTTGTTGTTGTTGTTGTTTGGTTGTTCATTTGTTTTTTTTATAAGACAGGGTTTCTGTTGTAACCCTGGCTCTCCTGGAACTCATTCTGTAGATCAGGCTGGCCTTTAACTCACAGAGATCTACCTGCCTCTGCCTCCTGAGTACTGAGAGTAAAGGTATCCTGAATCACCGCCACCTGGCATGTGTGACTTGTTAAAAAGATTTATTTTTTATTTTTATGTGTATATATGATTGTCTGTGGAAATATGTGACATGAATGCAGAGACTAGAAGAGGGCCTCAGATCCCCTGAAGCTGGAATTACAAGTGGTAAAGTAGTAAAGCAGTAAAGGAACTATCTGCTGCTTGCAATAGGATTCAGTATAACAAACAGAAAATTTCTCTACGACTATAGCTGTTGCCTGCTTAGCAACCTCTATATCAGCTCAGGCAAGAATGGAATATTACACAAAGGAAGGACAAAGGAATGTGTGAGGTTAAGGAAAATGGGGAATTGTTTTCATAACTTCAAAACATAGCTTGAGATGTCAAGTTATATAGGATAAATGACCAAGCATCTAAGAGCAGTCCAAGAAAGAAACAGTGGAGTATGGATTCCAGGCACTAAAAATCAAGATCTAAGCAACAGAGGTAGAGTCTCAAACACACTAGGAATGTACGTAGAATTAAATCAAGGTACCAAGAATCATGAGGTCGGACAGCTAAAGACAGCTAAAACACTGTATCCAGCTCCAAAAGCAATGTGTTAAAATAACGTTATGACGCTTAACGGAGAGTCCAGCGTTGAATTTTCCAATGCTCTTTATTAATCACAAACCATGTCAAATCTCAGGGAATTCTATACACAGGCGGGTAGGCAGAGTCTTCATCTTTCTTCCCCCCAAAAAACCTCTCCTTCCTCCTGCCTTAGGCCTTTTTTCTTTCCCCCACCCCCTCTATCTTTTAGGCCTTCATTACAACACAATGAAACTAGGCTGGGGGTGATCAGAGTCTTTGCTCGTGATCTCCTGTGACCTGCTCGTGATCTGTCACCTTCATTTGTCTATCTGTTCAGATCTCAAGGCTAACACAAGGGTGTGAGGAGGTAGGAAGTAAGGCCTGTACTGCTGCAAGGCATCTGGCTTCCCAGCTACAAGGTATCAAAACCAAAACAGGACACAATAGTAAAGTATCCCACAACAGCAATGAGCTACCAAAGCCACGGCAAAACTTAAGTGATATGACTAAGTGACAAAAGACATTATGTAGATTTCCCTGCTAAGAAATTAACTACATGACATGTAGGGGTCTGAGTCCAGCTCTAGTCCCCGCAATGGGTTCCTCAGCTTCCATGAAGGAGGGTAAACAATCGAAACAAGTGAGCTCAGTACCTCACTCTTCTATGGGACCCTTAGCTGGCAAGCTTAATGCTCTTTTAATAAGACACATAGAATACATCTTATCGTGTTAGAGCTAGCCAGGCAGACTTCTAAAGAACCACGAGACATTCCAGATCACTGCAAAATGCACGAGGCTTTATTGTTAACCGGCGCGCGTCCGGAATTCTTACAGGTCAAGCGTGGTGGGCATCAAGCATGGCGCTGGCGGGCCTCAAACCCTCCGCCCTCAGGGCTTTTATCGGAGTACAGGGGCCGGGGCCTGGGGACAGAGCCCCTCAAATCCTGTGTCCCTCAACCTCGTTGGTCAGGTGTTTGCGCCCGCGGGAACCTGGGTGGGGGTAGTCACTTGGTACCCGTGAATCTTCCCTGTACATGACTGCTAGCAGTCAGGTGAATCTCTAGGTTTTGTATTTCTTAAATCCTTGCAATAAACCTGGGTTGTTCTATTGCAATTTACTTCTGAATATCATAGCTGTGTTTCATTCCAGCCCACAGTGGCCAGCTCAGGGATTAATTTTGCTATTACTATTAGGCTTATGCAGATCTTATTATTGATGAGAAAACATGTGTCACCGTACAGTAAAGATAAGAAAGGGGCAAGGCAGTTAAGGAATTCCAGTTCCTGACAGCGGATGCCCAGGAACCTTGTCAAGCTGAAGCTTCCATAGTCTGGGTAACCTGGATCCCAACAATGACATTCTGGAAAAAGCAAAACACTATGGATAGTAAAAAGGCTAGTGTTTACGGGAGATGGATGAAAAGACAAAGCAAAGATAATTTTTAGGGTACTAGATGATAGACAATTGACATTATACATTTGTAAAAACTCATAGAATGTACACCAAGTCATGTAACATAATGTAACATAAACTACTCTCTTTAGGGAATACGATATTTTAACGCAGGTTCCTTACAGTGAATGTGCCATTCTTACATGAGATGCCAGTAGGAGAACAGTCTGAGTGATGCTGTATGGGTAAGGAGGTACAAAGGAGATCTCTGTACACTGTGCTCAATTTTGTGAACCTCAAACTACTTTTGAAAAAATGAAGACTGTTTAAATAGAATGTTTAAATAGAATAGATGTTGTCATCAAGGTCAGAACAGAACCCGCAGCAAGTTAGCTTCACTGTGCCAAGAGTGCCTGGCTGTTCAAACCAAAACCTTAAAAACAAATAAGCAAGACGTGATAGTAACACACTAAGTGGTATCCTCCATCCAAACTCCTATGTGGAAGCCGTGCTCCCCATTACGGTGGTGTTTGGAAATGTGGCCTCTGGGAGATAATCAGGATCGGGTACAGCCATGGAGGTATATCCTTGAGATGGGATAAGCAACGTGTGATATATTATAGAGTACTCTTTCTCTTTCTCTTGGGGCCCAGTAAGTACAATCCCAAGAAAGAAGTTGTCTGCAGCTCAGGAATAAAACTTTCACCATACTGGCACCTTGTCTGACTTCTAGTTTTCAGAACAACAATAACAACAACAACAACGACAATACACGCTTCTCTTTTGATTAATCCACCTAGATGATATTTTTAATGGCAGTTTGAACAGACCAAAATATACAATATCTACCAGACAAGATCCCACTTGTCATGGAGCAAGACCTCTAAAGTTCAATGAAAAATTTGGGTTTGGTAGACATTCACTGTACTATTTTATCCTTGAAATTTTCTTTGATCTTTATTATTATTATTGTAAGTTTATTTTTTGTTCTCTCATACAACTTATACAATACATCCCATCCCTCACCTTTCCTCCCTCCACCCCCCATCTCTTCCCATCTTCCCCAGATCTACTCCCATCACCACCCACTAATGTCCCCCTTCTCCCCAGAAAAGACCTATCCTCCCAGGGTTACAGTACAATTGGGACATGGCAAAGCAGGATGGAACCAGGCCAGGCACCAATCCCTACATCAAGGCTGGGCTAGGGAGTCCGGCAGGAGAAAAAGGGTCTCGAGGGCCAGTCAAATGGTCAGAGACACCCCCACTCCAGCCTGTAGGAGTTTTTTAAGGACACCAATCTAGACAGCCATTGATGTATTTAGGGGATTCTACAGGTTCCGTGTCTATGGCTTCAGTCTCTGAGGGACCCTAAGAATGCTGGTCAGTTGACAGTTTGCAGCTTGTTCTCCTGGTGTTCTACGCCCCTCTGGTTTCCGTCATCCCCCCTCTCCCTCTTCTGTGGGGTTCCCTGATCTCTGTATGATGTTTGGCCCTAGGCCTCTCCAGATGTTCCTCTCAGCTACTGAGGGGGACCTTTCTGGTGAGGACTGGGTTAGGTATCGATCTATGAACAAAGCATGACATCATTAGAAATAATCTCTGGGTTATCCAATCTCTAGTCCCTGTCTTGTCCTGCAGTTTGCTCTCATTCTCATCCTTCCCCACTCTACCTACACCCTCTGTTCAATTTCCACCATACCAGGGAGACCTTGTGTCCCAACGGGGATCCTTCTTGTTGCATAGTTTTTCTGTCCTTTGCTTAGCAGTTTATATCAACGTATAAGAGAGCACATACCATGTTATTCTTTCTGTGACTGTTACCTCACTCAAGACAATTTTTCTAGTTCCATCCAATTGTCTGCAAAGTTCATGTAGTCATTTTTTTAAAATGGCTGAGTAATACTCCATTGTGTAAATGTACCATAATTTCTTTATGCACTCTTCAGGGAAAGGACATCAAGGCTGTTTCAAATGTCTGGCTATTATGAATAAAGAAAGCAGCTATGAACATAGTTGAGCAAGTGTCCTTCTGGTAGGATGGAACATCTTTTGAGTATATGACCAGGAGTGGTATAGCTGGGTCTTTAAGTAGGTCAATTTTCAATTTCCTAAGGAATCACCATATTGATTTCCATAGTGTCTGTACAGGTTTGCATTCCCAACTGCAATAAAGGAGTGTTCTCTTATTCCACATCCTTGTTAGCATGAGCTATCCTTTGTGTTATTGATCTTCGTCATTCTGACAGGTCTAAGGTAGAATCTCAGAGTAGTTTTGATTTGCATTTCCCTAGCTTAAGGATATTGAACATTTCTTTAGATGTTTCTCAGCATTTGAGATTCCTCTTTTGAAGATTCTTTGTTTAGATCTATACCCAATTTTTAAAATTGGATTGTTTGATTTCTTGATGTCTAGTTTCCTGAGTTCTTTCTATATTTTGAATATTAGCCCTCTATCAGAAGTGAAGCTGCTGAAAATCTTTTCCCATTCTGTAGGCTGATGTTTTGTCTTATTGACAGTTTGCTTTGACTTAAAGAAGCTTGTCATTTTCATAAGGTCCCATCTATTAATCGTATACCTTAGTGCCTGAGCTATGTTGTTCTCTTAAAAAAGTTTTCTCCTGTGCCTATGCATTCAAGGCTTTCCCCCTCTTTCTCTTCTATTATGTTTAGTGTGTCTGGTTTTATGTTGAGGGCTCAGATACACTTTGACTTGAATTTTGTGCATGATGATAAATACGGATTAATTTGCCATTTTCTACATGTAAATATCTAGTTAAACCAGCACCATTTGTTAAAGATGCTTTCATTGTTCCATTTCATATTTCTGGCTTCTTTATCAAAGATCAGGTGTTCATAAGTGTGTAGATTTATGTCTGGATCTTTGATTCAGTTCCATTGATCAACATATCTGTTCTTATGCCAATACCATGTAGTTTTTATTACTATAGCTATGTTGCACAGCTATAGTGATAGCTTTACCCCCAGAGGTTCTTTTATTTTTTCAGGATTACTTTGGTTATCCTGAACTTTTTGTTTTTCCATATGAAGTTGAGTATTGTCCTTTCAAAGTCTATAAAGAATTGTGTTGGTATTTTGATAGTAATGGCGTTGAATCTGTAGATTGCTTTTGGTAAGAGGGCCATTTTTACTATTAATCCTACCAATCCAGGAGCATGGGAGATTTTTCTATCTTCTGAGATCTTCTTTAGTTTCTCTCTTCAAAAACTTGAAGTTTTTTCATACAAATATTTTTTCTTGCTTAGTTATAGTCACCCCAAGATATTTTATGTTATTTGTGGCTATTGTGAAGGGTGCTGTTTCTTTTCCAATCAATTTTTCATCTGGAAGGCTACTGACTTTTTTAAAATTGATCTTATAGCCAGCCAGCCCCTTTGTTGAAGTTTCTTATCAGCTGTAGAATTTCCCTGGTAGAATTTTTAGAGTCGCTTACATAAACTATTATATCATCTGTAAATAAGGATAATTTGACTTATTCCTTTCCAATTTGTATCCCCTTTATTTCTTTTAGTTGTCTTATTGCTCTAGCTAGGACTTACAGTACTATGTTGAATAGGTATTGGGGAAAGGGGACAACTTTGTCTTGTTCCCAATTTTAGTGGAATTGCTTTGAGCTTCTCTCTCTTTAATTTGATTTTGACTGTGAACTTGCTGTAAATTGCCTATATTATGTTTAGGTTCGTCCCTTGTATCTCTAATCTCTCCAAGACCTTTATTATAAAGGGGTGTTGGATTTTGTCAAAAGTTTTCTTGGCAGTGAGATGACCATGAGGTCTGTTTTGTTTTGTTTCGTTTTTTCTTTCAGTTTGTTTATATGGTAGATTACTCTGATTGACTTTCATATGTTGAACCATCCCTGCATCTCTGGGATGAAGCCTACTTGATCATGTTGGATGATTTTTTTTGATGTGTTCTTGGATTTTGTTTGTAAGAATTTTATTGAGTATTTTTGTATCTATGCTCATAAGGGAAATCGGTCTGTAATTTTCTTTTTTCTTTGTTGAATCTTTGTCTGGTTTGGGTATCAAGGTGATTGTTGCCTCATAGGATGAGCTTGGAAGTGTTCCTTCTGCTTCTAGTTTGTGGAATAATTTGATGAGTATTGTATGTTAACTCTTCTTGGAATAGAATTCTGCAGTAAAGCCATCTGGCCCTGGGCTTTTTTTGGTGGGGAGAATTTAACTACTGCTTCTATTTCCTTGGAGGTTATAGGTCTGTTTAAATTGTCTATATGATCTTGTTTACCATTAATAGGTAGAAAAATGTTCATTTCTTTTAGATTTTCCAATTTTATAGAGTACAGGGTTTTTTTTTTTGTTTTTGTTTTTGTTTTTTTAAAGAGACCTAAAGATTCTTTTGATTTCCCTGGTGTCCGTAGTTATAACCCTTTTTTCATTTTTCATTTTGTTGGTTTGGATATTCTCTCTCTGTCTTTTGATTAGTTTGAATAAGGATTTGTCTATTTTATTGATTTTCTCAAAGAACCAGCATTTTGTGTCATTGATTCTTTGAACTGTTCTTCTTTGTTTCCATTTTATTGATTTCAGGTCCTCAGTTTGATTATTTCTTGTCATCTACTCCTCTTGGATGTGCTTACTTCTTTTTATTCTAGAGCTTTCAGATGTGCTGTTAATTTGCTAGTATGTGATCTCTCTACTCTTTTTTGGTAGGTACTTTGTGCTATTTTCCTCTTAGCACCACTTGCATTGTGTCCCATAGGTTTGAGTATATCGTAGATTCATTTTCACTGAATTCTAGAAAATCTCTAATTTCTCTCTTAATTTCTTGACCCATTCACCATTCAGTAGGGAGTTATTCAATTTCCATGAGTTTGTAGGCCTTCTGTTGTTCTGTTGTTATTGAATACAACTTTAATCCATGATGATCTGATAGGATACAGGGGGCATTAATGTATCTATTGAGTCATGCTTTGTGTCCTGTTATGTGGTTGATTTTAGAGAAGGTTCCATGAGATGGTGAAAAAAGGGTATATTCTTTTGTGTGTGGGTGAAATGTTCTGAAAATATGTTAGGTGCATTTGGTTTATAACATTTGTTAGCTCCATGTTTTTCTGTTTAGTTTTTATCTGGTTGATCTGTCCATTGGTGAGAGTGATGTCTTGAAATCTCCCACTATCAGTGTGTGTGGGTCAATATGTGTTTTATGCTTCAGCAATGTTTCATAAACATGGGAGCCCTTGTATTGGATGCATAGACATTGAATTGTTGTCTTGGTGGATTTTTCCTTTTCTGAATATGAAGTTTCCTTCTCTATCTCTTTTGATTAGTTTTGTTTGAAGTCTATTTTGTTAGATATTAGAATAGCTGCACTAGTTTGCTTCTTGGGCACATTTCTTTGGAAAATATTTTCACAACCCTTTACTCTGACATAATGTTTATCTTTGAGGTTGAAGTGCATTTCTTGTATGCAGCAGAAGGATGGATCCTGTTTTTGCATCCATTCTCTAGTCTGTGCTTTAATTTATTGGGGAATTGAGTTCTTTGATGTTGAGACATATCTATGACAAATGATTATTAGGTTCTGTTATTTTGTAGTTGTTGGTTGTGTTCGTGTGTGTGCCTGTGAAGAGTGTTTGTGTCTCCTTTCTTTTGATTCTGATGGGGTGAGGTTATTTATTTCCTGTGATTTCATGAGTGTATTTCTCCTTGGGTTGGAGTTTTCCTTCTAGCATCTTCTGTAGGGCTGGATTTATGGATAGATACTGTTTGAATTTGGATTTGTCACTGAATACTTTGTTTTCTCCATCTTTCTATCTTTTATCTGCAGACAGGAGAATTTAATCTCCCACTAGGTACAGTAGAATTTCTCAAGGCCTCACCAAGTTTTAAATATCTACAATCCAAACTGCTTTGAGAATGAGTGCTTTGTTACTCTTGTTGAATAGCTATTCTTTGCTATGGAAGATACAGAAATCTTTAAAAATATAAATGTAACTATGTAACTGGGGGAGGGAATATAACTACAAATCACACTGTGCCCTTTGTAGTAGATGAAAATGCAAGTGGAAACAGAGATAATATGGATATGTATGATGCTTTATTTTGTCATTATTAAAATTACTTACTTCAAAGAAGACTTGCCCTCTAGTGGCTTTTTTCCCTAGTTTTGCTGAATAATTATCCATTTATAAGACATTCTATACTTACTATAGTTCTCATTTCTAGATTAAATTAACAGTTGGTCTTGTATTTTGTTATTTGTTTTTTGCTCTACTCAGGGAGCAATGGATAGAATCTGGCTTATACTCCAAGGAATAGTGCTCAAGAGCAGTGGTTCTCAGCAGAAGTTACCTAAGACCACCTGCAAGTCAGATATTTACATTACAATTCATAACAATAGCAAAATTACAGTTATGAAGTAGCAAGGAAAATAATTTTATGGTTGGAGTCACCATACATGAGGACCTGTATGAAAAGGTTGCAGTGTTAGGAACATTGAACCACTGTTCTAGAGGCTTCTGAAGGACTGTGGTATAGCTTGCCCACATTTTCTGTGAAGGCAAGTAAAGAGGAAGATAGTGTGAGGTGAATATTCTGCCTCTGTGACTACAGACACCCATATGTGCAGGAGAATGTAGCTGCTACCTATGCTTCTGTTAGCCTTAGAAAGAAAATAAAGCACAGAAATAGTTTTTTGGCATGCTTAAGGCAACAACCATAATAGGCACTAAAAATGAACTTAATTTTCATTAAAGGAAAATCAAAATTTCCACAGGCATTGAAAGAAAGAAATCTGAGATCTCAAGTAGGGATGGAAAGTGGAAGGGGTCTTTCAGGGCACTGGTAGTAGTGAGGAATTCAGTAACCCCTTGGTAACCTGTGGTGACACCAAAGTGAACCTAGAATTTGACTGTCACATTTCCCCAGCTTGACATTAGTTTGCTGTTTCCAGAGGAACTCTTTAGCCTCATAAAAATCTCTGTAAGAAAAAGCTACTCTTCTCCAACAGTACAATTCATACATATATAAAACATATATATCGTATAAATACATAATATATATAAATTAATACATATATATCAACTAATATATATGTATATATATCAACAACTTATAACACCATTGATGAGCACCTCATAAATGCCAGAAATTAAATGTTATTTAATACTTAAACTTATCCAGTTTTTATATAGAATACAAATTCAAATTTGATAACTATGCTTGGTATGGTAGCACACACCTTTAATTCCGGCAGTCAGGGAGGGACAGAGGCAAGGGGATCTCTATGAGTTCAAGGCCAGCCTGTCTATATACTAAGTTCCAGGACAGTAAGGGCTACATAGTGAGATCCTGACTCAAACAAACAAACCAAGAAGAAATTGGTAACTAACTTGACAAATGTCTTGAAACAAGCACAGATGACAGGATTTTGTGATTCTAAACTACAGCCTGTTTAGCCATAATTGTATGATGTTGTATTTTCCACAACTACTCAGAAATTAGATAATTTAAATTTAAAATAACAATAAAGGGATTTTTACGTTATTATTTTCTCTGGCAAAGAAATAAGTGATATTTGTTATTTTCTTTTTGTTTGCTTTTAATATATATTACACATTTTCCCTTTTATTGAAAAGATTGTTTTCTCATACAATATATCCTGATTACAGTTTTCGCTCCCTCTGCTTCTCCCAGTTCTTCCCCACATGCCCTCCTACCCAGATCCACTCCCTTTCTGTCTGGCATTAGAAAAGAACAGGCCTCTAGCAGAGAACAGCAAACCACAACAAAATAAAATATAATAAGATTTAAAAAATCATATTGACATTGGACAAGACAAACCAACAAAAGAAAAAGAGCCTAAAAGAAGGCACAAGAATCAGAGACACCTTTTGTTTGCATACTAAACCAAAAGCTATACTATATATGCAGAGAGCCTGGTGCAGGCCTGTGCAGGCCCTGTGCAAGTTGCCACAGTCTCTGTGAGTTCATATGAACTTTGCCCAGTTGATTTAGAGAGCCTTGTACTCCTGGTGTCCTTCATTCCCTTTGGCTCTTACATTCTGTCTCCATTTCCCTAGGGTTCTCTGAGATTTGATGGGGAGCTGTGTGTTCTAAGATATCTCTCTCTCTCTCTCTCTCTCTCTCTCTCTCTCTGTGTGTGTGTGTGAAAGGGGGGTCTGCCTGTGGGTCTCTGTATTTGTTCCCATGAACTACAGGAGAAAGCTTCTCTGAAGATGGCTGAATAAGGCACTCATCTATGAGAATAGCAGAATATCATTAGGAGTCGTTTTATCTCTACCTTTATTATTTTTTTAGACCAGTAGCCTTTGATTTTACCTGGGCTATCTAGTCTCTGCTTATTGGTCATGCAAGCAGTGTTGGGTATGGGTTCTAACTTGTGGAGTGTGCCTAAGTCAAATCAGACCTTGGTTGGTTACTCCCAAGTACCAATTTTCAACATAAACAGGTATGAATCTGAATGAATCTGGCAGAAGCAGTGGCTGGGGTCTCTGCTGGAGTGGCTTTTAAGAAAAAAAAGAGGAAAACAGTCAGTAAAGGCAGGAGGATCTCTGTGAGATCAATGCCAGCCTGGTCTGCAGAGTAAGTTCCAGGACAGTCAGAGTTACAACAGAGAAACCCTGTTTTGAAAAAAACAAAAAATAAAACAAGGAGGAGGAGGAGAGGAAGGAGGAGAAGGAGGAGAAGGAGGAGAGGAAAGAGGAGGAGGAAGAGGAGGAGGAGAGGAAGGAGGGGGAGGAAGAGGAGGAGGAAGAGAGGAAGGAGGAAAGGAAGGAGGAGGAGGAGAGGAAAGAGAGGAAGAAGAGGAGAGGAAGGAGGAAGAGGAGGGCGAAGGAGGAGGAGGGGGAGGAGGAGAGGAAGAAGAAGGAGGAGGAAGAGGAGGAGGAGAGGAAGGAGAAGGAGGAGGGGGAAGGAGGAGGAGGAGGGGGAGGAGCAGAGGAAGGAGGAGGAGGGGAAGGAGGAGGAGGAGGGGGAGGAGCAGAGGAAGGAGGAGGAGGGGGAAGGAGGAGGAGGAGGAGGAAGGGGAGGAGGAGAGGAAGGAGAAGGAGGAGGAAGAGGAGGAGGAGGAGAGGAAGGAAGAGGAGGAGGGGGAGGAGGAGGAGAGGAAGGAGAAGGAGGGGGGAGGAGGAGGAGGAGGAGGAGAGGAAGGAGGAAGTCCGGGCCAGGATGAGTTGGTTAGTTCTGATTGGACATATTGGTCAGTGTAGCCAAATCAGCTTTATCCTATCATATTTTTCAGGCGGTTGTAGATCAAAGATGAAGGATTCTGACAATCCAAAACATGGCTCTGACAGGGTTCTTCCTCCCCGCCACTCCCTTCCTCTTTGCTAGACTTAGCTTTCCCACCTCCGGCATGGGACTGCCCTCATCACCTGACTCTAGGCAGAGGAATTTCTCCACAATACCAACCCAGAGGACCAATCAGAACTTGCCAAGGTGAAGGTTCTTTGGAGCCACTAACTTGATCTCTCTATGTTCAATGAGTTGTTTGGGTGTTGACTTCAGCAATGGGGCCTTCCTGACAGTTTGTGGAGGGAAATCTATTGTCTTGGCAACATGGTGGATTGTTTGGGGATTTCTATGGGACAAGTTTGGCTGGCAACTCAATTGGATATTACCCAGTCCCAGTACTGGAAGCTTCATTTGGTGACAAGAGCTGTCCACTTGGGACTTTGTTTCCCCCCTTTATTTGAAGACCTCATTAAGATTACTTTCACTATATTTTAGCAAATTTCCACTGCACTAGTTTTCATATCATATTTCAAATGCCCCTCAATTTTAGCTGTCTCTCCTGTACTCAGAATTTTATATTATAATATCATGCTTATAAGAATTAAGATAAGATACAAAATTCCAGAGAAATATCTGTATATTTGGCTATAAGGTGATAGAGTTCATGACTTTCTTTATTTTCATTCTATTGGATGTCTTTGAACAGAAAAGAGTAATATTCCTACTTTGCAACCTCTTCTATATTACTCATGATAGCACTGTTTATAAGTAAGGTTTTTCAGGAAATATAGAATAAAATATAAAAGTGAAATCTAGAAACATTTCTATTTGTATTAACTTAATCCCACATGTTTGCAATGTGAGGGCCCAGAATGCATGCTTGCAAATCTATCCTCAAGGCTGCTTCTTGTTGTGCTAATCCTTTTCTGGAACACAAATCCTTCCCATCTGCATTCCTGTTAACCATAAGTACTACCTCCACTAAGGTTTAAATGGCTTCTCTTTCCAGTGAAGCTGGTCTCTTGAGCATGCAAATAACCCTACTGTCAATCTGCTGCTTCATTCAAGAACAATTTCTGTCTGATGAGACTCTCAGCCAGGCTGTGGCTATCAAAACCTGCAAAAATATTTTATTGAAGTTAGGAAATTTTAATCATCTTAGCCTTGATTTTTTTTTTAAACTAGATTTCTAGATTTCAACCTTAAACAGAATCTTATTAAGTGCACTAGAAATAGAGTTTAGAAAATGGACTCAGAATCTTGGAGTGTATCTGCAGGGTGAAATCCCTTTTATCTCTTTTCGTTTACTCTCCTGCCCACCATACTTTCACCCAAATGTCCAGCAGTTGAAATAAACTCCATAGGAATTTACAGGACCTGGTGAACAAAAAGAGACATTAAATTTCATCCTCAAACATTAGGACTTAATGATTCAAATGAATCCCCATGGCAGGATGGGTGGAAGAGCTCCCAGTGTGTGTACATTGTGCTGTCCTGCTCCATTACCATTCTACCAACCAACGCAACTGGCATCAAAATTCACACAACCATATGGCCTAATGCCATCAACCTGTCCTTTGGCATCAAAACCAGCTACATTTTCTTCCACAGGAGAGTGAAAACATCATTCAAACATAATATAAAAAGTATCCAAATATAGAATTTCTTTTCTTACACTTTTTTTTCTATTTTTGCTTTGCAGTAAATTCCATAATGAAAATCTGGGAAGAAATAACTAATCATTGTCCTTACCCCTTTCCAAGTGAATTTGTGAATCTTCTGGTCTGCCCTTTTATCAAAGAATCACCAGATTTGAAAGCCTGCAAGATCTGACTCAAATTCACCCCCATTCTACCCTAATCACAAAAGCACAATGCTTTTTGCATTTTTAAGCAGAATATGACTTTGGTGTGGAAGTTCTTTATTTTGATACAAATCTCATCATGCACAAAAACATGAATAGTCAGTATTTCATCATGTATCATACCGTTCATCTACAATAACCAATTTACTCCAAGATTTATGACATTACCACCAGCCGCTGCTTAGCACTGCCAAAGCTGATAAAAAATCCACTATATTTATTAAATTATTCTGAGAAGGTAAGAAGGAGGTATATGTAAAGATGTACTGTTGACTATGTTCTTGCATAACTGCAAATGGAAGCACAGGGCTATAAAACAGCCACAGGAAACTTAAGGAACCACATGCTAGCAAAATGTGGCTGAGATTTGCCAAAGCTCCTCTTTCAGAACACTTCTTTTTTCTTAGATTATATGAAAATGTTCTCTCCTTCATATCTTTGACAACTGTCAGTGTTAAGTTTCCATTAAATGCAAATTTGACCTTTTATAAAAGTATGTTTAAAGTTAACATCACAGTGCATCAATTAGACTTCTGTGTGCTCTTAAGAGGCTGAATAACTGCACTCAATTAGAAGCTACCTTGTGATATATTTTTTAAAAAATACCAGGATTCTCATGAAGTTTGCTAATTACAACAAAAGTCAGATTCCATCCTCATTTTGTAAGTAAATCTGTCCCACTATTTATTTCCTTGCTTGGTTCCTTTTCCCCCAGAATTCTGCTACTTGAAATTAACAGCACCTGACATTCTCTGTTGCACCACTCTGGTTACCAGGCATTAGAAATGTAGTAGCATAGAAAAAGAAAATTTCAGGGCATTTTAATTACTATGCTCGAAGTTTAGAAATTTTAGTCATAGCAATATACTCTTGCAGATATGTTTTCTACATTTTAATCACTCAAGTAATTTCCATTTTCTTAATCTGATTTTGATCTATACCATCACTCTGCATGTTGCGAGGAAGTGATATTTTCACCATTCAAAGCATGTAGAAGTTTGACTTCTCTAGCAATATTATTAGCTGTTGTGAGTTGAAGAACAACTCACAGTACAGTACAAGAATCCGGGGCTTTAGATTCTACAAAAATCTTAATTTTGTTTTCAAAGTATTTTTGATAAATCTACAAAGGCTTTTTAAACTACTGACAAATGAAGTTTGAAGCCATACACTGATGTTTTCTATATCATGCTGATTTTCCCAAAAGCTCCTCTGTTAAGGGTACCTGAAAGTTACTGAGACATGTACAACTCAGCCTGTCCTTTCCCTAAATGTTCTCAGGAGAATGCTGTACACTGAAGCTTGTTTTATTTCACTTCTTGTCTGTAGATTTTTCCCATGACTGTCAAGTTGCACCATCACCACTTTGGAATTCCCAGTGGTACTTCAAACAGCATCTTTTTCTACTGCCCCAGTCTTCCCTGTCTCAACCATCTCTGTGTTCTCACATTTAACACTAAGTGACCACATTTCCTCATTCAGCTGAATGAAGTAAAGACCTCTGATTTTCCATAACATCTTCATCTTTGCATTAATGGCTTTTTTTTTTTTTTAGCAATTTCTCCACTAATCGCACTGAATATCTGTAAGTGTGTGTATTCATTTTGAGTTTTGAATCTGCAGTTGATCAAAATTTTTATAAATTAATAAAGATATTGCTGCTCTAAGAATAACACTCTTGTCTGAATAGATATCACTAATTGAACAATAAAATGAAAGTAACTCTCAGTATGACAACTGAGAGTCAAGGACAATGTCAAGGACAATTTTATTTATGATAATAATTGTACAGACTTTCGAGCTTCCATGAGCTATTTAATACACATATACAGTAAGTAACAACCAGATCACAGTAGTTAACATTTCTATCTCTGTAAGCTTTCTTTCAAAGCATGTTTTGGATCACTTTGACTCTTGATGTGGCAAACAAAAAGTAATTGGTGTAGAATAGGGGGACTATTGAATGTTGTGAAACAGAGAACATTCTGTAACCCTGATGTTCTCCATCTATCTTAAGAATCCTTATATAGAGTAATGCTCACATGCATTAGTTTTATCATTAGCTTATTCCTGGCACACCTTCAGTGAGTATTAGCATATAGCCATGAAAATGAATGTGACATTTATACAACAGATAACATCTTGAAAATAAACTACAAATCCTTACCAGACTTGGTCCCTTAGAAAAAAATTAATAGCAAAGCCCATTATTTATACTTTGTATAGAAAGTGCTGGAAATGAAAGGCTAAATTATTGTGCAATAACTGAGTTCAAGAGAGGTACCTAGTTGTATCGAAGATGATAAATATATGATTATAGTGCCAAGGTGAAAATCAATATTATCAAATCCAATGATATATGGAGTATATCATTCTCTTTTACAAAATACTAGAGAAAGTTTGGTGATTTAGCTCAATTGATATAGTGTTTGCCTAGCACACAGGCAGCCTGAGATTTGATATGCAGATTATCACATGCCTATAATTACACACTTGGGAGGTGAAGGCAGAAGGATCAGAAATTAAGGATAATTCTTGGCTATTTAGTGAGTTTGAGGCAGTGAAACACTGTTTTCCAAACATAATAAATTAGTTGAGTCATAACACATGAAGTCATGTTGTGCCAGTGTATACAAGAGCTGTGTTAAGTTCAAGTTTGACCAAAATCCCTGCATGGAGGGAGAAGGTGATCAAGAAATATCACTCCTAGCTGAGGAGCTTTTGGTAATTAATTGCTACCAGGAAAAGGAGAGTTAGTTTTCTTTAAGGGTGTGGGTCCTGAGAGTTTGACCACACTCCAGTGGATGTCCATATACCTAAAAGTATATACTAGCACTAATTGGAATCAATAAGTTTACAAACAAAATGACAAAAAGTTGGGTGGTTCTGGAATGGTTGGGGTGGATCTGGAAAGATTTGAGTGAGGAGTAAATATAATCAAAATATAAAATATGAAATCCTCAAAGAATTAATTGTAGATGTTTTTAAGGTTCAAAGGTTTTTTTTTTTTATTATTATTTTGCCAGTTCAATCACTGATCTTAGTCCTGGAGCCCTGGAGCATTTCTGCCTCTATACAACCTAAAATGTTTAAGCCTAGAATTGGAAGGCTTCAGCCTCAGCCTTTCTACAATCTAAAACTTTTAAGCCTCCAAGGCTTACTGCTGACTGAGTCACTTTGACTAGCTCCTTCAACCTCAGAGCTCTACTGAACTCAACTGACACTTTTGGTTCATCTCAACTCACTCACTGTTCTGGCACCAAGCAGACTGATTCAAACTAACATTATGTACCAGCTGACTGTTTCTAACTGAACTCTTATGACTTTGGCAGATGCTGGCTGACTCCTGCAACTTCTCTGACTGAATGGCTCTGTTTGGCTCCATAATGACTCTTTCTGTTAGCAGACTTTCTCCCAAACTCACTCTTCCTTCTACTGAACTGCTTCTGTATCTTGTCTAAGACTGTTTCTGTGTCTCTTCCTTAGACAGACTTCTTCTGGGTCTCTTTACCTTTGTGTCTTCTCTCTCTCCAAGCTCTCATTGCTCCACACTGCCTCAGTCAGCCTCTCTCTTCTCTGCTTATCCTCAGTCAGACTGCTTCATTGTCCTTGTGTCTTCTTCTCTCCCTGCCTCTCATCCTGTGTGCTGCCTCTCTAACTCTCTGTGCTGAGAGCCTACTTTTATATCCTGAGAGTTGAATGAGTCCTCACTGTGACTCATTCTGCCAATTCTTCCTCTGATTTGTGACTTTGTCAGTCCTTCACTCTGACTCTTCTCAGACATCATTTCCTGTCTGACACTGACTCCTTCTGAGCTCTGCTTCCTGTCTCCCAAATGCTGGAATTAAAGGTGTGTGCTACCACTGCTTTCTGAATACTGGAATTAAAGTTGTGTACTAACATTCTTTCTACTCTTGAGTAGTCATGCTTATGGACTAAAGGATTAAATATTCCTCTCCAGTTAATTTTTAAACATTGAAGAAAAAGCAATGCAACAAATTTCAAACTGCAGTATTTATTAGGTTAATATATGAATTATCTGAAAATATTGGTTACATAGTAAAAACTATGAAGCTACCTTAATTCTGAAATTAACCCCATGAGAATATTTTGAAAAAGAGAAATTACCTAACAGACCAAAATGTTTTAAAGTTTCTCAAAGTGGAACTATTTATCAAAGCACTTGGCATGGATGCCTGATGATCTGAGTTTAAGTCTTGGAACTTACATATAAAGATATATGTGGCGGTACATGTCCTCAGTCTTAGCACTCTTAAATGTAGACGTGAGACAGTCAAAAGAATTCACAAGTTTTAAGGCCAGTATGTAGTACATTGGCAGAAACAAGAGAGACCATGCCTCAAAACAAGGTGGAAGGAGAGAAGTGATGTCTGAAAGGTTATCCTGTGACTTCCACATGTATGTCATAGCATTCATAAATACCAACCCCACACAAACATGTCCAATATATTCTTTTAAAATATGATGTAATTTTAAAACTTAGTAATGCATTTTCTAGACACATGGTCCTACCTAATAATTTTATATGAACAAAGTACCAAGTAGAAAATTGAAATCTTTTATGCAATTATTTTGTTTGTTTGGATGAATTTGTGTTCAGCTAAATTGGCTGATATGGTTGGCACCTTTGTGTACAAGGCACTTAATAGTCCAAAGTAGAGAGTACCATGATTGATGCTTATAAGGTAAGAATGTACTCCCATCATGCAAGTAAAATTTCTGAATCTTAACCACTGTGGGAGGTCAATAAAGACACTTACATCTGGCAGAGAAATAATCTGCAAGAGACAAGAAGGAAACCCAGTTTAGCACAATTTAGTTGGCTGGTGTGGTGCTGGTACAAACTTCTAGTGTCTGACCGTAGACAGTTTATTTTACCCATATTTAAGTACAGCACAATTTTGGAAAAAAGTTTCCTGAAGACAATTAACTCAGTCTCGTGTGTACAACAAAGCTTACAGCATGTTTACATTGAAACTCTTTACAAAGTACATATAGTTTCTTCCATAAAGATTGGATCTGTTTATTAAGAAACAATGTTCAAGATAAGGGTCTAGGGAGAATGACAGGTAAACAAAGTGGGCTGTGGGATAACACAGAAGTTAGACTGTTATAAAGTATAAGTGGCATCTCTCATAAGGATGGGATTTATGGACTGAGAAGAATGCTTAAGATTTGATGTGTGTAGTGTGTGTGTGTGGAACAAACAAATACAATGGTCTGGGAGACTGGGGTGAAGCCTAGCCCTACAGATAGCAAAGGATCACCAGGTTGTAAACTATATCCTTTCCAGAAATTCTGGATGAAAAAACAGGTAAACATCTTCCTTTGAAGAGATAAACATGCATGTTTAACCATCCTGGATTCCCTAGTGCTTATCTGTGTGCACAAGGACTCCATACCCTTTACACACCAAAAGCTACATAAAATTAATCAAAAGTTAAAATGCGCAAAAGTTCTTTAGATCAAAGTTTTAGTACTATGATTTAATGGCAGAAGTATATTTTTCTACTATTTAATAATTGACATACTTATAACTTGAAATATATTTGTGTTCAAAACATTCCTTAGGTTTCCATACAGTGTGTCTTTTTTTTCTCACATATACACCTAACTGCAGACAAACTACTTTACATACATGAAATATACCATGTATTTTACAAATTGTTAAGTTATATTAAGTAATAAAATTAAATTTCACATATTTTGAAGGGTGAGAAAAAAGTCATCCTGTTCTTTACTGAATCCACAAATACAATCCTGTGCTCAGTCAATGCTTACTGTACTCTAATGGTTACTGACACAGAGTCAGTGAGCACATTCATGAAACAAAATGCATGTGAAGAGCTTCTGTTACCAGAGCTATGCGCATTGCTGCCCATCAACCTGCTTTTTTGACATAGGCCAGACAAAGCTTTAAAAGTCACAGTCCCTTATTTCTTTTTTTAAAAGGCAGCAAACTAAGAAATCGCTAGAAAACATCCAGAGCAGATCGAAGAAATAGGTTGTAGCCTGGAATAGGTTTATAAAGGGTCTGGAGCAAAGATCCCCCCAAAAAAGCAAACAATAACAAAAACCCATCATAAAACCCTTCTCAAATGAGGAATAGAACCTGAGACAGATAGATTGTAACAGTTGCTTGAACTTCAAATTGTCTAAATTTTTTAAATTGTAAAGGAAAAATAATCTTTAGATATACAACTTTACATTTTTCTTCAAAAGTGAAAGCCAAATTCTGAAGTTGAAGACAGAGAATCAAATAATTTTTGAGAAAACAGATTTGGTTTTAGCAGGCTTCTTCTTTTTATATATATTAGGGAATTCAGAATGTGCTTAGCGTAAGAAGATTTAAATGTGGAATGATTTCAAGTCTCAAATGTGCAGCTAAAATATTTAAGGCTTCACAGATTATATATGCCAAGTACTTTGAACTTAGAGACAGCCATCAACCTCCCCCTTCCCAGATTAGCCACCTGTGGCATGGGGTAGGAAAAATGAAAAGGAAGAAAACATCTAAATTTCTTAGACTCCTAAGATGTGACCAATTAGAAAGACATGGAATTGGATTTATTAAAGGATATATGGCTTCCAGTTAAGTCATTTTGGTCCTGTTCAATAGAATAGACTTTATTCATAAATTATCTGTTCACTAATCTGTTAACACCTATTAATAGAATTGTAAAAAATTAAAAATAATTAAAACACTATAATCTCTGCATAGAAATCTAAGAAAAAATTTAGTTAATCTAATGTATTTGGAGTCTATTGGCCCAAACTGGACATGTTAGAAATATATAAGCCAATTTTTTGTAAAGTTCAAACTCCAAACTGCGTATAAAAGCCCCAGAACTAATGGGTATTGATATTATTTTATTGTACATTATAATTACCTTCACATGTATTATTTTGGAGATAGGGTCTCACTATATAGCCCAGATTGGCCATGACCTCACTTATGTACCCTAGACTGGCTTCAAACTTATTATGTAGCCCAGCTTGCAGTAATTCTCCTGTATCAGGCTGCAGAATGTTGTTAGTATAAATATGCACCAACGTGCCCAGGCACACATTTTTTCATTAAATTAAATTTGAAAATTTAATTTCAAAGTAGTTTAAAATATATTCAGCTCCAAGTTTATTAATACATATCCTTAATAGACTACATTTCCAACAAGCATGACTAACCTAGTCTCCAATCAATTGTCTAGCTCAAAATGAATTTATAATCTAGAAATCAATGTTGATATCATTTATTTTTGAGAATATAAATATCAAAGCATACTTCTATATGCTATGCTATATGCTACTATGTCTCCAGCACTACAGTTTTGGGCATTTCATGGTTTCTATAACTTAGGTGAATGCTGAATGAACACATTTGATTCCTGATTTTCCTACAGGAGATTCTTACTCCTTGTTCCTTACTCCTTGTGTATACCAAGGCTTGCAAGAGCCATGCTGCACAGTTTGACTTTTCCATATAATTCATATTGTTTTTATTTAACATTTTCTCACTCAAGTGTGCACATATCTTCAGAAATAAGGTTTCATTATATGATGTTGCTTTTAAACGTGTTAATTGCAGAATCTTTAAGAGTGTATTAAGTCACTTTTGTATGATATTTTTTAATGTTCCTTGTCAAGCTTCCTCCTCAAGGAAGTCAACTGGTTGAGTGCAAATATTCTAGTTTATTCAGTGTAAGTAGGAGACTGTGTATGCTCTAAGGTTTAAAAAGTTTTAGGGATTAGCATTTTAAAAAAAGACATATTGCCAAGTCCTTTTCTAACACTCCACACACTGAGCATATTTCTCCAATATTAGGAGATATAAAAGTTTCAAAGAACAAAATAAACACAGAGATATTAGGAAAAGTAGCTTTTCTTTTAGCATTAAAAGAAATTAACAAGCAAAACAGTTGATGGGCATGGTGGCTTACACCTATCATCTCTGCTTTCCTGAGGCTGAGGCAGGATGGTCACCATGTATTTGTTTCCTAATATTTCTGATTGTGTTTATTTTGTTCTTTGAAACTTTTATATCTCCTAAAACAAAACAAAATAGAACAAAACAAGATACATGCTCCAGTGGATGGCCTCAAACCCTTGTAAGGATGGGCAGCAGGATTTGAACTTGGTAGATTTTCCAAAGAGGAGAGAAAAGAGTAGAAGAGGAGGAAGAAGAGGAAAAGGGGAGAGGAAGAAGAAATGAACTTAAGGGAGAAACATGATAGATTGAGGATATATAAGGACAGTTAGGGGAAATGAGAGTGCATATGACCATATTTCATTGTATATGGGTAGGAAATTCTCAAGTAATCAAAATTATAAAATTAAGGATTTTACATAAAAAGAACAAAACACAAAGATCATCTCCTTCAAAGCAATGTATTTCAGACCTCATAGAAAAGAGAACAGATTGTACATCTTGCAATCTATTATCCAGAAGTAATTATCACTTTTAATCTCACAGAATCTATATTTAAAGATATTGTGTCATCCTTTAGTTGAGTTGTGGCCCTGAATCTTTAACTAAAGCAAAGACTTGGATGTTTCTGAGATGTTTTCATATTTATAAATCCCCTCAAACCTTTCAAAACTCTAAAAATGCAACATCATTGTCAAAAAACTACAAATATTAATAAAAAGTAGTGATACACACATTAAATCTCAGTATTTGGGAGGCAGAGGCTGGTGGGTCTCTGAGTTCTAGGCCAGCTTGGTCAACACAATGATTTCCAGGACAGCCAGAGTTACATAGTATGAATCTGTTTTAAAAAAAAATCCCCTCAAAAGAAAACACTCCCCCAAAATAATGCATATCACTCTGTGTATATAAAACTCTAAATATGTTGTGCATTTATACAGATAACTATGAGGACATATATTTATAGAATCAGAATATTCTGATATCTAATAGATATTAAATATCTATTTATTCTTTGCTAATTCAATCCCTGGTCCTAGAGAGTTTCAGCCTCCCTACAATCTAATCTTCAAGCCTAAACTTAGAACATTTCAGCCTCTGAGATTTACAGCTGACTAAGCTCACTCTGACTAGCTGTCTTCTGAACTCTGAACTGTAAATCATAAACCATCTGTTTCTGGCTCTCTGCTTCTCTCTTAGCTTATTCTGGGCTGGCTCTGCACTTCTTAGCTTCTCCTACCGAACCAAACTATGAGCTGACTGCACTCAAACTGCCTGACTGAACTAACTCTCCACTTCTCTTTGAGCTCTACCTTTTGTCCACTCCACACCTGTTTCCACCTCACTTCTGTCTAAGCTCTGCTTCCACACTCAGCTTCTACCTTGCTTCCTTCTCTGAACTCTGAACTCTGAACTCAGCCTCTACTCTCTGCTTCTTCCTCTGAGCTCACTCTCTGCCTCACAAATGCTGGGATTAAAGGCATACAGCACCATTGCCTTGTGAATTGAGATTAAAGGTGTCTTCTACATTGGGATTAAAGTAATTTATTAATATTCTTTCTGCCCTAGAGCAGCCATGCTGCCAGATTAAAAGGTTAAATATCCCTCTACACCATGAGACAATTGTTTAATACAGATTGGTAAACGGGTATATTATTTTCTTTTTCCTTCTCAAATGAGCATTCTTAGAGGTATGTGTGTGTTGTGTATCTGCATTTATATAGAAATAAACTTCCAGATATAAGTATGTGTTGTGTATCTGTATTTATATAGAATATAAACTTCCAGATATGATGATATTTAAAAAATTTTAATAGTCAAATTTCTATGGAAAGAGTTAATTATTCTATTATCTATGATATAACTAATTTTTCCTCTATATTTTGAAATTCTACCTTTTTCAATGCCATTGAAGGCAAAGACTTTAGAAAGGTAAAGCATCTAGTGTGAAGGCTCCTGTAAGCAGTCAGGAGCAAGTGCTTGCTATAGAGGAACAAGATGGTGGGAGAGGAATAGGAGGTAAGTCCCTGGGGGCAATGCCAGGATCAAGTCATTCTATAGCCAGTCCCAGACTCAGCTTCTCAAGGGTTTTACTAGTATATTTACATTCAAGATGAGACAGCAGGCATCACAGAACACATAAGGAGATCAGACAACTTTGTGGAGTTGGTTCTGTACCACTTTTATGTAGGCTATGAGGATCAAATTCAGGTTACTAACTGAAGCAAGTACCTTCACTCATGAACCATCTTGTTACTCCTACCAGTTTCTTTTATCTTGTTAATTTCTTTGTTTTTAGCTAAAAGTACACTCTAATTTTTTTAATCTTAAAGTGTTTAATCTTAAAGTGTTTCTCATTTCATTTACTTTATTAAATGGCTTGCCTCTTTAGATCTGAATTTCTTATTTGATATCTATTCCAAAAAGTCTCTTACAATTTTTCTGAACTGATAAGCAAACCATTTATTCATAGAATTAATCTAAAGTTACTATTTGGTTTTAACTCATTGATTCTACCAATGTAATCAATTCCATTCAAATAATACAACTGAACATCAGTGAGCCATAAGCCACAAGCTCCACTAGAGAAGATGGAGAAAGTTGGAGTTGAAGATGATTATAAGCGAAAGACAACAAACCATATGTAAAGTTTGGGGAGAAAATGCAGCAAGGAGAAATTAATTGTGAGGAAGAATCAGTGAAGGCAGTAGAGGTTCACTGTCTTGCTCTACCAGACTTCCCTAGGTATTAGCCGACCACTAAGATCAATAAAGATAGCAGTTGTCATAATGTGTTGAGTCAGGCCTCAAAGTACCATGAGGCTTGTGATATGGATGTCATAGTTGGTATCATAACTTCAAGTATTTCACTCTATAGCTTTCAGTGCATATTTTTTAGCAAGACGTACTGAACTACTCATTAGATGGTAGCAACCCTACAATCTGCCTAAACATACACAATTTAACAAGTATATTAAAAGAATTTATGTTTCCAACCATGAGTCTATGAAATCATAGTGATAGCTAGTGAGGAAAAAAAAAAGGCCATTAGAAAGGAAAACTAAGATTTTTATAAAAAGTAAAATAAAATAAAATAAAATAAAGGTAGGACATTTATATTCAAACATGCCACAGGACTCAAGGGATTGCAGTGCTCAGGTGCTGAATAACAGACCTTTACTTGGCAACAGAAAACCCCATGAAGAGTCAAATAACATGCTGTGTTTCATTAAAGTAAGCATTTTTACATTTCTACTGTGTTCTATTCTTCATTATCCCTAGATGTACTCTTAACTGAAGCCATTGTGAAGAAAATTTCACCTCACCCTGGAAAAAAAAATCCCAGTGCTATCTTTTTAAATAGAAATAAAACAAATAATTATGCTTTAAAAGAAACAGAACAAAATTACACACAAGGAACTTTCATAAATATCTAAAGCCATCAAATTTTAGCACAGTTGCAGTTCCAGTGTAGGCTTGTGCAGAGTCAGCCTTACCTCAAGAGCTAAGGCCTGGGCTGGCTTGAGGTACAGGAGTGCCACTTTCAGAGATTGCAGAACAATCTCTGAAAAATCAGATAAAATGAGAACACAACACTTCATGTAGCTCTTCAGTCCACACAATCCCTTGACCCTGAGAATAACTTTGATTGTCACAATCCGTCCTTCCTCTCCAGAAATTTTCTCTCTTGTCTGTAATAGAAATTATGTGGGAAAATGTGAAAGAAAGCTTTGCCAGAGAAGTTTTCTGTGCTGTAAGTTTTCCCTTATGGTTACATGTGCTTGGACTTCTGGGAACAGTTTGGAGGGAAGTGTATATGAAAGAGAGAGTGACAGTTGGAACAGAAGTTGGAAAAGAGACAGGGGAAGGAAGATTGTGCACCAGAGTTAGCTGGGCAGTGTCAGGAAAAGTGAACTCCAAAAGTTGATGATAGGAAAGCAGGCAGAAACAAGGCTCAGATAAAGACAGATAGTTCTAGAGAATAAGAAAGAAGGCAGAAATTATTGAGAAAACTGGAGGAAAAATGTGATTGGATGAAAAAGAAACTTAAGAGTTACTTCAGTTCCCAGGCTTAGATAGATTCTTTCCCTTCCCTTCCCTTCCCTTCCCTTCCCTTCCCTTCCCTTCCCTTCCCTTCCCTTCCCTTCCCTTCCCTTCCCTTCCCTTCCCTTCCCTTCCCTTCCCTTCCCTCCCTTCCCTTCCCCCTCCCCTCCCCTTCCCTTCCCTCCCCTCCCCTCCCTTCCCTTCCCTTCCCTTCCCTTCCCCCTTCCCTTCTCTCCCCTCCCCTCCCCTCCCTTCCCTTCCCTTCCCTTCCCTTCCCTTCCCTTCCCTTTCCTTTCCTTTCCTAACCTTTTGAGCTAACTGAGGTTTAAACAGTTGCAAGTTAGAAAGCTTTCAGCCAGAACAGAGGAGCAAAGTCAAGTTACCAGTGAAAAAGTAACAGTTAGCATACTTCGAGAACCCAGACCCAAATAGCAGAAAACTGCCAAATCTACACCCCTTTTAAAAAGGAAAACCCATTACAGGAAAATATCAGGTACTTGCCAGTGTCCTCTTTCCATGGACATGCTAGTGAGAGAAGGGCCTTAGACCACTATAGGAGCCCAGATGTCACAAGCTCTTGGTACCCATTCCAGTCCTAGGTACCATAGTCAGAACTCACCCCAGAACTAATATTTGAGAGCTCACTGAAGGTTGGTGGGCTACTTCTAATGGCACCCCACATAAGTTAGAAAAGGCAGCTGTGTCCACAGAGAGCTCTCACTAGCAGTCAGGGGCTGCAGGAAAGTAAACTGATCAGAAAAAATAGGTCAGGCCTCCAATTCTTCCCCAATCATTTATGGGATCATTCACTTTGCCAAGAATTTATTTAAAGCAAGGTAACCTATTGAATGATATTAGACAAATCTATTGTGAGGCTTTAGTTTTGAAAGATCAGGAAATAGGACTTGCTTTCTAAAGTCTTCTACTGCCACCAAGCTAAGCCTTCCAGCCCTTGAGTGAGCTGTCTCCAGTGTGTGGACTGGAAAATGCAGACAATGCACCAACACCAGCTTCCTCAGAACTTAACATTTTTCTGGAACTGATTCTTTTAAAATCCTTTTCTGTAGTGATCTCCTTCTGCTGTAAAGAGATGTTTCCTTAATGGGGGTGGGGTGAAGACTACATTTATCTGTGCATATAAGGACCAAACTGTATGAGGAAATGACCAGGAGATTCCAACCCTGCACAAAAAATCTACAGGCAACTGAGTAAAGCAGGAAGCAGGAAAGTGGCCAGAGAGCACTCCAATTGGTCATTCAGTGCCAAACGGTCAGCCCTGGAAACATACATACACATAACATTATACGGACTTAACAAGTTATATTTGGAAATATTTGTGTATTGTGTATATACAAATACATACAAAATACATGCAAAAATTGATGAAAAAAAGAGGCCATGAATTTGAAGAGAGTGGGGAGGGATATTAGGAAAGGTTTAGAGGGAGGAAAAGCAAGAGAGAAATGTTCTAATTAAAGTACAATCTCAAAAATAAATGGAAATAATAATGCTTTTAAGAGCATGGACTCTGGAACTTGTGAGTGGTTGACCTTGCTGCACCTCCTCACTGGTAACACAGAAACAATAGTTTCACTCATTGTATAACTTTAAAATGAAAGTGCTGGGAACTATATCTCACACACAGATGTATTCAGTGTAAGTATGGTTAATGGTCACATTATACAAGGTAAAATCACAGAAAATCATCAGAGCCACCCCCTCAAAAGCTATTAAAAACTAAATATCCAGCTAGTAAGTCAATACTTGGCAAATCTATATATGTAAAAGCATAGTGCTTAGTATTTTTCCTACCAATATTCATTCTCTTGTGCTATATTTTTATATTATATATTGTTTTATATAATTTCATTAATATTATAACAGGAAACCATTTCTCACTGTCATGGTTATAATGGACTCATATATCATTATATATTTAAATTTTCTGTTGTTTAAGCAACATGCATATTTGAATCTTTAGTATTTAAAAATGTTAACAGAAAATAGACTTGCATTCAAATATTGAATTAAATTGATTTTTATTCCCCTGGGGTGTGTTCTTGATTTCTTCACATGTAACTCCCAAGAGCTTGCTTTCATTGGAATTGAAGAATATTGGTCAAAACACCCCCTACAGCATGAAATCTCAACCCTTAAGGAATCTTTGACAATCTGAGAGATTAAATTCTTAAATAACTAGTAAGTTAAGTTGAGTCTTTGCTTATGGTGATTTGTGGGGTTTTTTTCCCTCATGATTGGTAGATTTTGTATCTCCTTTGAGTTGTCCACATATCCTTTGATCATATTTATGACAGTATTTTGTTCTACTAGAGTATTGTTCTACTATATAACAATTCATCATAATTTACCACATTTGCCTAGCCATTATTTTTCATTCTTCATTGTTGGTTTCCAGTGATATTTTGTTTTTTGCAAGTATTTATCAATTGTAAAGCATGATTTGGTCGATGTTCCAGACCCTGATGAATTAAGGCAATGCTTTCAACAGAGCAAATCACAAATAAGCCTGGATTGCATGAAAGCCCCAGAGAGACAGATGTTAAATAAAACAAAACAAAAACCAAGCAAGTGAATAGTATAACAAATAATATAATAAAATTGATGTCCAGAAAGTATCGATTATTTTAACTTGTCAGAAGACCAAAATGCATGCGTCCTTTATTGATTAGATTACAAAGTTTATTGTTTCTCAGAAAAAGAAAAAAAAAAGTGTTTTCTTGACAGGTCACATGACTGTGGAAACCTTTTTTTTTCCAGAAGCAGAACTACCAATGCTAGTTGCACACTGTAAGAATCAGGGACTCTAATATTTGTCCCAACTTCATGAAGTAGGCTTGGGTGGGGTTTAACCTTTGAATGTTTTGTTAAAGCTTGGTTAGTGATTCCAATATATAGACTATCTACTGGTGCTTCTCTCAGCTTAGATACAAAATGAAAGATACAACTTTTGAGACACTAACTTACATCACCTTGGATTCAAAAAACCCAGCTTTCCTCAGGCAAATTTTGAATAAAAATCTGGCTTCAAATTGCTTATATTTTGGCTTCAATTTTTTTTTACTTCAAATTGTTAATTTTTATTTAAAGTACATTGAAGCGATGGCTGACACATAACCAAAAATAAACCTATGAGAGACACATTGGTCAATGTTAAGAAAAACTGAACAGAAACGAAAGGTACTTTAAGTGACAGACTGTTTTAGTCTTGCTATAGTAACTAGCAATTGCAATTCTTAATGGTTGAAACCAGGAAAGTTTATTCTTGTACTTGGTGAATATCCCACAACAATCAGCAAAGATTGAGTGGACTCAATAGGTGCACTTTTGTTGATTCATTTATATGTATCTGTGGTGGGCATGGATTTGGGAAGGGGATCCTAAATGAGATGGATAAGAGAGAGGAAAAGAAAATGATGTAATTATATTTTAATTAAAAAAAATCAACAAAAAAATGGCAAGGAGTTCTACATTACACTAAGGTGACAGGCTAACACTGAATGAAAATTCTAATACTAGACCCTGAAAGTCAAAGTGTCATCACTTTCTAAAGTTGGACTCATGTGAATAAAATAGCTGCCTTTTGCTTTTCATCCTCAGAAAGCTGAACAGAAGTAATCAACAAATACTAGAATTGCTAACAGTTGGATTATACCTAAAAGCAAAACTGGGGTTATAATTCTCTACCTAAACTAAATTTAACAACAGAAGAAAACAAAATATGGGTAGTGTCTTGGTGAGTTTCCTATTGTGATCAAATCCATGACCAAAAACAACTTAGAGGGAAAGTTAATTTCGCTTACAGATGCAGTCCATCATTGTGCTGGATAGTTAGTTTTACATCAACTGGATTCGAGGTAAAAATCACCTGAGAAGAGGAAACCTCAATTAAGAAAATGCCTCCATAAGATCAGGCTGCAGGTAAGCCTATAGGGCATTTTCTCAATTAGTGATCAATAGAGTAGGGATCAGCCCATCTTGGGGATTGTAATTCCTGGACTGGTGGTCCTGGGTTCTATAAGAGAGCAGGCTGAGCAAGCCATGGATAGTAAGCAGCACCCCTCTGTGGCCTCTGCATCAACTCCTACCTTCAGATTCCTATCTTTTTTGAGTTCTGCCCGACTTCCTTCAATGGTGAAAGCAATATAGAAGGGTAAGCAAAATAAATCCTTTCCTCCCCAATTGCTATTTAATTATGGTGTTTTGTCACAATGATAGAACCCCAAAGTAAGACAATCGTGAAGGGAAATCAGGGCAGTAACTAAAGCCAGGAAACTGAAGGGAAGAACTGAAGCAGAGACCATGGAAGAACACTTGATCTGGCTTGATCAAACTGCTTCATTACACAACCAGGACCATGACCAGGGTGGCACTGTACACAGTGAGCTGAGTCCTCCCAAATCAATCATTAATCAATGAAATGCCTCACAGACTTGACCACAGACCAATCTCATGGAAGAAACTCCTTAGTTGAAACTCCTAATTCCCAGATATATTTAGAGTTATGTCAAGTTAACAAAACCTAATCAGCACAGGTAGCCAAAAATTTTTAATACATTTGCTTTCAGGGTTTATTGCTATATAAAGACAAAATGGCCATGAGTTTAAGAGAGAACGAGGGAGAGAAGGCACATAGGAGGGAAGAAAGGGGAAAATCACGTAATTCTATTTTAACTTTAAAAAATGAAAAAGTAATTTAAAAAAATGTAATAGGCATTATTCCTTGCCCTAATCAAAAAGGAAAAAAATAGCAAAATAAATTTATACTATTTTAGAATGATGCTTTATCTTTCTCAGTAGACGAGTGACAATTCTAATATATTTCTAACTGCATTAGTTTGTCTTACTGTGTCAAACTGGTGACACTGTACTGTAATGTTCAAGACCATCTTCCACCCATAATCTCCTCTTTAAAACTTTTCTGAGTCTCTTTTCTCTCCAAAGCATTGCTCACTTCCCTCAACTCTGCCCCTGTAAATTTTCTTATGGCCCCATGTACTAAAATTTAATTTTTTCTGGGTTTAGTGTACATCTTTAACTCTGGGACTTGGTGACAGAACTTAGTGAGTTGGAGGTCAGCTTGGTCTACATAGCTAGTTCCAGGCTAACTAAAGATATACATAGTAAGACTTTGTCTCAAAATCAACCAATCAACTAATCAACCAAACCAAACACAACAAACAAAAAAATCTCTAGATTTTGCATGCTGAGAAAACACTTTCAAATCAACTTTTCAAAGAAAGGAGACATGTATGGGGGCAGACAGTCAAAAAGACTATTTTTTTATAATGTTTTATTAGTAATTTGAGTTTCATACATGTGTCTTAAGTTTCATACACTCTCTTCCCTTTCCTCCTTGTTCCACCCTCCCACCCCTGTGTGCTAAAAAAAAGAAAGAAAAGAAAAGAAAAAAAAAGAAAAGGAAGAGAAAAGAAAAGAAAAACAAATAAAAGAAAATTAAGTCCAGCTCGTGTGTCAGGAGCATGCGTTATGCATTACAGCAACAACATGTTTTGTGGAGGCAGCAGGATCATGGACATTCATCTGGCTCCTACTAGCCCAAGAACAAACATGATGAAGTTTGAGGCGATGTTGGGCCTCAATGCCCAAGCTCACAGACACATGGGCCTTTAGAAGGTCTCTAGCCCATCACCCAGGACCAAAGGATCAAGACACCAAGCAGGCACCCTGATATCTTACAAGCATCAGGGATCTCACAGGCACTCATATATCCTGCAGGCACCAGAACCTCCTGCAGGCACCAGGGCCTCCTGCAGGTACCCAGCTATCCCACAGGGACTAGGACACTCCACAGGCATCAGGACATCCTACATATGCCCAGACAATTTACATGTGTCCAGAAATCTTACAGGTACCCAGACACCAAGCAGGCACCAGGACCTCCCACAGTTACCCATACATCACAGAGGCAACCAGACCTCTCACATGCATCTGATCATCTTGCAGACACCTGGATATCCCACATCATCCTGGGTATCCGGATTTCATGAAGGTTCCTGGACTTTAGGTGGGCACTTGAACTTCATGCAGGCACTAAACATCCTGCCAGTGAACTCTGACAGTGTTGGCAATACAGACAGATCTCTAATTGTCCTGGTCCACATGAGCATTTTGAGGTTCTAAGATCCTCCCCAGGAGAAGTCTCAACCCCTAGTATAGAATATTCTTCATCTGGGACATCTTGGTGTTGCTCAGGATCAGGGTGATCCCAAGGTTTGGCAGAGCATTTTGGAGTCAGGACTTGCTCTAGCTCCAGATTGTTGCACACACTCCCCCACCCCCCTTATCACCCTTATCACCATCTATCCTGCTTCTTTGTCCTTTGTGCTTACAGCCCCTGGGTAGTACCACTGTAGAGAAATAGGCCTGTGAGAAAGCTAGAAGGGTGTCTATATTCCAGGGGTCAACATGAAGGAATCTTCATTCAGAGGCCTGTGTGGTCCAGATGAAATGTAGAAAGAATGTTAAGAATGTTAACACACCTTTAAGTCCAGTATTCAGAAAGCACTGGTAGCAAACATCTTTAATCCCAGTATTCAGAAGGCAGTGGTGGTCCTCACTGTTAATCCCTAAGACAGAAACAGAGTATAAAAGCAGACACAGGAAGCAGAGCTCAGAAGGAGTGTCACATAAGAAGTAACATCTGAAGATGAGTCAGTGAAGGACAGGCAAAGTGACTAATCAGAGAAAGAGGTATCAGAATGAATTGGACTGAGGACATACCCAGCTCTCATAATAGAAAGGCAGCTCAGAGGGGAGTTACTCAAGCAGGCAGTGTGGAGCAGTGAGTTACAGCAGGTAGTATGAAACAAATGGTGTGGGGGAGACATAGAAACAGTGAAGCAGTCTGACTGAGGATAAGTCAAAGAGGATTACTGAGACAGTAGGGAGCAGTGAGTTACACAACCAGGCAGGGTAGAAGAGACACAGAGACACAGAGGCAGCTCTGTAGAAGAAATCAGTATCAGACAGGAGTGAATCGGTTTGAAGCTGAGCAGAGAATTTCAGTCTGAGGCAGTCAGAGAATTAGCCAGAATAAGCCAAAGTCAGAAGAATTCAGTCAGATAGTCAGCCATTTCAGAAGGTCAGTTTGAACCATGTAGCTTGGAGAAGAGTTTGAGACATAACAAGAGTGAGTTGAATCAGAAGAGTCAGAGTTCAGAAGGAGATAGTCAGAGTGGCTCAGTCAGTCCTAAGCCTTGGAGACTTAAATGTTTTAGATTATATGGAGGCCAAAAAGCTCCAGGGCTCCAGGACAAGGGCCAGGGATTGAATTAGGCAAAGGAATAAACTGCCCTTTGCCCTGAATCTACACTTACATGCCACAGTAGATGTTTTCCCCTATCCTATAAGGGAGAGTAATACAAGTGGAGGCAATGGCCACAGGAACAGAAAATTTTGGCTGGCAGGTGGTGAAGAGGCCAGTATGTTGGTAACTAGAGGACAGGTCTCTTGTGTGTATACTCAGTTCAGGCAATGAGACATTCTTCAACTGGGCTATCCTGTCATTGCTCAGGAGTAAGGTGTTCATGTGGTTTGGCAAATAATTTGGGGGCAGAACCTGGTCCAGCTCCAGAATGCTGCATTTCACCCTGCCCCATTCTGCCCTCATCACCTAACCTTTGTGCCTGTAGCCATGGTGATGCTGCAATGCATGCTCTCCCCCACCCATCAGGGACAGCAATATGAGCATTGGCTGTGGCCATGGGAGTGGCAGAACTGGCCTAGAAGGCAGTGAAGAGGCCAAGAGGGTCTGGTGGAAGTCTGAGGACCTATCCCTTGTCTGCTCTGGGTGTGCACCCATGTCTGTCCAGCTATGTGTCTCCTAGAAGCATTTATTGTTCTCTGTCCAGTCTTTTGTCTGCCACTGTTCATAGCATATGTGCTCCATTACCCAAGTGGCAGCTCTAGGCTGACAAGTCTCAATAGAGCAGTCAGATTGTGGCCTCAGCTTCGTGACCGACCCTAAGCACCCCTCCCTCTCAGGGACATATAACTCCCTTGTCCTCTACAGAGTTCATGACTGTTTCCCATTCAGTATCCTCCATGGAGGTTGAGCCTGTGAGCTCGCTCTGCTATTCTTCCTCTCCATTCACAACCAGCAGGTCTTCCAGGCATGTCACTAACCCTGCGCCTTTCCAACTGCTTTTAATTTTAAAAGTTCCTCCTGCATGACTAGGCACTAGTATATTTCTTCAGATCCACAAATACATGAGGAGATGGAGGTGACCTGAGCAAAAGGGACATGCAGCTGCCACAGCCCTGTAGGAATTTGCTTACCGTCCTGCCGCCATCTTGAGTCCTGTCCACAGCTCTGTTCCTCTATCCTAGCCTCAACCCACAGCCTGCCTCCTCCATGTCCTCAGCAGCATTAATGGGCTGAGTGGGAGCCCCAGCCTTTCAGGTAGCTATGGTGTCCGACAGCCCTGCCTCCATGACTCTCTGTTGTGGTTTTCACCCTGTTTCTCCATTATTGCCTCTGGCTTTCCTCTTGCTCATTTCTTCATACTGTTGGCTGAACCAGTGGGGAGCCCCCAGCCCTTGCAGTCACCAATGGGGACACCATGGGACTGCCCTCTGGAGGTGCTGCTCCACCAGACTCTGCTCCCAGCTTACCTCCTTCACACCTCCAATCAAAGTACATTCCCATTCTGCCATGCTTCCTCTCTTGACTCACTCTCCAAGGTTCCTCCACATTTGTCATCACCTCTGCATCTTTCCAACCACTCCAGATTATCATAATTCTCCTTGCTGAACCAATGTAGCATCTCTTGTTCCATGATCATGTGAGGGACTGTTCGTGTCTTGAATGGAGGAAGCAGCAGGGCAGAGGCTGGAGACTTGATGGACTCTTCTCGTTATCCACGGCCGTCTTGAAGAGCCTATATTTCCCAGTTTTAAGAAGACCTTAAAATTAGGACTTATTCCTTCTCAGTATTACTTTTGGAAGGATGGAGATGTATAAAATTAATTATCTTGTGTTTAATTTGCAAAGAAAATTTATTTTTGTAGACAATTATGTAGCCTGCATTCCAGAGTCACTTGTGGATACAATTTGGTGAATGTCAACATTTTAGAGCCTGGACTTCATTACTGACCCTAAGGAGATGGAGACGATTGTAGGATCCCTAATGTAGTTTATTTTAATAGAAAGTTTCACTTATTTTAATTTTTACATGGTATTTCTCCAGCACATATATCTCTATACCACTTGCATGCAGCATCCCTGAAATCCAGAATAGTTCATTAACTGGAACTGGAATTAAAAAATAGTTGTTGACCTCTCTGTGGGTGCTGGAAAGCCAAACTATGTCCTCTGAAAGAGGAAGTGCTCTTAAACACTGAGACATTTTTCATATCCTGTCTAAGGTAGTTCTTATTTGTGCTACTACAATAACCATAATCTAGTATCTTCTCTTCAAAGGATCTGGTAATGAGTCCAGAGATGTGATCATGTGTCAGTAGTCTCTTAGAGTAATACCCAAGTAGGATCCATATTGTGCATGCTTATGAAGGTTTTGAAAAGAGTCCAGAAACAACTTTGAGGCTCCAAACATACATATTTACTAAAGATCTACTGTATATCTCCTGTGTTTTCTTTCTCTATTTGCACAAAGTTGTTCAATTGTAGCTTCTTTCCCCCTCAATGGTATATATTTTGTGAAGTGACTTTGACATTGTGCCTCTGCTAATAAAATAGGTAGTGTGCACTTAGAAACTTGAATATTTTTTAAATTTTATTTTTCTTCTCTCATATAATACATCCCAACCTCCTTCCTCCCCTCCCTACACTCTCTAGGTGTGTCACGGGCTTTTGAAAGCTCAAGACCCACTACCAGCAACATACTTACTCCAACAATTTAAATTCTTCTAATCCTTCGAAATAATGCCACTCCCATATGACTAAGCTTTTGCATATATGAGCCTAAGGGGGCCATTCTTGTTCAGCTCAGAATTTCTGATGATCCTTTCAAACATTAGGGCTAGAATCATGTTTGTTTCTCTGCCTTCCCTCAAGTTTGTTTTCCATTCATCTAAAGTGCTAATGGCATTCATTGCTTTTGAGATTTATCAGATTAGCACCACTATAACAGTTTATGGTGTTACATTTTGCAAGACTGACTTAATATAATTTTAATTATCACTAAAAATGGCTTCTAGTCATGAAAGTACTTTTAAAATCACAAGCTAAACCCACCTTATATTAAAAGTCAGGCTTGTACAGTTAACCATATTTTTATAAAATGAAAACATCTGGTTCAGTGATTCAATACTGAAGTATTCACATTTTCTATAACAAGAAAATTTAGACATACTAAAACTGCCAAATAAGGTAGATCTTTGTGTTACTTTACAGCCCTGAAGAAATGTAATAGGATAAGAATTACATGTGGGGCTGTCCTAGAGCAAAGAGGGGGTTGAAGCATGCTTTGAACCCAGTAATTCTCACCCTGAGAGCAGAAGGCATTTGGCTGCTCCCCTCTCTTGCTCTGACAAAACCCAGCTAAATTCTAAATGCCTTCTTGCTTTACAACATACCTTTTCAAAGGAATGTGGTCTGCTTGGCGCTTGTCTGACTGTTGTGACTGGAAGGCCTTGGGCTGGGCCCATTTTTGGATAAGGTGTCTTCCTCTTATCCCTGTGAGACCACTCCCTATGCAGGAGAGGCTTTTCCAGGACTTTGACCCTTAGAATAGCAATGAGTATCCTACATGTAAATGGTGCTTCTCTAGTATCCCTATCTTAACCAATAGCCCCTGTCCCTGGGTGCCAAGGACCTCTTCCTATTTCCCTATAAATGTAACCACCCTTGCTTCAATAAATTGAGCTGTTCCACTAACAACAGTCTCCTGGGAATTCTGTTTCCAGCGCTGCCCAGGAACCAGGAACCATCATGCCCTATGCTTTCTTCCCCAAAGCTGAGCCAGCAGCCTATGGTTTAGCTACTTCCTGGGAAGGAGAGCAGACATAAAGGAATCCACAATTACAGTCTATTAGCAATGCATGCTATTTCAGGAAACAAGGTTTAGTTTGGATTCCTAGCATTGTGACACCATGTAGTGGCTCTAAACATTATTATATATGTGATGACAGAAATAATGCATGAACCCATCAAAGCCAATACCATGAAGACTGGGCTTGTATAATATATATACCATTTACAACAGAATAACTTCAACAAGTTTTAGGAATAATTCTGGAATGTCAATATTGCTGATATCTTAGACTACAATATTTTGAAATTTAAAGACTGGAGTTTCTAAATATAGTTCTATTCTGATTCAGACCAGACTGCAAGTTAGGGTGTTATTATCTTAATTAAATAATTTTTATTTCCTAAACAGGCTGTATGATTGATACTACCAATTAAATTGCTTAAACTCTTTCCCTTTTTCCTTTCTTCTCTCTCTCTCTGTATATGTGTTATGCATGTGTGTGGGTACATGTGTATGAGAACACAAGGTTGATATACCTATATTCCTAGTCTCTCTAGACAGTTCTGAGGATTTCTACTCTTTGAGACCAAAATTACAGTCATTATAGTCAAGCATCCATGCCCACCCAAGACTGTGGGTTGTGAGGATCCAAACTCTAGTCTTCTTGCTTACATAGCAAGTACTATAACCACCAAACAATCTTCCCAGTCCCTTCCTCTGTCTTTTGTTAAGATGGTTTAGTATTTTCTAATAGCATGCAACTACATGTCTTTATATATATTAGGCCATATGACTTTAAAGAACTTAATGGGGTGGAAAGAAGACTTACTATATAAAAGGTTTTGCTATTTAAGCCTCGCTTCATGACCTGAGTTCAATCCCCTAGAACCCACCTAAAAAGCCAGATAGTGGTGTGCATCTATAATTCCTGTACTCCTATGGCAAAATGGGAAGTAGAAAGAGAAAAATGTGTCTTCAGCTTGCCTGCCATCTAACCTGGGGTACATTGTACAGTGAAAGAATAAAAAAAGACACTATCTCAGCAAGGTGAAAGACAAAAACAAACTGCTGAACATTGTTTACTGACATCTACACAGACACAGTGACATGCACACGTAACTAAAAAGATTTAATATCATATGTTAAATAGATAAGGGAAAACACAAGACTCTAGATAATTGGATCTAAAGGTAGACAAGTGTTTTGCTCTAGAAGATTGAAAACAATGGCAAAGACTGAAAACTTAAGGAGCCTACAGCATGAGATCCAGGGGATAGACGCAAGTATCAGTTGGGAGATGAGTTAACAAGAGGAAAAGTCAAGAGGAAGAATAGACAATTATAAAGAATTCTAAATTTTATCAAAATTAAGTTCATCTATTCTGCCAAAGTGGCTGATTGGCTATAACATAAAGGGAGAGTACCACCTTCAGAAATATGTCAGTAAGAAATTATTTTTTGGATAAAAATTTGATTCTCTGAAAATTGAGGTATAAGCAGACTGATATGGAAGAGAACTTATTCATGAAATACCAACAGAAGTTTACTTAGCAGGATTTGAGGCATAAGCCAAGAATTAACTCTCATACTTACAAACAAGGGTTCAGACAAGTGGAGGATGCTTAAGAAGGATGAAAGGAAGCACCCTGAAGCCAGATGGGCTAAAGGACTTCACAGGCTTTCCAGTCTGTGAATCAGGAGGCTCAGTCAAAAACATGACTGAAAAATCTTACTCTTCTAGAGAAATGAAGATGAAGAAATAGAAATCTCAATGTAATTTCAGAGAATTGAAGTTTGTGAGGTCATCTGAAGGTCCTCTGGTGGTACTCTGGCCACTTTCACAAATATCTGGGCCTCTAGATACAGGGTTGGTACCACCATCTTCTGCTTTGCTGCTCTCTCCAACTATGTCAACTTCACCCTTTGAACCCCTGTAGTAATACCATTTCCTTTACTTGCTATTGAGAATTGTTCTCAGATTACAGTTTAAATGTATCTTTATGTTCATGACTCCCCTTTCCTCTGAATTCTAATGGAAGAATTTTAAATTCATTTGCCATTAATTTTCAAGAGGTATTAGTGAGGATTTATGGAAAATGGAGAGGTTAAAAGACAAATTGGGGGAGTCGAAAGGCATAGACTTTGAAAACACAAGTGGCCATCCATTCTGAAGGAAAGGGTAAACTTATTTACCTTGGAAGCCTGATATTGCTGCAATGAGTTTCCAAATATCAGATAAACAGCTGTTCAGATCAACCACATAAACTTTAAATTCTTGCCAAGGGAATGTCACTTTCCTCAATATTATGAGAGTGGGAGAGAGGGATGAGAGCACATAAGCAGTATGATTAACTTAAAAGTATTTAAATGAGCAGAATTTTCAAAAATCATCTTTCAGATACTTATAGAAAAAGTGATTAAATACATTGAAAAGAGAAAATTTTTAAGAGGCTTTAAAAGTGTATGATTAAACCCAAATGAATGGAAGGAAGAAAAAGGAAATGAGCCTCAAAATCAGGAAAGATTTTAGCATCACAGCTATTATACTAAAGTACAGAGAGGCAGATAGATTAAAGATTTTGTGAATAGACAAAACTTCTCATTGCCCAAGTGAACAAACTAGATTTCTAAGTTAATCTTTCCTCATACAACCAGAGAGATGCTTTGTAAACTAATTGGCACTATTGTGGTACTGAAAAAGCTGCTTAAAAGAGAATTTATGTTTATGAAAGGATTGGTGATTTTGTGCCTCAGGATTCTATCTTCTATTTTCTTTTCCTTTGTGCCGGTGGAGGCTGGTGCATGCATACCCATGCACAAAGCGGGTATGCGCACACAGAGCAGTAAAAGCAGTGATCTGTGTTCCATTCAGCTTTCAGATATGAACTTAGATATACCTCACTCTCAAGTCTCAATTACCAATATGACTCACTCCTGAGTCCTGATAACATGAGACAGAAAAAGTTCCATCTTAAGTTTCTTCACAAATTGTTCTTAGTGATTAAAGTGTGTGTTTCTAGAGTACTGCCAACTCGAGAGAATGTTCTACCCAGCTCAGCTTCCCAGAGTGGGAGGAGCAGGGACCTGGTGATAGTAACTTACTCTGTCAACTGAAGTAGGACAACCAAAGCAAAAAGGAAGAGAACAGACACATCTAAACTTCCCTGGTGTGTTATTCAAGATCCTCTAGGCAGTAAGGCAGATCTTAGGACACCCATCTTTACATTAGTATGCTAGAAGATATCTTTGCTCTCCCTAAATAGCCTAACATGTATTCTTTAAAATTAAATGGGGTAATGGAAAACAAATAAGGTAAAGCTACTTACCTGGGGACTTATGCTTGGGTAGCAATGGAAAACTACAACACTTCAAACTTTGGAACTAAGTGGTTTTTTGTTGTTGTTGTTGTTGTTGTTGTTGTTTTGCTTTGTTTTTTTGTTTTTTATTACTGGGCATTGAACCCAAGGCATATGCTCTGCCAATTGAGCCCTCACTCTTTTACCTTCTTATGCATTTATTCTATCACCCCCTTGTGCCTTCATTCCTTCAGTCTCTCATTCAGTAAATATTTGATGCCCACCTACAATGCCCACTATATATATATATATATATATGGGCTGCTTCAGTAATAAAAAGAACTAAGAAGTCATTTTCAGATGAAATATAAAAACCACATAGAACATGCCTTCTTGAGAGTATATACATTTTTGATATAAGCTATCTCTCACAGAGATAATGGTGGATTTAACTAAATTGTTTTCTATTTCTTTTACCTTTGCTGGGTATTAGAAGTAAAATAATGAAAGAAAAATTTAACATCCTTTACATTACAAACTCCCTTACAAAGAGCAAAGCTGTATTATTCAAATACATGTTTCCTCCCTCCCTTGTATGGACAGCTTCGTTCATGGTTTACACAGAGCTCTATTTTGACCATGCCTGCCTTTTATGTTAGGGTGATAAGTTATTCCAAGGAAAGCTTTTAAAACTTCCATCCACTCATCTAAGAACCCACCAGGCTCAGCAAAGGCTAAAGTGGCCTCCATTGCCTCTTCTCCTCCCTCCTACATTTCCTGTCAACATTTGCTGTGATCCCCTGGCTCTAAGTAGGGCACATGCTGTGACAGAGACCAGAAGTCACTTTCCCTCAGTGCCATAACTGGAGCTCAGGAGATATAAAATACACTATGTCTTTCATAAAGCCAATCAATATAGATCTGTACATTGTATGTAACTCAGGCCCAGTATGTAAATATATATAAATAAAAGATTGCAACCTTAGATAGCCTGTTTAGTTTCATTCTGGTTTAAGTGATTTGGCGCATAGAAGACTTAACACAGAAGAAACTAAAAGAGAACATTGTGAATCCATCAGCAAATCATTTCTCTGCATTTGTTAACTTTGCTTTTCTATAATATAATCTATCAGCATTTTTTGGACTAATTCCACTTGCTTAAACTTGATTTCCTGAGGAATATTAATATTAAATCACTGTGAAGTAGCATGCTGTTTCTAAGTAATATAGTTGCCAACTAAGCAATGTATCAAATTCCATTATAATATATATTTTTAAATTTCATGTTTTTATTTATTGCTCCTGAGATATATGTTTGTACTCCTGAAACCCAAGGAAAGTGTATAGGCCCATGATTTCCCAACAAATATTTTTGTGGTAAATAGAATGCCTTTGGCTGGGAACTCACATGTTGACTCGCATCCTGATGAAAATTTAAATAGCTGATTAAACTCCTCAAATACAGGATTTATAATGGATGCCACTATCACTTTGCAAAGTAATTTAATGCATATTTAGTGCAATTATTATGCACTCTTTTTTCATGAGGAGACCCAGCTGTGAGTCTACAAGTACAAGAAAAGGAGCAATTGATGTAAGGACAACAGTTTTGGGATCTCTATGAAGAAGGTCTTCTGAGCATTATTTAATTTAAGACATGTAATTGTAGCTTTAGAAAAACTTCCTGATGTTGCTACTCTATATTGTATGCACATTGAACCAAGTAGATAAACAAATATAAATCTCCAGTGCCCAACACTGATAAATGCTCATTTGGAAGTTCCCATTACTAATTAGATAAACAAACTCAATGAGCCCACTCTTATAGCCTAGCCCTTATTAGATCATCGAGTAGTAAGTGATCTAAGCATACAGGAAAACAGCAAAGCAATGCCTTGCAATAGGGAAAGTGCATGTGAGAGCATGCAAACAAATAAGGAAGACAAACTGAAGTAATAATGTCCTGCATGTAGATAAGCCGTAAATAGCTAAAGTCTTTTTTGGTTAAGCCAAGAACATTTCTTCAAATTTCTAAGGATTTCACTTTCTGCAGAAACTGCCCTGAACTCTACTATAGTGCTTTTTAAAGTAATTGTTATGAACTCCAGATTCATGTTGATCTCAGATATTCTAATAACCTCTAGAGAAAGCTTATGATATCAGTTTTTACAAAGAAATCATAGAAAATATGGTACTTCACAGAGAGGGGAAAGGACGATCTGACAAACACAGATAATGGGGGAAATAACTTTTCACATTAAAAGTAGTGTGTACCTGGCCAATATGCTCCATTATTTATTTCGATGTCCATAGTGAACAGCCCAGCATCTGATCATATATGTTTTTATGAGAGAAAGACTTCTCTACGGATTATGTTTGCTATGCTTTTCTTCTGATGCTCTTAATGAAGACTGTTCTGCTATCTCTCTGGTGAATTTTGCAATCATTTACTCACAGTACTCAGCCTGCATGTGCAAGTCTGAAGAAGTCTCCTTCCTGTGAGCTCCTGAAATCCTACCAGCATTATTTCTCCTCTCAAGAATAAAATAAATACCCTGATTCTCTAAAGCCCATTTAAATTGACATGTTTAGACTACTAATGAAAAATATGTCAATCTTGTCTTCCTTTAAATGAAATCCAAGATCAGCTGTAGAAAATTAAAATAATAGTGGAAAAGTTGTATAGAAAAATCATATTCTTTTACGGGAAACCAAGTATTTGTCTGTTAAGGGAATGTAGGAAGATGGAACTGTCTTTAGCATGAAGTATTTACCACACTTCTTCTCTTCAGCTTGGTGCTCTTGGAAGGGAAAGGAAAACTGACAAGGAGGGGATTGCTCTTACTTCTTTCACGGGTAAAATAAGTAGAAAAACGTGATGAGGGATATGACAGGAGAGTCATACCAGTGTAAGGAATGTGATGTGGCCTTTAAAACCTCCAGGAAAAATTTATGGCTCGTTTAAATTCTGATGAATCTACTTCTGCCTCTGTGCATAGGCAGAAAATAGCTGGAGGAAAGCAAGGAGATAGATATTCATGGACTAGTTCCATATTTCAGTTATGGCCTCTGAGTTCTGCAGCTTCTGTCTAGCAGGTTTTATACTCTTTGATAATTATGGTTGACTTTGTCACTGAATGCTCACTTTTTTATTTAAGCGAAATGAAGAAGGGAGGAAAGCTCTCTCTTTCAGTAGTCCCCACCTCCCAGAGCAGCTTAACTCTGATGAAAAGAGGACACAGGCAATGAGGCACTGAAGACAGGAGGTCTAACTGATTTCCATCCCAGAGAAATAAGTAAACTGGGATGAACTTGGATAGACTTGCTTCAAGTGTATTAGATTTAGCGATCTGTTTTCAACATTGAGAGAAGAGAGTGTGAGCCTCCCTCAAAAGCACCAGAGACCCAGTGAGATGGTTCTGTAGATAAGGACTCTTGCTGCCCATCTAAGAACCCAAGCTCCACCACTGGAACCCACACAGAAGAATAAGAGAAATAACTCCCGAAAGTTGTTCTCTGGTTTCTACACGCATACTGTGAAATATGTGTGTGTGTGTGTGTGTGTGTGTGTGTGTGTGTGCACGCACATAGATGAGAATAAAAACCTTAAAAGCATTGGGGTAAGAAATTGATGTATTTACCTTGCTGATTTCCATTGATCTGGGTTTTCACAGACTAATATTCACATTCTAAAAGTGTTTGATACAGATATTTCAGGTACTTTATTTGGGATTCAGAGATCTTGTATTATTCATTTTAAAAACAATATACTTTACTAATTTTGAAAGTTTAATACAATCTATATTAATTGAATTTACCTTCGACTCCTGCAAGATCCAGATCCACCCATCCTATCCATTTCTGCTTTGTGTTCTCCCTCTCTCTCTCTCTCTCTCTCTGCAAACAACATGGTCCCCTGGCTCTTACAACCTCCCTGTCTCACTCTTCTGCAGTGTTCCCTGAGCCTTAAGAGAGGGGCTGTGTTTTAAGTATTCATTGGCATTGGGTATTCCATGACCAGTCGACATCTGTATTTTGACTAGGTGTGGCTTTCTGGATCAGTCTCCATGTGCTGCAGAAAGAAGCTTCTTTGATGAGGGGCCATCTGTGGATGGATAGAAGAAGACATACTTAGAATGTAGTTAAATATTATACTTGCTTAGGAAGGTGGTGGTAGTTCCATGTTGGCTAAGTTTACAGTTCCAGGCATGAATTTCCCATTGAGTAGCCTATAAGTCCAATTAGGTGACTGTTGGTTAACCCTGGGATATGAGTGGTACTATTATACTTTGGGGAATTTTTTACTGTTAACCTGATAACTGTTGTGGTTTATAGGTGTTATGACTGGATAGGACTATTGATTGATTTTCTTTCTTGACAGCTCTCACTGCTCTTTCTAGTAGGAAGGAGGCTTCCAGGTCAGATCCAGATTGATTCCTCTAAGTCCTGATCCGAAGTATGTGGTGTCTTCAGCAATAGGATTTTACATTCTTTTTATAGATGGCAACCAAGAGCAAGGGCAATAACCTATATTATTTTGGGGGCCTCTAGGACTCACCTGACCAAAACTCAAAAGGAGGTTTCACATTGGGATTTTTGATATCAACATTGTAACTTCATTTTATATATATATATATATAAAATACATACACAGTAATGTATAATATGTAATTGTAAGTAAACATAAAACAATGTGTTTTCCTGCAGATTTTTCAAACATCTTTAGTGTTATTTATCCCTCTTATTTCCCTCTGCATTGCCATTTCTTCCCACAGTCTTCTGCACACATTTTCTTACTTCCCCCTCCATAACAATTGTGTCCTACTATTTATTGCTTCATTTACAATGGTGACTCCAGTTTACTGTGTGTGTCATGAAACTCTATTGACCTCCAAGCCTAAAGGTACAAGTGATGAATGAATCTTATATCACTTTTAAGAGAACAGACCAAGATCATCATCTAATCATTAATGGAAAAACGTGATATGTGAAGTCTTAATTCACATTTGTAATTTAGTTGAATTGTCTACTGATTTTAGGAAGGTTTGTCCACTGTTCTATTTGGTCATAATATAGGGATTTCGTATGAAGAGAGCAATTCTGTGGCAGGCTTGATCAGTTCAATTAGATTTTCAGGTTTTGAATATATTATAATGAAAAGGGTTGTATAGCCATTGAGAAATACACTAACAGATTGTTGTAAGATTTTTTAGCTATAGATCCAGCCAGTGATTTCTTTGTAGTCTCCCCAAAATTAATGAGTCTCCTAATCTATGTGTCTCTCTTTTTCCTTTTTAAAAAAAAATTTTCTTTTTGGCAAATAATGTTGGCTTTTAAAATGTATAAAAGTTACACTACTGATGTTCTCCTAAGGTAAATAGAAGAGTTATCTCATTACATCTCAAGATGCAAGTTTCAAACTAATTTGAGGTGTATTCAAGAGAATGGTCAAAGAAATAGGTAGTAAAAATCAACAAACATTTGGGGATTGGAGGAAACCGTATTACCAAGTCTGCCACAAAAGTATGGTTGGGAATGATCTAGCAACAAAAATATAGCTAATAGTTGAAACAATGCCTGTTTGAATGCATCACAATGAGGGAGACTTAGAGGGGAGTGGTGACTGGCACAAGCAAGCCTCCACAGGCTACACTGTGACAACCCTAAGCAGAAATGATTCAGCTTGGGTCCCTGTTACTAGAAATGCCATCATTATCAGAGCCTGCTCACAGTTCTTTGTAAGAGAACAGAGTACATTTTCTTGATAGGGATGGCCAAGAGCAAAAAGCTTTCAGTATGCACCCCAGTTGTAAGTAGACTACTACATCTTAATATATCACTAAAATATTTAGAACACTATGTAATAAATTCAGAGTGATGTCATAAAGAGTTAATGCAAATTACTCCAAGTATTATTTTTAAATTAAGGAGTTAAACTTTTTCTCCTCTGCAACATTGTTTACATTAGGAATGCTAGATGAATTTATATAATTCTTAAAATATTTAGATTTATTTTTTGTGTTTATGACTGTTTCATCTACATGTATGTGCAGTGCTTGCAGAGGTCAGAAGAGGGCACCCAGTCTCTTGGAACTGGAATGGTTGTGAGCTCCCATGTAGGTGCCAGGAACCAAACCTGTGTCTTCTGTAAGGATAACAAATGCTTTTAACCATTGAGCTACCTCTCCAGTCCTTAGTTCTTATCATTTTTAAGTTTGGCTTAAATTTTATCATTCAGCTATTTGAACCTGGTTTCACTTTCATTTTATTTCAATACTTAGCTTTATTTGATATCATAGTTGAGAAACTAACTGAAAACATAGTTTCAAATAAAAGGTATGTTACTGCTTATGCTTGCTAAATTGTAACAGTGTTCAATCCCATCCACCATTCAGACAATTTTTGTAGAAATTCATATACTAATTGCATATCTTTAAAATATTATATAAATTTTCCTTGCAACAAGTAAGAAACTGCTAATTATTTTTTAAACAAATGGGTTCAAAATTCACCAAATGAATATAATTTGCAGATTTTCAAATAGGTAAAGATACTTCTTTTTTTTCATTTTGCAAGTAAATGGAGTTTGTATCGAAGATAGATTATTTTACAAGAGATGTTATTTTCAGCCATAAAGTTACAAAGCAATGTGAGTTTCTCTAATATTAATTTTTGAAAGTGACTCTATACAATGAGTTTTTCTTAGATGGGATTTACTGTCTCCCTTACTGTTTAAATGTTGCTTTTTTGAAATGAGAGTGCTCCATCCATTCCATAGCACAATGCTGAAAGGTTTGTTTATTTTTTTTCCTAATGATGAAAACATTTAGCAAATTTAAAATGCTTATGTTTCATAAGTAAAAATGTGTACCTTTCAAATTTAACAAGCATTCCAAATGTCTTTCCACGGGATAAATGGGAAGCAGCCATTTGAGGCAGAATTCCAAAAATATTCCATCACTCAATATAAGACATTTTAAAATGAAAAAAAAATAGATGATATTTATGGAAACAATTACCTCATGACAATAAATGGCATGCAAACTGTGCTTTTGTCAAGAGATATCAAAGTCACATAAATTAGAGTGGAACTCTCAACACTTCCACATCCAGAACTTCCCTCCTCCCTCCAGGTTGCCTCAAGGTCACCTTACCTTCTGAGAGGCCAGTGAGTTTGGGACTAGTGTTAATTCATATGGTTAATGTCAAGTCTCACTTTCTCTATAAAATATTGTGAAGACAGACTCTGATTATTCTTTCTTTGTTCTGATTGTGAACTGATGGATGACCTCATACAACACATGGTCACTCTGAGCCTGCTGCAGCATGCACAATAGGCATCATTCTACAGAATCATTATGAATACCTGAGCAGAGGAACTGGAGAAGACTGAGGAGAGATTTGAGGTTTGAGTCTAGTTACTGAGAACAGATGAACCCAGAACTGAACCATTCCATAGCCAGGCTTTGCAGGATAAAGAGTGTGTGATCTTCACCATTCACCAGACTGAGTCCATGACAGAAAAAACAACAGAAGAAACTAACATCATGGGAATTTTGAGATCAATGGGATCAGTGTCCCAGTTTTACCCATGGACCAAACAACTTTGCCATCTCCACTCATGCCAGATCGTTTCCTAAAGCTGACCACAATATCATGTTCTATTCCCGTCAGAAGGATGTGAAGGAGGAAGGATGCAGAATGACCCCAAGTCATTTTCATAGGCATGTTTACAAATTTAGACTTATTAGTAAGTGAGTAAAATCTTCACTGTTGGCTAAGCTTCTCAATTCTCTCTCTAAAGATAGAATAATTCATCCTTCTTTCTGATTATTTCTGTCCTTTTCTTTAAAAAAGACCATGCCCACTGCCAGAGCTAAGTGAATATATCCCACAAAGTACAGAATCCTCTGAATATGAAGATGAAACTAGTTAAAAAGAATGACAAAGCATTAGAAACTGAATAATCAAACAAAAAATTCCCAAACAACACAATCTATCATCAACAACAACAAAAAGTAAGTCAAAAACCAACCAACCAACCAACCAACCAAACAAACAAACAACAACAACAACAAAGAAACAAGTGATGGCTAACTAGTGGGTTCAGTGAGAAAAGAGTGCATTCAAACAGAAAATTCCAAAGAAATTGGTTTTCAATTCGCAGCTTGGGTGGATATAGCTGTTCCACCCACAGCCAGCTGCGCACACAGAAAACCTAGTCCCTATATTGGGTGGCACCTGGTCTGCCTAGAAAGTTTGAGGAACAGTTCTATTTCTGGCCATCTCAAAGCTCCCCAAGCACTCCTCCACAACTTGCAATTTAAGCAGCAGCAGTTTTGCTGGACCTCCTGTCTTCCCTTCATTCCTATTATACACTCTAAAGTCTCCGTTAGAAACTTAAAGATTTCTCTTTAACACAGTTTTTTTTTTGTCTTTGCAAATGAGTTAAGTAAAACACAGACAGACAGACATGTGCACACACACACATATCCACAACACACAGACAGAGAGAGAGAGAGAGAGAGAGAGAGAGAGAGAGAGAGAGAGAACATCATCTTAAAATGCTGCTTTTTTGTTGTACAAACCCTAGAACTTCATTTTTTACAGAATTTCTTATGAAAGCTTTCAATCCTATGTTGGGTGTAAATGATAAATGAAATAAAGAACACAATTCATAACATAATTTTCTTGCCTTTGCTTTAAGTCAGAAGGCTATTATACTTTCTTTATAAAATGCTCCCAAATGATTATATATCTTCTAATCTATGTGCTATATGTCTGAAAATCATGTATTATGTAATAGATCTGAAAATAAACTTCAGACACAATTATGAATCAATTTCTTCTTTCTAAATCCACTATTCAATCTTCTCATGCTCGTCCCCATTGCATGTCTGTAGTGAATCTTAGTTCATTTTAGGCTCACCTTGCAGCCTGGCCTTGCTTCTTATCACTTTCCTGTAGTTGTTCCTGGCAGGTTAGAAGTTGAGTCCTCATATATCTTAAAGTCGTGAGCAAATTATCACCATTTTCTCTAGAAATTTCTGGCATTGATTTCAGACACTATGTCTTATTGCTTCCTGAGTATAGTATACAGTCTCATATTTCTGCTTCTCTCTGCTAGAATACTATTTCTGGAGAATGAATAGGATTTTATACAGCTAACTACTAAAGAGAAAGTCTTTCCCCTTAGGAACCGGCCCCCCTCCAGCACGCCACACACAAACCATGGATTCCCAGTGGCACCAATTCCTGCTTTCTTCAGCCAGACAATCCATAATCACAAATGAAGCTTGGAGTCAGTCTCTTCTACTGCAGTGCTGGTAATTGTGTTGTATGTTACTTGTCTATACACATATTTAACAGATGAGATCTTCAGTCACTTGAATTCTAACACATAGAAAATGCTCAACAAATATCCTATGAAAGAAACCATACTGTAATGAATGATAGACCAGAAAGGAGCAATGACTTCTTACAAAATTACAGAAAATTCTAAAATAATACATATTTTTAAAAAATATGAATGTAATGTATATTGGTCATATTCATCTGCTCTTTCCAATTCTTCCTAGTGACCTCATTCACTCTTCTTCCCAGCTTCATGTTTTCTTTCTATTTATTTGTTATTACTAATAGCCCTAAGTTCAATTAGTGCTGCCCACATGCATGTGGCAGTATGCCATCCACTGGGTCATGAGCAACCTACCAGTAGCCATGTCCCAAAAGCACAGTGACACTCCCACTGTCAATGCCCATCAACTGCCAATAGCCTCTTCAGTAGAGGTGAGGCTTTGAGAGCACCTCCCTGTACTAGAATTTTTAATGGTCCAATCTTGTATAGGTCTTGGGTTGGTAACTATGAATATGGTTTGTTTATGTGTATAACAGCCATGACATGTACCGAAGAAAACATTTCACAGTGCTCCCAACTGTCAGCACTTTCATTCTTTCTATCATATCTTCACTGAAGCTCCTTGAGATTTGAATGTTCTAGAGGCACACAAAAATGGCACAGTTTGATGCTATGGCTCTTAGTGACCTTCAGTATCCAGGTGGTAAGACCCTATTGTGGAAAACACAACTCAATTCACATGCAGGACATACAGATATCATTATCTTGCTGCAAAGCTTCTCCCTTCTGACTAACATACATACTGCCAGATGTGCTATATAGGTTACCAAGAGAGAAAAGATATCAGTGGTCTTGCCCAGCACTGGACTCTACATGCTACAATATCTAATTGCTTGCAAATTGCACCCATTGATACAATAGTGGCATGGCAGGTATAGGGGTAACCAACCACATTTTTTAAATTGAATATGAGGTACTATAATCTGGCCAAAGCCCATCACAAGTGAAATGGTCAGTTATGCTGTCACACTGTATTCTAAACATTTGTGCTCATAACCATAGATTTGTGCTGCTCATAACCTTGGCTAGAGAAACTTCATATTGTAGTTAGTAGTGCTTAGAACACATTCATGACTGGTCAAAGTTTTGGGTATGTAATTCTAGAGATTCTCTTATCAGTAAGTCAATGCCTGGAACTGAATTTTTCATTTAATAGCACATGTCTTTGGGGAGCAGCATTGTCTAACCATACAGAATATTTCTGTTCAAACTCCTTTTTACTAAACACACACACACACACACACACACACATATATATATATGGCTATGGATATATATCTATATATCCATATGTGTATATATGCACATTAATATGCATATCCACATATCCATATATGTATAAATATCTCTATATACATATATATGTCTATATATACATACTGTATATATATACATATAGATAGATAATTAGCTTTGAAACTGGTGGATTTCCATAAGGATTCTTTATGTATCCTTAATTTTGGCTGACTGCCCCTTACTGTCTCCTGTCCCCAACATCTCCATCATGTCTTAAACCTTTAACCCTGAGCATGTTGCCCCATCTCCTTTCATGTCACTTATATTCTACTAGTCTCTATCATTGACCTTTTCTCTTGGGTCACATGTTTCCAAAAAGCTTCTCCATGTATCCTTCCTTCTGTCAAAGACTTCTGCCACTGTTTTATTCCCTATTTTATACCCTCAAGATGTGGGTCTTGAAAACCAGAAGTAAATATGCATTTAATGTTCATAATTTCTCTGTGCTCCTCCTTTATACTCTAAAACACAAGAAAATCCATGGTTTCTGAAAACAACCTTTCTTCTAAGCTCTGCAGAACTCCATTATTTTGAAAGCAAGGTCCAGGATTTTTCAGGGACAACCTGCCACTTTTTTTGATGAACCAAAAAAAAAAAAAAAAAATTCAGGATAACAATTACCCAGTTGTGGTTTAATTAGGTAAAAATAGTTATTTTCTGCCTAGAAAGCACTGATAGAAACTAGTTCTTAAACCACTGAATGGTTTGGGCAAGGTCTTCCTGGTTTTCTTAAGTATACAGGCAGAAAATTTAAGTAAAGCAAGAGCCAGCTAGTACTGGGGAGTTACCAGACTACTGCTGGCAGTATTCCACTAATAGTAAGAAGTGAAAAATCAAAAGGGCTTATAGAGAACTGTCCCCAGATTTTTAAAATGCTTAAGAATCAACCTTTATTTTATTAATATATAGGCTGAGACTGATCACCTATAGACAACTCCTACCTAGTCTATGCTGTACCTAATGTAAAGGCTGAGGCACTAGGTTCCTGTGGTACATAGTGTCACTCCATCAAAGAACACAGATCCCACCTGACCCTCACTTTTCTGTACATGCGTCTGTGTGTCTGCTTTCTTATTCAGTCCTTTTTTGCTCCTAGTCAGGTTTCTAGACTCAAGTCATGTGGTTCATAGTAACCAAGTAAAGAAATATTTCAGTTTAATAATGGAACTAAACATATAGTTTTGAAAATAAGTAATACAAATGGCTAAGAAATACTTTTAAAAGTATACAGTGTCTTGAGCTATCTAGCTTTCTTTTGTTCTATAATGATCAGGATCCCTTACCTAGGGAATGGTGCTGCCCACAAAGATGTTCTACATTAATTACTAATTAAGGCAACCCTCCAAAGACATGCCTACTGACCAACCAAACTTATCTACACAATTCATAAATTGAGGTTCTCTTCTCAGATTATGTTCTCTTCTTAAGATCAATCTGAAACCAAGCAAGAAGCTTCCTCTCTTCTGGTAAGCTTTCACAGTAATAGAAGTTGCTATGCAGGCCTCTAGAGGACAAAAGGACATCTCTGACTCTGCCACCTACAAAACTGACTTGCCAAGCAAGATATATCCAATGATACACTAATGGCATAGTTGCAATGGGGTAACTAACTACTTTCTGAATGAATCTGAAGTTAGCTTCAGAGAAGGGAATTCATTCCTGGAACTGTAAACTTGGTCTAAAGGCCATGACTATCAAGGTCACAGAACCTACTACTGTTATTTTGGTAAATGGCCATGCTGCTGTGGTGGCCCAGCAAGGACACAACACAGGAGGCATATACATATGTGCAAACTTTCAGATCTCAGCAAAGGGAACCACCATCACAGCCAGTGCCAGACTGGACAGTGGAACCATGAGTGTCTGAGCTCAGGTGTTTTTATTAATTCAGAACTCCTAGGGTATTCTACCATAGCAAATGCAGATCATAGCAATCAAACATCCCCTACATGAATCCAACACCCGAAGACAATACAAAACTCCAAGGCCTACTCAGCCATTCCCCCCAACAGTGCATAAGACAATATTTTAAACACAACTAAAAATAAACTTCTACAACAATTCCTCTTTTCTATATAAGCCAAAAAAAAATTTTTTTGCTTTATCTCTACAACACAACTTAACACTACACCAACAAAACTATTTACAAGAGGAACAATCACAAGGGTTGTTAATGAATAAGACCAAATGAAACCAAACATCTATCAAGCTTTTACAATGTCTTTGGAAAGCAGAAAAACCTTATCAATGTTGAATTATCTGGAATTCACTCATGATCTTCTGGGCTCCTCCAAAGTGTTTGGATCACTTCTCCTCCTATTCTGCCTCTTCATTACACACAGCTTGTCCTCCAGGCTCTGGTGGGCTCCACTCCACTGCTGCTGCTTTTCTTGGTAGTTGTCCCATGGTACTGGGATCTTCAGAATGCTGGGGTCTTCTGTTGAAACTGGGCTGCACTTTTACCAATAGCCTTTCCTAGGGTCTTTTCATGTTGCCAAGCTTCAACTTCTCTGCATGACCCCTTCAATCCTGGGCCTTCAACTGCTTCTCCTGGCTCTCTTCATGGTGCTCAACTTCTTTACATGAGGCTGGACCTTCACCAATAGGCTCATAGGCTCTCTTCATGGTGCCAAGCCTCAGCTTCTTTACATGACCCCTTCAATCCGGGCCTTCAACTGCCACTGAGGTTTCACTTTTACTAATGGCCTCTTCTGGCCTTTCACAGTGCCAATCCTCAGTTGCGCTCCATGATCCCTTCATGCCTTTAAAATCAGCACCACCTTGGTAAATCTTACAATACCAAGTTTGGCTGCCAGCATGAGATACAACATTGGCCAGTTCTGGAAGACAGTTTCTGTGTGTTTACACTGAGGAAACATTTTCCAGATTTTAAGATAAAGTCTGGTTTGCTGGAAAAATAACTGGTCACTTTGTCTGTAGGAAGGGTCCTCTTGTGGATGGAGTTCTCATCACCATCACCAGTGTCTGGACCGCTTGTAGTCATGTTTGCAGAAAAAAAATAATAACTGTTCAGTTTTAATAAGGTGCATTTTTGCTCTAAGCTGTGGCTTCCACAAGAGCAGGGGGTCCTGGGCCAGTGGGAAGAATTGTTGAAAGTTCTGGTGGCTTGGCATTCTTTTTCACCACTGCTAAGGGGAAACATACAACCCCTTCTATAGATCTTCAGACCTATACAACATCTTGAATTTCACATACATATAACACAGCTATCAGAAAACTCAGTTTATGGAACAGTATTCTCTGTTTTCCATTTCCTGTGCCCTACTTGCTGCCAGCAGCAGGAGGAAGCATCATCTCCATGATCAGGAAAAGATGACAAAACCTGGCTTCTTTCCTGCTCCCAGATGAATTTTTGTTTTTACCATAAAAATGTCTTCCTCTAAAGGCCTCTATTCTGTGGTTCTTACTTTTGATCCCTCTTTCTCACTTAATTTTCACAATTTTCTCTTCATAGATGCTTATTTCCTTCCTCACTCTCCTCTTCCTTTAGGAGATTTCTACTCATTATTTTTGCATATATATATAATCGCTGTCCTCTAAGAGCTTCCCTGAATGTACTTCACCAGACTGTGAGGTATGGCGTTTCTGTCTAGTTCTTCCTTGTCTTCATGTTGGATGATTTTGACTATGGACCCCAATTGATCACCATTTGTAGTTGTATGCTGTAATGGTGCTCCAGCAAGCACACAACACAGGAAACATATTCACATGTGTAAACTCTGCCAGACCTCAGCAGAGGGAACCACCATCATGGCCAGCACCAGACTGAACAATGGAACCCTGAGCATCTGAGCTCAGGTGTTTTTATTGATTCAGAACCCATTGAGTGTTCTTTTGATACAATGTGCAGATCATAGCAATCAAACATCCACATGAATCCAACACCTGCAGAAAATACAAAACACCAAGGCCTACTCAGTGTAAGACAATATTTTAAACATAACTGAAAATAAACTTCTACAACAATCATGTTGTTAAACTGCCTTCTAAACATTATATTTATGCTCATAGATTTGTGTTTTTCTCATCTTCGGTCTGAGAAGTATCTTTATGAATTGTGCAGTTGTTAATGCAAAGATTCGTAACTATTCACAATTCTAAGATTAAGTGACTGAGTGCTCAGCACTAAATGAGACCTGTGTATTACCTTCGCTCACAAGATTCAGTGAGTACTGTGAAACAGGGCCTGGAAAGAATGTGAGACTTGGAGGATAGGAAGAAATGCTGAGAAATGCTGTCTATGAACCTAACACAGTAGTTTTACCCATGAACTCATAACAGGTATCGTTACCTTCACAAGACCCGCACAATAACAAGCCAGTCAAAATTTCAGCATGCCTGGGTGGTGCTGGCAGAGCACAACTTTAATCTCAGCACTCAGGAGTCAGAGGCAGGCAGATCTCTGTGATTTCAAGGCCAGCCTGGTCTACAGAGTGAGTTCTGGGACAGCCAGAGTTACAACAGAGAAATCCTGTCTTATAAAAACAACAACAACAAAAAAGAAAAATGCAGCATGGCTGGGGAGATCTTCCTCCTGTTAAGGAATTGTTATCCAAAATTTATCAAGAACTCAAATAACTCAAAATCAAGAAAACATCAGCCTTAAAATAGAAAAGAATTTGAATAGACCTTTCTCAAAAGGAGGAATTCAAATAGCTAGTCAGTATAAAAAAGCAATAGCAATATCTCTAAACATATGGAAAATATCAATCTAAGCAAGATATCACCTCTTACCTCATGCCTATCAATGAAATTTGAGCAAACCAAATTAACAAAGTATAAATTATTTGATATATCTAATTAAAGAATTACTTTAAGTATATATATAACTGATTTAATATTTCAAAATTACTTAAGCTACAATTTCAATAACTTTAAAAGAAAACTTATACCAAATATTCTTCATCCAGACATCTTTTGCTAGATATTTATGTTAACTCCTTTATCTTTGCTATGGTGGATAGAGATGCAACTGGCAGGTATCTAGGTATCTCTTTGCCAAGCTGATTTCCTTTCTTCCATATATTGGAATGAGTAGATCATATAATAGCTCTGCTTCTATTTTTTTATGAACTTGTATATTGCTTAAATATATTCATACTAATTTATATTTCTGTCAACAAACTATGTGATCTCTCTGAATTGCCAGGGTTTATTAAATTTTATATTGCTGACAATGTGCATAGTAATGGGTGTGGTGTTTTTTCACTGTGGTTTTGATTTGGTGAGATATTTCTATATACTTGTTTGCCACTGCATATCTTCTTGAAAACCATATTTGTTCAGGTAATGTGCAAATTTCTGGAAATAATGTTCAGATGTATTATAGAATGAGCACATATATAAAGACTAATGAAGAAAACAAAAAAATTTATTGAATCAGAAACATTTAACAACCAATAACCCTATAGATGGTTTAGTGAAAAAAAAAAATAGTAGAGTCCATGATCTGGTTCAGCTCTGCTTCTGGTTAGAAGAGAACTTTAAATGAGCCAGTTAATTTCACCATCTCTTTTTCATATAATATAAATTTCCTAGACCCCTCCAGCTTTCAAACAAAAATATTATTAAGAGATAGGAGGCCGGGGATGAGGTAATGCTGCTCGGTTGGTTACAGATAACCGTAACATACTTGATAGTTTGGAAAGTTAGAAAAAAAGATTATGAAACTTTTCACTATTCAGAAATTATAAACATTTTAGGAGACAAATGTCTAAATATTACAATATACACATACATATACACTGAAATATTACATTGTACTTATTGATGATAATTTATATGGTTTCACATATCAGTTAAAATATTTTTTTAAAAATGAATGTCTCTGGAAAATGGATTTATACCACAACATCCTCCTCTCTGGTGTCATAACTTTGGACTCAGAAATGATGTCATAATTCTTGTGAGGTAAGAGAGTGTTATGAAATGCAGTTGTAGAAAATCCAGAGACAACTCAGTTTCTATGAAAACAGAAAGTAACTAAAACTAACAGTTTTCTTAGAGAATGTAGTTATATAAACAAATACCAACTGGACAATTATAAATATGACCTTTTTGCCCAAATAATAGCTCTATGACTCAGGAGCTGGCTGACTATTGAAAATTTAGTTTAAACAGAAAATTTCTCTTCTTTGTTCCCCTGTACTAACATCTCATTCAATTACACTTTTAATTTAATTGATACTGAGACAGTTTTATGCTACCAAGTTGAAAATTTAGGAAGAGTTAAATGGGTTTCATTTTGGCCATTAACAACTCCCTAAAGGTTTTCATTTGATGTTGTCTCTTATTGAAGCTGGAACTAAGGTTGTGTAAAAATTCTCTGAAGAATAACTTGTAAGACTCTGTTTTTCTCCATTTCTGAGAAAATGTGGTTAAAGACATACTGGCAATGACAAGGAAAGTAATTTTACCTAATTGCTGTCATTATAAGCTTTAAATGAGAAACATGAGTAAGACTTCATATTAAAAACAAGATTTTATAAGCTGGTACCTGAGGCTTGCAACCCCTGAGGGGTGCTCAAGCAAGGAGTGAGTTTCCAGGTATCATCCAGTATAAAGAATGGCAGATCCATCACAAAATCCATGCTAATGGAAAGCATACTGAATGAATGTAAAAATACACGGGTTTTGCACATCATTTGACTTTTTTTAACAAAAGTTGAACAAGAGATTATGAAAAAGGAAGGTTTGATCAAGAAAACTGGCAAATTGTTTAGAAAGAAGCAACTGGAATTATTATACAGGGTGTGAACAATCCTGATTTTTCTCACATTTTTATAGCCAAGACATAACTTGAACTTCTATTTGAATTATGTGAATGAGGGTTAGAAGAGCCAGGACACGTGGGTAAAATCTTTCAAATACTCAGTCTTTTAAATAAGAGAATCAAAGGGGTAACAAATATTTCTGAATTCACTGCTTACATTGAAGGAACACATGGGTCAAGTGTATACTAATTTTTTAAAAAATACTATAAATTAGGTTTATATTTTCCTTTGCAAGACACAGTAAAGCCAGTTAAGATGTAAATGAACATCTCCCCAACTCTCAGCGTTCCCTATTATTCTGTTTCCTATAGAAGCACTGGCATTCTCTCATTCTTCAAATTGCAAAGCTTTACATGGAAACCATCCACATCTGCTCAAAGAAAGTGCACATAGTAGAAATTAGATTGGTGAATTATAGTAAAAGAGATGTGACTAATATTTTGCATGTAGACTTTATACTATTTAGAGTCCCACATAGAATATTAGCATGCAAATTAACAGTGATTCAAAACTATCTTTTGAAGCATCTGAAAACATACTCATGCATTATAAATTTTATTACATCTTCATAATGAACCTGTGAGATACTATAATTTTAATTTTGTCATCTTGATTATTGAGAGCATATTTAAGCATCTAGAGAGAATTAATTAATTAATCAACTCAAACTCTGGAAATGTCATAGAAAATTTATCTGTTTTACCATGAAAAGAGTGTCAGTTTTACTATAAATTTACTCTTACTTCTTACATAACTCTAAGAAAATGCAGGCTAGGTAAGGGCATAGTTCTATACTGGAGCACATGCTTAGCGTGTTAAAGTCTTTGTGTTAATTTCAACAGAGAGAAAGGAGGAAAGAGTGATAGAGGGAGAGGGTGTGAGAGAGAGAACGAGAGTGGAGGGAATGCTATGGAATGGTTTAAAAACTAGCTAGATAAGGTAGAGGGGAAAATGTCATAGTACTAATATATACAATTAAGAAGTAGTGGTTGGAGTTGGAGAGATGGCTCTGCAGATAAGATGGCTGCTCTTCTAGAGAACCTAGGTTCAATCCTCAGCACCCACATAGAAGCTCACAATTGTCTATAAGTCCTGTTCCAGGGGTTCTAACACCCTCACACATACATGCAAGCAAAACACCAATGTACATAAAATAAACGTGAATAAAATATTTAAAAAAAAGAAGTAGTGATCTGGTACAAAAATCCTCATTAAAATATCAGCAAACCAGATCCCACAGTGGGACATCTTATGTTGGTCAAGAATCCATTTCAATGATGCAAGAATGGTTTGTGTACGTAAATATGCAATACACCACATCAATATAAAATACGCCACAAAATGCAATATACCACATCAACATAATGAAACAAAACTATACACAATCACAGTAAATACAAAGAATATTTAATAAAGTAAAACACCTTCTTTGATTAAAAAAATACAAATTTAGTATAAAGGAAATGTACTTTACAACTATAAAGACTACATATAACAAGCAAGCATTCAGCATTCAACAACAAACTGAAAGCATTCTATTTTATTTAGAACAAGACAAAGATGACCACTCATCATATTTATTTAACACAGTTCTTAGGGTTAGCATGATAGCTCATTAAATGAGAGCACTTTTCACTAAGCCTGAAAACTTCAATTAGATCTCAGGGAAACCCTGCAATTTGTTTTTTTTCCCCCCAAATGTATATCATGGCACACACATGTCTATACACATGCACATCAACACACACATACACACACACACACACACACACACACACACTAAATCACACAACCAATTAATAAACTAACAAAATGTAATAATATATAGTCCGTTTTATTAGGGGTCCTAATTAGAATATCTTAGCAATAGAAAGAAACAAAGAGGACCCAAACTAGAAAATTGAAAGTCAAATTGTCACTGTTTGTGTGTACCTGTAGAAAACATGGGTGACCCTACCAATAAGGTTACTACAACTAATGAATAAATCAACAAAGTTCTAGGACATATACTGAGTAGCATTGCTATATGTCAGTAGCACATGCACACATACCACATAATTTAAAACTAAATCTTAGAAACAATTTAAAATGACAATGATAGTATTACAGCAAAATTAAAAAAATAAACTCTGCACACTTGAGAAAAAATAGACATGATAATGTGGAAGGGGAAAAATGTCTCATGGAGCCTCACCCCCTAGACGAAGAACTACAGGTAAGTAAAGACTGCTGAGAGAGAGAGAGAGAGAGAGAGAGAGAGAGAGAGAGAGAGAGAGAGAGAGAGAGGGAGGGAGGGAGGGAGAGAGGGAGAGAGAGAGAGGATTTCCAAAGAATAGTCCCCTAATTGATTACTTAATAATATACTGAAACCATATATACACAAAAGAATGGACACAGCAGGTTGAATTTATATATTTGTGCATGTATACGTATGTTTAACAATAATAAAAAAGAGGACATCAATTTGAGAATAGAGGATAGGAGGGGCTTAACAGAAGATAACAGGAAGGTTTGGAGGGAAAGGAGACAAGGAAGGTTATGTAAATATATATTAATTAGGATGTATTTTATAAAAAAAGAACACAATGTGAAGAATGAAGAAAGATCTGGGAGAAAATATTTGCAAATTGTAGGTAGGATGCTACCAAGGCTTTGAGAAGAACTGCAAAAATCCAGCAACAAGAGACAAATAGCCAAACAAAAAGAGCAATAAGCCTAAGTCAACATTTCTCAAAGAAAGCACAACAGGTATGAAGACAGAAAAAAGTAACTCAGTATTACCAAATGTTGAAGAAGTGCACTTCGACAATGCTGCCTCCCTTCCATTAGAATGGCTACTGCCAAAACTGTAGGGGACAGCCAGTGTTGGGGGAAATGTAATGGGATGAGAATCTGGCACATCGTTGGTAAGAATAGAAGTTAGTACAGCTGTTATCACCCACTTTGTAAAATAATCAGGAGGATCCCAATACTAGGCACACATCCAAAGAAACTGAAATCACTATTGTAAAGATACCATCTGCACTCCTTTCTTCATTGCAAAACTACCCATGATAACAAAAAATAAATAAAATAATAAAGGAAAGAGAGAGAGAGACAAAGAGAAAAGGGAAACAAGTGAAGGAACCATCAGTTCCTTCAGAGGAAAACTATGATGTACATAGTCAATGGGATACGGAGCCGACACAAAAGGATGGAATTTGGCTATTTGAGATACCAAGGGTAATCATTATGTTATGTGAGTTAGACAGACACAAGCAGACAAGTAGGACATTCTCTCACTCTCTGCAATCAAACTAAGCTGATCTCAGCAGAGAAAGAAAGGGAATTTAGGATCTATATTTGTCAAAAATGATAGACTATTTTTAGCCTTCAAAAATTACTTTGAGACTTTCATATGTGAGTACTGCATTTGTATCATTTCCACCTCTCTTTCCCCCTTTTCTAATCTCCCTATGTCCTCCATTCTTTCTCAATAGCCCAATCATTATGCAGTCCATATATGCTTAATTCTGCATTCCCACAGTCAGAAACAGCTACATAATTTGTGGATTCTAGTAAAATAAAATTACAGAGAATCTTGTTTGAAATTTCTTATGTTGTGACCCGTTTTAAACCAAATGCATAACCATTCTCACTGTAGGCACTTGTGCAAACACACAGGTTGCATGCCTACAGAGTCAGCTCTGCTTCCATGTGAAGAGAGTGGAAGTCTGACACTATGTTCTGAGTTTTAAAACAAAACTGACAACCCAAATCCCATTCTACTACACTGACAAAAACAAAAAACAAAACAAAAAACCCACCTGTTTTAAGCTTCCCAGACTAATGATTAGAGATCCTCCTAGACACTGGACATCACTGGTGTTCACATGTACTGGTCATTACTGAAACATTCTGGCCCACACACACTACCATGTATCTCACTCAGAAGATGCTTTCCTGGCTGAGGACTCAATCTCTGCCTCTTGGCATCAGAAGCCTTGATATGCAGCAGTCATAGCATGTTGGTCTGAACTTCAAATTGTTTTCTCTTTTTGGATACTTCCTTGTTTTGTTTACCTCAGTTGTTCCTTTATTTATAAGGACATTTATTGACAATTGAAACATTTTATGCTTTTGATAGAATAAATGTTTGAACAGCTCCAAAGTGTGAAAGTACTTTTCATATGTTTAAATTGTATTTATTTAGGGTGTGGGCATGTGAATGCATATGTGTGCCTCTCCTGCAGGGTGGGTCGAGGTCAGAAGATAACTCACAAAAGAGTTCTCTCCTTCTACCCTGCGGGTTTGTGGGATCAAACTTAGGTCATCAGGTTTGTAGTGGCAGGTACTTTTATCCACTGAGCCATCTTAAGAGTCCTGTGAATGTATTTTTGACAAACATATGTTAAAAGCTCTTCTTTCCTCTGCTCTGAGATTGACTTAGTTTGATTGCAGAAAGTGAGATAACATTCTACTTGTCTCCTTGTGATTGTCTAATTCACATGAGCTAATGATCGCTCATGGTGTCTCCAATAGCAGAATGCCATCCTTTTGTGCCTGAGCAAAGTTCTATTGAATAATGTGCATCATGTTTTCTGTCAGTTGGTGGCTTTCTCACTTGTTTCTGATTTGGGGTTATTATGGGTAGTTTTGTAATAAACAACGGAGTGCAGATGGCCTTTTTTTGCTACACTGATTTCAGTTCCATTGAATACGCACCTATTTGTATGGGCTTTAAAAGTATTTCAGCTTTTATTTCTTTGTTTTTTTTCGTTTTTTTTTTTTTTTTCCCTTCAGGGATTCAATATCTAGTCCTTCCTGGGTACTGACAGTAATCTGCCCGCCTCTTCCTCCTGAGTATTAGGATTAAAGATGTACTAATGCATGCCACATTAGACTTTCCTTAAAATTTGAGACAGAATTTTGTTTATTTAGACAAATACTGTTGTTTATTCTTGTTATGTATCCCAACTTGCCTAAAATTTCAAAACTCCCCTGCCCCTGCTTCCTCAGTGCCAAAGTCACTATATATGATGCTATACACCATTGCACTGGGTATGTTTGACATCTCCATTTGATTTGTCTTGGAACCTACACAGTATGACTAGTCAACAAATTTTAGGGCTGAATTAAAGCTTCAAATCTAATATTTTTTTCCTTTGCTTCACAATTTAAGAAAATTGTTATCAGATTAAAAATTTGAGAACACAAAATCATCCAGACAAAAGGGGTGAAAAAATCTTTGTAGAACTGTATATTTTAAAGCCAAGTAATAATTGAATCCCTGCAGACTAAACAATATCACTTAGCAGCCTGCACAACGTGAAAGACTAAAAGCTTTTAATTAGACTTTTACTCAATAGGGGAGGAAAAATAATTTAAAAGATGGAGGGCTAATGCTGAATTGTTAGTTTTAACTTTGAACACAATGAAGGAACAATTTGACTAAATTAGTTTAGCTGTGTATTCATTAGCCTTTAATAGAAATGTGAATGCAAACTGACTCCAGGTTATCGTAGTGAGAGCCAGCTTTTTAATTAGTGATTGGCAAAATGTTTATCTAGTTTGTTGTTGGAATGTTGAACCATTTACACAACAGGACTGCTGTAAACCTTTATGTAATCTTAATTGGATCTTTCAGGGAAGCAAGATTTCGTGTACATAAAATCAAAAAGTATAGTAATAAAGTTAGTAATTTATATCTAACTTGGTACTGAGGAGCAGAAAGTTATGCTGTGTGGCTCTATGAAGTAGATAAATAGTTAATAACCAATGCAGACTGAATACTAGGAATGTTCAGTTTCTATTAGGCATTTGATCATTAATGTGGGGAAACTCAAAAATGTGGAATTTTCTGTCAGTGTAGCTGAATGTGATTTGGGTTGACAATTTTGTTACAACAGTTATAATGTTAGATTTTTTTTTACTCTGCATTTAAGAATAATGATGGTCTAATAAACTTAAGCAAACCTCTCATTGTCTTGGAAGCTAAGGCAGATGCAATTTGCACGTCATGAGTAGGTTTATCAGGCTCTCTGAATCTTTTTTTTTTTAATTTTTAAAATGAGTATAATAAAATGGTCTTTGCAGAGTTATTGTTAAGAAAAGTCCTGCTGGCTCTAGCAGGGGATGCACAGTTCTCCCTGGGAAGGAAAAATAGAATAGATTTGGTGGACTGGGGGAGGGTGAAATGGGAACAGAAGAAATCAGGTGGTGGCAGAGGGATAGAGAAGAGAGTAAGGGAAGAGATGACTGGAACTGAGGGGCATTTGAGAGACAATATGGAAACCCAGTGCATCATCAGAACTTCCTAGAATCTACAAAAGTGACCCTAGTGAGAACTTCTAGTAATGAAGAATGTGGAGACTGAATTAGCCATCTTCTGTAACCAGACAAGGCTCCCAGTGGTAGGACTAGGACATTAATCCAGGCATAAAACCTTTGTTCTACAATCTGTTCTGCTTGCAAGTTGTGCTGGGGAAATGGTGGCACAGAACTTGTGGGAGTAGCCAACCAACGGCTAGTTTAACTTGAGGCTCAACCCTGAGAAGAAGTACATATTTGACAAGGCCTAGATGGGCAGGAACAGGATAGCCCAGTGATCTAGGTAGAATCTAACACAACTGGCAAAAGAGAAAAAGAGAGAGAGAGAGGAAAGAGAGAGACAGAGAGAGAGAGAGAGAGAGAGAGAGAGAAAGAAGAAGAAAATCAATAAAATGATGACTAATGATATTCTGCTTTACTCATAGATCAGTGCCTTGCCCAGTCATCATCAGAGCCTTCTTCCAGCAGCAGATGGGAACAGGTGCAGAAACCCACATCCAGACATTATGCCAGAGTCTAAATTGGAATACTCCATTTGGTCCCTATCCTCTGAGCTGGGAAAGCCTTGCAGAAATAGGGAAGAAAAGATTGTAGGAAAGACTGTAGCTTGAGGAGATCAGGAGAACATGACCCACTGAATCAAGCAATCGGGGCTCCATTGGATTCATAGAAACTGAAGAGGAACGCACAAAGCTTATATAGGTCTGCACCAGGTTCTCTGCATATATGTCAGGTCTGTTAGCTTCATGTAGGAGTTCTAAGAATGTGTGTGTGTGAGGGGGTATCTCTGCCTCCTTTGCCTGCTCCCCTTCTTCCTACTTGGTTGCCTCATCCAGCCTTTCAGAGCCTGAGTCATAGAAAAGCCTGTCTGTGGGAATTTAATAATTCACTATAGACAGGATTACATCTTGCTGGGAGAGGGGACAAGGGATATAGACTAGAGAATTCTCAAAGAAAGTAGTGTGTGCTCCTATGAATCCTTCTCTACATTGACTTACCTTGTGGAAATCATTGAGACTACCCCTCACACCACCTGGGAAAACTAACACAAGTGAAAATACAAGATGAGGGAACAACTATATTTTACCAGGGAATAAGAAACACTAGTGCAAAATGCCTTCTATTTCATGTTAATTGGCTGTTTTACTTTTTAAATTTATATTAATATTCTTACTATTATTTAAAATTCTGTGCCAGAGGAACAGGTAGGCTGCCCACCCATATAACTCTCTACTAGGTTCAGTTCCCACAGATCCAATCATCTGCCATGCCTCCACCTTTACCCCCAACTCCCATTGCTGTGTCCCTGCCTGCAACTTAGGCAGACAACCCCTTCTCAAGTGAAGCTGGCACCAGTCAGAACAGGTAGACAAGCTCAGATGAAGACTCCCTGCTGAGCCATAGGACATGCCAGCTACCAGAACTTCTGGTGCCCCCAACTCTATCCCTAATCCTCACTTGCCTGAGGCCCATTGTTCAACAAGAAGTCACACCAGTCACCAGAACCCTATCCCCCAACTCTAGTGGCGATCCCTACTTAACCACAGGCTACACAGACCGGAAGACCAGAAAGAAAATAGAAACCAAGGAACAAAACACCCATTTAACAAGGATAAACTCAGAGATCAGTGCCTAGACCTATAACTACCCCAAACCCAGATGCCTAGATGGCAGCTTAAGAACACAATCAACAACAGACAGGGCAATATAATCACTATCAGAGCCCAGATATCCTGACTACTTCAACACAGTTGAAGCGCAAGAAACAGAACTTGAAACAAACTTTATGAAGATGATAGAGGCCTTTAAAGACACAAAGGATAAATCCCCTTAGAGAAATCCATAAAGAGACAGACAAAAAAATTGGAGGAAATCCATGAATCCATAAAGGAAGCAAGAAAAAAAAAAAAAAAAAAAAAAAAAAAAAAAACAAAAACAAGAAAAAACAAATAGCCAAAGGAAATAAATAAAACTGTCAAGACCTGAAAATGGTTAGAGAACCAATAAAGAAAACACAAACTGAAGGAATTCTGGAAGTGAAAAATCCAGGTAAGTGAACAGGAACTACAGAGGCAGGCCTCAATAACAGAATACAAGAGAAGGAAGAAAGAATCTTACACATTGAAGATACGATAAAATAAATAGATACATTGGTCAAAGAAAATGTCAAATCTAAAAAATTCCTAACACAAAACATCTAGGAAATCTGGGACACTATGAAGAGAACAAACCCAGAAATCATAGGAATAGAGGAAGGAGAAGCACCCCAAGTTTGAAGTCTCAGAAAAATTTTCAACAAAAAAATCACAGAAGAAAAAAATTAACATAAAGAAGTAGATGCTTATAAAGGTACAAGAAGCTTACAGAGCAGCAAATGGATTGGACTAGAAAAGAAGGTTCCCATGCCGTGTAATAATCAAAACACTACACACACAGAACAAAGAAAGAACATTAAAAGCTTCAAGGGAAAAAGAGTGAGTAACATATAAAGACCGACCAATTAGAATTAAACCCAACTTCTCAATGGGTACCCTAAAACTCAGAAGGGCCTGTATAGATTTTCTTCAGACTCTAAGAGACCACACAACCCAGACTACTATATCCAGCAAAACTTTCAATTACCATAGATGGAGAAAACAAGATATTCAATGATACAGTCAAATTTAAACAATATATATCTACAAATACAGCCCTATAGAAAGTTCTAGAAGGAAAACTCCAACACAAAAGTTACCTGTCCCCATGATGACACAAGAAATAATCTCAAAATAGAAAAACCAAAAGAAGAGAAGCACACACACCACCACTACCACTACTGCTACCACCACCAGCAGCAGCAGCAGCAGCAATAACAACAACAAAATAACAGAAATTGACAATCATTGGTCATTGATATCTCTCAATATCAATTGTCTCGACTGTCCAATAAAAAGACACAGACTAATGGAATAGATGTGAAAACAAGATCTATCTTTCTGTTGCACAAAATAAATACACCTCAACATCAAAGATAGACATTACTTCAGACTAAAGAATTGGGAAAAGATTTTCCAAGTGAATGGACCTAAGACGCAAGATGATGTAGCAATTTTAATATCTAACAAAATATACTTCAAGCCAAAATTGATCAAAAGAGACAGGGAAGGATGCTTCATACTCATCAGAGGAAAAAATCCACTAAGACATTTCAATTCTTAACAACAATGCCCCAAACTAAAGGATGCCCACATTAATAAAAGAAACATTACTAAAGCTTAAAATACACATTGGCCCTCCCACATTGATAGTGGGATACTTCAATACCCCACTCTCACCAATGGACATGTCATCCAAACAAAACTAAACAGTGAAATGCTAGAGCTAACAGATGTTATAAACCAAGTGGACATAATATATATCTACTGAATATTTTACCCAAACATAAAAGAATATACTCATGAAACTTTCTCCAAAATTGCCCACATACTCAATCACAAGGCAAGTCTCAACAGATACAAGAAAATTGTTATAACGTGCTGCATTCTGTCAGAACAGCATTGATTAAAGCTGGATTTCAACAACAACGGAAACAACAGAAAGCCTACAATCCCCTGGAAATTAAACAACTCTTTACTGAATGATAACCAGGTCAAGAGAGAAATAAAGAAATTAAAAATTTTCTAGAATTCAGTGAAAATGAATACAGAACATACCTAAACTTATGGGGCACAATGCTAGTGGTTCTAAGAGAAAAGTTCATAGCATTAAGAGCCTTCATCAAAAAAATGAAGAGATCTTATACCAGCAACCTAGCAGAGCACCTAGAACAAAAGGAACAAAGCACATGTAACTGGAGTAAATGGCAGGAATTAATCAAACTGATAGTTGAAATCAATAAAATAGAAACAAAGAGAACACAAACCTTATCAATGAAACAAAATATTGGTTCTTTGATGTAGTGAAATATTTCAACTTATTCTCAAATATTGAAAAGCAGCATACACTACTGGGTAGTAATATGAACTTTGAACAGCTTCTGTCAGTGGAAACAGCTGTCTGAAGATCACCTTCCTTAGCTATTAGAACCAGTTTTCTGGGTGTAGATAGGCTGCAGCTTTCCTGAATGAGGAAGGAATGATAGTTTGGAGTACCAATAATTGCCTACTCAGCACCCTCGAGTGGAACAAATTCATGTTCAAATTTACCTCACTCACTGAGATGTTTGTGTTAAAGGCATTTGGTTTTATTATTGCTAATGGAGAAATATGCTATGGTCTCCTCCCTCAGCCTAGGTGCTGGACAGGGAATACCTGGCCCAGGGTCTTGACTTTGACCATAAAATGATTGTCAAGTTGGCCAGCTAACATTGGGGGGTTGTTGTACTGTGGAAGTTCTATTCATTAAGCAAGCAAAATCTTTGTATCAGTGGGTGATGCCTTTCCTCAATAAATTACCTGGAGGCTATGTGCTCTGGATCAGTCCAGCAGAGATGAGACACATGGCCCAGGCCATTCAGACTTGCATCTTAGTTAATTGTCTATTCATTGAACCCATTCAAGTTATTAATATTTCCATCTACACTTGGAGAAATTCAACAAAACACACAAATCTTTATCCAAACTAACTAAAAGATGGAGAAAAAATATTCAAATTAACAAAATCAGAAACAAAAAGGTGGATGTAACAACAGACATGTAGGAAATCTATAAAACTATTAGGTCATACTTTAAAAACTTGTACTCCAAACAATTGGAAAATATAAAAGAAACAGATAATTTTCACATAGATAGCACTTACCAATGTTAAATCAAAATTATATAAACAATTTAAAAATAGACCTATACGTCCTAAAGAATAGAAGCAGTAATTAAAAGCTGCCCAGTTACAGACAGTTTTAGCACAGAATTCTACCAGACTGGCAAAGAAGAGATAGTGCCAGTACTCTTCAAATTATATCACAAAACAGAAACAGAAGGAACATCATCCAATTCATTTTGTGAGATGACAGTCAGTCTGATAACTAAACTACACAAAAATTCAACAAAGAAAAATAATTACAGACCAATTTCACTTAGAACAGAGACGTAAAAACACTAAAAAAAATTAAAAATACTTACAAACCAAATCCAAGAACACATCAAAAAGATCATCCACCATGGTCAAGTAGGCTTTATGCCAAAGATACAGGAATGGTTCAGCATAGAAAAATCAGTCAATGTGATCCATCATATAAAAAAAAATGAAAAAAAATCCACATGATCATTTCATTCAATGTCAAAACATCCTTTGACAAACTCCAACACCCCACTATGATAAAAGTCCTGGAGAGATTAGGGATTCAAGGAATAAACCTAAATGTAATAAATGGAACTTATAGCAACTCTATATACAACATCAACTTACACGGAGAGAAACTCAAATCAATTTCACTAAAACCAGGAACAAAATGAGATTGTCCACTCTCTCCATATCTATTTAATATAGTACCTGAAGTTTTAGCTCAAGCCATATGAAAACTGAAGGAGATCATGGGGATACAAGGAAAGGAATGAGTCAAAATATCATTTGTATATGATAGTATGCATAAGTGAGCCCCAAAATTTTACCTGAGAACTCCTATGGCTGATATGCATCTTCAGCAAAGTGGCTGAATACAAGATTAACTCACAAAAATCAGTAGTCCTCCTATATACAAATGACAAATGGACTGAGAAAGAACTAAGGACAACACTCTTCACATAGTCACAAATAATATAAAATATCTTGGGGTAAATTTAACCAAGCAAATGAAAGATTTGTATGACAAAACCTTCAAGTCTTTGAAGAAAGAAATTGAAGAAGATATCAGAAGATGAAAAGATCTCCCATGTTCATGGATCACTAGGATTAACATAGTAAAAATGGCCAACCTACCAAAACGATCTACAGATTCAACGCAATCCCCATCAAAATTCCAACACAATTCTTTACACTTAAAAGGGCAATACTCAAATTGACATGTAAAAAACAAAAATGTCAGGATAACTAAAACAATCCTGAACAATAAAAGAACTGTGGGAGGTATCACCATCCCTGATTTTAAGTTTTACTATAGAGCTAGGGTAATAAAATCAGCATGGCAGTAGCATAAAAATAGATACATTTTTCAATGCAATCTAATTGAAGATCCAGATATACATCCACACATCTATGAAGATCTGATTTAGCATAAAAATAGATACATTTTTCAATGCGATCTAATTGAAGATCCAGATATAAATCCACACATCTATGAAGATCTGATTTTCGATAAAGAAGCCAGAAATACAAAATGGAAAAAAAAAAAAGAAAAATCTTCAACAAAGAGTGCTCATCTAACTGGATGTCTGCTTGTGGAAGAATACAAATAGATCCATACTGATCACCATCCACAAAACTCAAATCCAAGGGGATCAAAGAACTCAACATAAAACCAGACACACTGAACCTGGTAGAACAGAAAGTAGGGAATAGCCTTGAACACACTGGCTCAGGAGACAAATTTCTAAACAGAACTCCATTAGCATTAGCACAGGCACTAAGATCAACAATTAATAAATGAGACCCTGTGAAACCAAAAATCTTCTGTAAGGCAGAGGACACTGTTGATAGGACAAAATGGCAACCTACAGAATGGAAAAAGATTTTCACCAAGTGCACATCGTAATAGAGGGTTAATATACACAATATTGAAAGAACTGAAGAAACCAGACATCAAAACAAATTATCCAATTAAAAGTGGGTAAAGATCTAAACAGAGAATTCTCAATGAAGGAATTTGAAATGATTAAGAAAACACTTAATGAAATTTCAACATTCTTGGCTATCAGGGAAATACGAATAAAAACTACTTTAAGAATCTATCGTATACCTGTCAGAATGGCTAAAATTAATATTACAAGCTATACTTCATGTTGGTGAGGATATGGAACACTCCTCCAAACTTGTACATCCACTATGGAAATCAATATGGCAGTTCCTCAGAAAGCTGGGAATCAATCTACTCCAAGACTCAGCTGTATCATCCTTAGGCATACACCTAAAGGACACTCCATCCTACCACAAGGACATTTGTTCAACTATGTTCACGGAGACTTTATTCATAATAGCCAGAAACTGGAAACAATCTAGATGTTAGTCAACCAAAGAATGGATGATGAAAATATGGTCATATGGTACAATTTACACAATGGATTACTGCTCAACCTTTAAGAAAATGACATCATGAAATTTGCAGACAAGTGGATAGAACTGGAAAAAATTATCCTGAGCGAGGTAACCCAATTCCACAAGCCCAGAGAGACTATGAGACAAAGAGTTGCCCAGTGGAGAGACATAGATCTCCCTGGGAGGGGGAAATAGAACAGACATCACAGGTGAACTGGAGAAGGATAGGAATGGGAACAGAAGGGGTCAGGTGGGTAGGGAGGGATGGAGGAGAGAGTACAGAGAAATATGACTGTAATGGGCGGTGTTTGGGGAGTGATGTGGAAACTAGCACAGTGGAAATTTCCTGGAATCTGTGATAGTGACCCTAGGGAGGACTCCTAGTAATAAAGGACATGGAGCCTGAATTGGCCATTTTCTTTAAACAGGCAAGGCTTCTAGTGGTGCGACTCAGATACCGACTCAGTCACAAAACCTTTGACCTAAAATCTCTCCTGCCTGTAAGATGTTCTGGGAAAATGGTGACATAGAACTTATGGAAATATTCAACCAATAACTTGTCTAACTTGAGGTCCATACCAGAAAGAGAGTCCATGTCCAATACTGCAGGCTGGATACCTAGAGACCAATGGTGCAACTTGCCAAAAAGAAAGAAAGAAAGAAAGAAAGAAAGAAAGAAAGAAAGAGAGAGAGAGAGAGAGAGAGAGAGAGAGAGAGAGAGAGAGGGAGGGAGAGGGAGGGAGGAAGGAAGGAAGGAAGGAAGGAAGGAAGGAAGGAAGGAAGGAAGGAAGGAAGGAAGGAAGAAAAAAAAGAACAATAAAATGATTTCTAATACTCAGATCAATGACTAGCCTAATTATCATTAGAGAGGCTTCCTCCAGCAGCTGATGGGAACAGATGCAGAGATTCACAGCCACACATTAGGCAAAGCTCAGGAAACCCCATGGAAGAAGGGGAGGAAGGATTGTAGAAGCCTGAGGTCTCTCGAGGGCACCAGTAGGACAGGGCCCATAGAATAGTCAACTAAGCAGGGCTTATAGGAGCTCATGGAGACTGACTCAGCAATCACAAAGCCTGCATGGGTCTGTTTAGCTCAGTGTTTTTGTGGGACTCCTGATGGTGGGAGTAGAGGTATCACTGACTCTTTTGCCTGCTCTTGGGACCCTTTTCATCTTACTGGGTTGTGTCATCTAGCTTTGATATTAGGGCTTGTGCCTAGTTTATTTTATCTTTTTACCTGGGTTTGGTTGATATCCCTGGGAGACCTGCCTTTTTCTGAAGGGAAATGGAGAAGTAGAAATGAGGGAGAGTGAAAGTAGAGGGGAAGCTGGAAGGAATGGAAGGAGAGGTAACTGCTTTTGGAACAGATTCTATTGGAGAAGAATAAATAAAACTATATAAGTCAAAACAAACAAAAATAAAAATAAAATTTGCACCTTGTTAGGCTCTGTCTTTAAATTTTTATCACCAGTAAAGACTTGTGATTCTCTGTTTCTTTCTCATACTTACAAAAAAAATCTTTCTTATATATCTAGATCTACAATAGTCCTGTTACTGGCTCTTACATCTCCAACCCATATAAATTTTTTCTCACAAACACTTTACCTCCTCTTTCCTCATTTTCCCATTGTTTCCTATTTCACCACTTAAATACTGATATACTTAGATATTAAAAAAAAACAACTATAAACTATTTTTTCCCCAACTAGTATTTCATGCCACTGTTTCTGAGTCTTATCAGCACACAATAAGTACAAAAGATTTTACTACTACAAATCACTGCCAGGACATCTGGTAAACCAGCAGAAGGAACTGCAGCCATCTTTCCCCCAAAGGCAGTAAGAAATATAATTCCTTGTGAAACAGTCAAGAAGCACTCACAAAGCACACAAACAGTAAAACATGGATAAAGGAAGAAAATTAAAACTGGAAAACACATACATCCCAGAAAATGAAGAAAACAACACAAAAAATCCCACAGTGTGAGAGAGCAACCCAAAGCAACACACCCACAACCGACAGCGCTCCCACCAAACGAGCAAAAATGGCAACAAGCAAAACAAAACAGAAATATGGCTGAAACATTACACAATACATTCAGAGTCTTACGTTTAAAAAGAATTAATGACCATTAGGAGGATTCAGATTAACAGATGAGCAAAATAAGAACATCAATTCAGGACAAAAATAAGACGTTTGCAAAGGAAACAACAACTTGGAGGAAAAATAAAACTCAAAGGTGAAAAATTCAGGAGAAAACTGAAATATGAGAAAAAGAAACAAATTCTGCATTAAAAAAGTAAAAAGAATAAATCAATCAAATCAAAACATAGCAGAAAGTATCATCCAAGCAGAAGAATCAACGCGAGAGACGAAGGACAAAGCCAAGACAACATATTAAGTCAAGACAACAAACACATACAACAGAAAAAAATTAAATAGAATTAATTACTTCCAAGTAATTAATAGAATAATAGAATAGAAATAATAGAATTAAAACTTCCAAGAAGCTTGGGATGCTTCCAAAAAGATCAAACTCAAAATATCACGGGGTTGAAGGAGTTAAGTCAAAAGATGTGCACTATTTAGTCAATGAAATTAGAGCAAAAATCTTGCAAATTCCAGAGAAAGAAATGGATACTCAAACCAAAGGGAACACAGAACCACAAGTGGACATTATCAGAGAAGAACTTTTCATAATATATCATAACCAAGGTTCTAAAAGTACAAAGCAAAGAAACAGTAGTAACAGGTCTTAAGGGAATACCAGTACAAATGCAGAAATATTAGAATAGTGTCAGACTTTTCTTGAACTATCTTACGCCAGGACAATATACTTCAAGCCCCGATAAATGAATAACTGTCAACCAAGGTTGCTATGCACAGTAATGTTATCTCTTAAAAATGATAGAGAAATAAGAACTTTTTAAGACAAACACAAATTAAAGAAATTCACAACAATGGAACCAACACTTCTGAAAATTCTTAAAAAAAAAAAAAAGCATTGCTACACATGGAAGAAGATGACAGAGTCTCATCTACAAGAATATGCAAAGTAATACATTTGATGAGCAGATAACATAAACAAGAACCAGGAATGAATCAATTATATCTACCATACCAAACCAAGCAACGCCCAACTTAACAGGGGAGTAGGAAGAGTACTATCAGTAAACCAACCAAACAGACCACCAAATAACAAAGCAGTAAAAAACAGCAAATCCATCTCAATAGTAACCTTGAACACAAATAGCTTTAAATCACCAATTAAAGGACATAGGGTGACTAAATTGAAGATTTAAGCTAAGGCTAAAGCACCACTAGTAAAGTGCTTGCCTAGAAGCCCCAGTTTTGACCACCAGCACCACATAAGTCCTGATGATATATACCTGTAATTCCAGCACCGGGGAGGTAGGTGCAGGTAGATCAGAGGGCCAATGTCATGCTCAACTACACAGTGTTTGAAGACAGTTTGGGATGCATAAGACTGTGTTTTAAAAAATAAAGGCAAAACACTGCCAATACACATGCATACACAAAAACATACACACACACCACACCACACCACACCACACCACACCAAAACACAAAATGAAAGAAAAGCCAAGACCCAGCTTGTTTCAGTCACTGTTGTATTGCTGTAAAGAGACACTATGATTTTGCTGTACAGTTTTATGTCAACTTGATACAAGCTAAATTTAAGGGAGAGAAGAGAACTTCCATTAAGAAAAATGCCTTCACAATATCCAGCTGTTGGGCATTTTCTTAATTTGTGATAGATGGGGGAGGGCCCATTCCACTGTGAGGGGTGCTGCTCCTGGGATGGTGGTCCTTTCTTCTATAAGAAATTAGGCTGAGCAAGCCATGTTGAGAAAGCCAGTAAGCAGCTCCTCCATGGCTACTGCATATGTTCCTGACCACATGGTCCTTCACTGAATGAGTTCCTACCCTCATTGCTTTTGATCAAAAACTGTGATATGGAACTATCAGCCAAAAGCCCTTTCCTCCCCAAGTTGCTTTTGATCATGGTGTTTCATTCCAGCAATGGTAACCCTAACTAACACAATGACCAAGGCAACTCTTATAAAAGAAAGCACTGAACTGGGAGCTTGCTCACAGTTTCAGAGGTTTAGTCTATTATTGTCATGGTGGGAAGCATGGCAGCAACCAGGCATGGTGGTCGAGAAGTAGCTGAGAGCTACATCCTAATTCATAGGCCAAGAGAGAGACTTGGCCTGGTGAGCACGGGCTTCTGAATCTCCAAAGCTTATCCCCAAAGCTTACTTTCTTCAACCAGGCTACACCTCTTAATCTTTTAAAAATAGTACCGCTCCCTGATGACTAAGTATTCAAGTATCTGAACTTGTGGGAGTGAGGGCATTCTTACTCAAATACCAGCCAGCTCCCTGGCTCTCATAGGCTTGTAGCCATACCATAACGCAAAAATATATTCAATCCAACTTCAAAAGTCCACATTGTCTATCAGTCTCAGCAATGTTTAAAAGTACAAAGTTCAAAGCTTTTTCTGAGACTATAGCAATCTCTTAACTGTAACACCTGGTAAAAATAAAAATAAAAAAGCAGATCACATACTTCCAACATACAAGGGCAAAGAATATATATTACCATTCCAAAAGTGGGGAAAAGGAGCACAGTAAGCAAATACTGGACAAAGTGAGACCCCCAAACTAGCAGGGAAAACTCCAAACTCCCTAGCTCCGTGTCTAATGACAAAATGTTCTTCATATCTCCACTCCTTTTGGCTTTGTTGACAGCAACACACTTGTCTCTCTTGGGCGGCTTCCGCACCTGGTCTGCAACTCTTCCCAACAAGTATCCCAGGGCTCTGACATCTCCAACATGTTGGAGTATTCATGAAATCCAGGTTTTACCTTTAAAGCTTCATACAATGGCTTCTTTAGGGCCTTCATGCAGGGTCACCCTGACATATGCTTGGCCTCAGCAGCTTTCCTTAGCAACAGAGAGAGATTCTACAACCCCTTTCTTTCTTGTATCCTTGATGCTAAAGCCAGGAACAGGTTGGAAGCTGTTCCTGAAGCTGCTAAATTTTGCTACTCGGTGGGGCTGGAACTTGCCCTCTTGCTCAACTGCATTTGTATCAGCTTTCTGTTGTTGATAGTTTCCTTCACTGTTTACGGTTTACTTTAATTCTTTTTCACAGGTTGGAAGCTTACGTTGGTGGGGTCTTACCCTGAGGTCACCCTCTCTTTATTCCATCTAGCATTAAGCTTTTCTTTAAATGTTTTATCTCCTTGAGCACAGGACTTAGTTCCATTTTACTTCCTGATTATTTCTCTTCTCCACAAACTGTACATTTTGTATCTCTGTTTGTCCAGCTTGTTCCTCTTCATTGTATATCTGCATGAGAATAGCCATTAATAACCACATGACACAGTCCATACTAGGGTGTCCTGAAATTTTCTCTGCCAATGTCATTAATCCAAAACTCAATTTAGCCTCAGGCGGATTTTTAGGACAAGGGCAACGAGCAGCCACATTCTTTGCCAAAACATCACACAAATGATGTCTAGAGCACTTATTTCCCCCCTGGAACTTCTTGAGCTGGGCAAATTGCATTCAGCACTGTCTTCCATACTCCTAGGATGGCCCATTAAGCCCTGCCTAAAGCATCCAACAGCTTTTTTAATCAAAAATTCCAAAGTCTTCCACATTCCTCTAAGAAACAGCATGATCAGGCCTTTCACAGCAACACCAAGTCCCTAATACCAAGTTCCATCTTAGTCAGTGTTCTATTGCTGTGAAGAGACAAAATGATCAAGACAACTCGTACAAAAGAAAATATTTAATTTGGAACTTTCTTATAGTTTCAGAAGTTTAATTCATTATAATCATGGTGGGAAGCATTGTAGCATCCTGATCCTTAGGCAGAGAAAAAGAGATACTGAGACTGGTATGGTTTTTTGAAACCATAAAGTTTCAAAGTCCACCCCAGTAACATAATTTCTTCAACAAGGCCACATCTCTCAATCTTTTTCAAATAGAGCACTCCTTGATGACTAAGCATTCACATATATGACCCTATGGAGGACATTCTTATTCAAGCCATCACACAGCTATTTGTTGTACCCTAGAAGCAATTTTAGCTAAAAAAGACAGCTAACTTCTGCAGATCAAAAGATAGAGTCAATGCACCAAAGAATTTGAAAACAAGTAATCTGGCATCATTTTTTTTTACATTTGATAAATACAACTTCAAGTGAAAATTAATCAGGAGAGATAAAGATAAAAACTATATATTTGTAAAGGAACTAAGAAGATATAATAACTATAAATATTTGTGCATAAATTATTGAGTACCTATTAAAGCTATCATCAAAGGACATACAAGGTCACATAGAATCAGTCATAACAATAGTATAATGTTTTGGGGGGGGACTTTTGGTTTTTTGTTTGTTTGTTGTTTTTTTCTGAGACAGCATTTTTCTCTTTTGTAACTCTGGCTGTCCTGGAACTCATTCTGTAGACCAGGCTAGTCTTGAACTCACTGAGATTCACCTGCCTCTGCCTCCGGAGTGCTAAGATTAAAGGAGTGTGCTAACACTGCCTGGCAAGACTTCCATTTTGTATTCATTTCATTTCTGTGGCCAAGCCCCAACTTCTCCCTATGATCCCTTCCACTCAAAGGCTCTCCAAGGAAGCCAAGACTGTACCTTCATCAGTGGCTTCTCCTGACCTCTCATTTTGTCAAACCTCAGCTGCTTTCCATGACCCCTTAAAGCCATTAAAATCAGTACCATGTAGGAGACTCTTGTACTTTACTAAATTTGGCTATCAGCATGAGATGTAATCTTGACCCACCCTCACCACTTCTGTGTGCTAACCCTGAGGAATGTTTCCCAGAAAATTTAACCAGAGTAATGCTGGTCTTTTATGAATAACAGCTGGTTTTCAACCCCAGGTAAACTAGCAACTGCTGTCTCAGTAAAATAAAGAAGGTTTTACTTCCACATTATCAGTTAAAATTCTTGGACACGATAGAATCTTTGAGGGACTTTCAAACTTCCTGCTGACACTTCACAAGCCAAACCTTTGTAGTCTGCATTTTTCTCAGAATTTTATCTTTGTTTTAATCAAAATATAATTATATTATTTCCCCCTTTCTTTTCCTTCCTCCACCTCCTTCTCCCTTGCACCTTCTCAAACCCATGCCTTTTTTTCTTTAATTATTATTACACACACACACACACACACACACACACAGACATCTAAATACAAATACAACCTGTTCAATCCACTTAATGTTACTATATGTATATGCAGGAGAAATAATCTTCCTCGGGGATGAGCTCCCTAGTTGTTTATCCAAAACCAAATGGTCAGCCCAAAAATTTCTCAGCACTGTTATTTTCCAAGCTCTTGTAACAATACCTCATTAAGCTCTGAATACTCTATTGATTTTTCAGCCCAACATTACAAATGCTTGCACAATCTTCCCAATGGCATGGTCAAGTCTGTCATAGCAAAGTCCCACTCTGTGGTAGAGATTTATGTATTAGTTTGCTTCTCCATTGTTATGATAAAACACTGACTCAAAAGAGCTTGGAGAAGAAAGGATTTGTTTCAGCTTACACATATAGTCCAACATTGGAGGAAGCTGAGGCAGGATCTCAAGTCAGTAACTGACACAGAGCCCACGAGAAATGCTGTTTCTTGGCTTATTTTCCCTGGCTTGCTCAGCTTCTTTTATTATACATCTGAGGCCCACCTACCCAGGAATAACACCCACAACAGGCTGGGCCTGCCCACATCAATCAACAATCAAGAAAATGCCTCACAAAGGCAATTCATTGAGATTCCCCTTTCCAAAGGAAGTATAGGTTCTTGTCAAACTGACAAAAAGATACTACTAATCTCAATTTTAGATAAGTCTTGAAAACTGAAAAGTCATTGAATAAACATGTAGAATTAAATTACACATTAAATACACTGGATTTAAAAGATGCTGGCAGAATATACTATAATAGACGAGAATACACATTCTTTTCAGTCCACATGGAATCATCTTTAAAGCTGATGATGTCATAGATCACAAAGCAATCCTTAGTAAATACATGATTTCAATAAGTTTTGTACTGTGTCAGTTCAGAGTAGAACAACTGAAAATTAACATCAAACGAAACCTCAGAAACCACATACATATTTGGAGATTGAAAAATAAACATTTAAACGAATAGTGAGTAACTGAAGAAAACAGGGAGAAAACATAAAAATTTCTATAATCACATGACTATGATAACACAACCTACTGGGGCACAGAGAAGGTCATTCGAAAAGGAAAGTTTATAGATATAAGTGCTTTTACATTAAACTGTCAAATGAAGTATATCAATTTTTTTTTGGTTTTTTTTTTTGTTTTTTTTAAGATAAAGCCAAGCCTAAACCTAGTAAACAGAAAGAAATAATAAAGGCTTGGGCAGAAATTAACTAAATTGAAGCTAAAAGAATACATATAGAATCAATAAAAAAAAACTTTTCTTTCTTCAAAATGATTAATACAATTGACAAACCAAAAGGGAGAAACAGACACACAGAGAGAAAAATTTAAAAATTAAAAAATTAATTAAAATAAAAAATAAAGATGTAGAGTTGTATAGCAAAAACCAATAAAATGGTGAAATCCAGAAGATCATTCAGGAATGCTTTCAAAATTTATGTGCTAGACATCTAGAAAAACCTAAAATAAAAGGTAAGTTCCCAAACTTATAGGCTTATCAAAACTGAATCCAGATACTGTAAGTAACTTAGACCTACAGCAAGCAGTGAGATTAAGGAAGTATTTGAGTCTCCTCACAATAACCAAAGACTGGATAGATCCACTGCTGGATTTTGTTGAAGTTTTAATGAAACTGCAGAACTAGTATTTCTAAAATTGTTCCACAAAATAGAAAGAGAAGAAGCACTATCAAACTTATTCAGTGAATCAATTATCACCTTTCTATCAAAGTGGATGAATTTATAACAGCAAAAAGAAAACTACAGATCAATTTCCTGGAGGAACACACATAAAACTTATTTCTCCATATACTTATAAATGAAATTCACGAATATATTAAGACCATATATTACAATGAATTTCATTGGTCGGTTCAACACATGCAAATAAGAAATGTAATGCATTGACTTAATGATGAAAATCACATGCTCACTCAATAGATGCAGAAAAGGCATTTGACAAAGTTCAACATGCCTTCATGATAAAAGTTCTGAAGAAAGTTCTGAAGAAATAATTGACAAAACATAAATGTTGTGGTCTGAATGAGAATGTCCCTCATAAGGTCACGTATTTGAATACTTGGTCCCCATTTGCTGAAACTATATGGGAAAGACTAGGAGGTGTGGCCTTGCTGGAGGAGGTGTGTCACTGGGTGAGGTTTTTGAGGTTTCAGAATCTTGTGCCATTCCCAGTTGGCTCTTTCCTTCTGCCTCTTATCTGTGGATAAGGATATGGGCTCTCAGCTCTTGCTCCAGCACCATATCTGCCTGCCTGTTGCCATGTTCCTCACCATTTGAAACTGTAAGCCTCTAATAAGCTATTTCCTGTATAAGTTAACTAGGACAATAAATTAACATAATATAAGCAATATATGACAATATGTGACAAACCTATAGCCAACGTTATACTAAATAGGGAAAAACCGAGATAGTTTCACTAAACAGTGGAATGATTAATAATTCATATTCAATATAGTGTTCAAAGTTTTAAGTAGAGCAATAATAAAAGAAAAAAATAAAAGGAATACAAACAAGAAAGGAAGAAGTCACATTATCCCTGTTATCAGAGAATATAATTCCATACTTAAAAATCTGTACAGACTCTACAAGAGAACTTTTTACGTCTACTGAACACTTTCAGTAAGTTTGCCTAAGTGAAAGAGTTTCCTACTTACTGAAAACAACTGCCTAGACAGTATTTCTTCAGGGTCAGCACACAGAAAATGGGTGCATCTGTGGTCAAGGTGGTCAGGCTCCATCTTGAGATGGAGACAGACCTTGGCAGTATCATCTACATGGTACCAGCTTTGAAGGCATGGAGTATGCAAGACTGAGGACAAGAATGGAAAGCAACTGTGGTCAGGCAATATGTAGAAGTGACAGAGTCCCTGCAGAAAGGCATAGGGAAGATATTGTGTGAATGTGAAGCTTCAGTTACAATAGATGCCCCAAGATATTGGAGATATTGGAGACGTCCACTGTGGGACATTTGCTGAGAAGAGTTGAGAGCATGAAGTAGAGGTGGCATGCGAGAGAATCTCTGTATGCTATAGGGGATGGAGCTTGAGAGATGGGGCTACCCAATCTCACTGTAGTCCAGCCAATTACTGCCCCAGAGGTCCCACATGGGGGCTAGAGGAAATGATGTTTACCTGATGGATTTTTGTTTCTTGATGTTTCCTGGTTTGTCCTTCTCTTATTTCTTTCTTTTCTTTCTTTCTTTCTTTCTTTCTTTCTTTCTTTCTTTCTTTCTTTCTTTCTTTCTTTCTTTCTTTCTTTTTTTCTTTCTTTCTTTCTCTCTTACTGTCTTTCTTTTTTCCTTTCTTTCTTTCCTTCCTTCCTTTCTTATGCATTTTTTTTCTTTAATTGAAAATCGATTTTTTTCTCATACAATATATCCTGATTATAGTTTCCCCCTTCTATTCCTCCCAGTTCCTCCCTACCTTCCATCCCTTTTATCTCTCATTAAAAAAGAATAGACTTCTAAGAAATAACAATCAAACGTGACAAAATAAAATATAATAAGGCGAAGTAAAAACTATCTTATGGAAGTTGGACATGGTAACTCGACAGGAGGAAAAGAGTCCCAATAGGTCCCAGTCCATGTAGGTACCAGTTCAACTTCTGTGTGTTCAAAGATTTGTGTGTGTATTGTCCTCAGCAATGGTACCTCTGATGTCATTTTGTGGGGAGAAAACTACTGCCTTAGCAACAGCCGAGGTTGTTTAGGGATTTCCATGGGACATCCTTGGTAAGCAATTCAGTTGAAAGCAACTTTGTCCCTCCATTGGAAGTCTCACCTGCCTGAAAGTGATGGCCAGTTGAGACTCAGTATTCCCCATTACCAGGCATCCTCGCTAGAATTACATTCATAGAAATTTCCAGGAAGTTTCCACTGCACTATATTTGAACAAACTCCACAAATTATCCCCAATTCAAGCCATCTTTCCCTCCACCCCAACTCCCCAACCTGATATCACCCATTCCTATTGCCCCCTGGCCACCCATAAAATCTATTCTATTTTCTCCTCCCAGGGAGATACCTGTGTCCCCCACAGGCCCCTCCTCTTAACCTAACTTCTCCAAGCCTACAGATTGTAGCTTGGTCACCATTTACTTAAAGGATAATATCTCCTTTATTATATTTATATTCACTTATATTTATATTATCATATTTATCTTTCTGGATCTGGATTATCTCACTTAGGATGATTTTTTTCTATTTCCATCCACTTACCAGCAAATTTCACGATGTCCTTTTTTTTTTTTTTTTTTTTTTTTTAAACAGCCAAGTAATACTCCATTGTGTAAATGTACCATAATTTCTTCATCTATTCTTTTGACATCTAGGTTGTTTCCAGTTTCTGGCTATTATGAATAAAGCCACAATGAACAAGATTGAGAAAGTTTCCTTCTGGTAGAATGGGGCATCCTTTGGGTATAAACTCAAGAGCTATAGCTGGGTCTTGAGATAGATTAATTCCCAACATTCTGAGGAACTACCCTATTGATCTCATAGTGTCTGTACAAGTTTGTACTCCCATGAGCACTGGAAGAATATTTCCCTTGCTCCACATCTTTGAAAGCATGAGCTGTTACTTGTGTTATTGATCTTCTTCATTCTCACAGGTGTAAGATAGAATTTCAAAGTAGTTTTGATTTGCATTTCCCTGATGGCTAAGGATATTGAAATTTTTTTCAGTGTTTCACAGCCATTTGAGATTACTCTATTAGAATTGTCTTTTTAGGTTTGTTTCCAATTTTTAAATTGGATTAATTGGGGTTTTGATATCTACTTTCTTGAATTCTTTAAATATTTTGGATAGTAGTTCTCTATCAAATGTGGAGTTAGTAAAAATCTTGTCCCATTCTACAGGTTGTGACTTTGTCCAAATGACAGTATTCTTTGGATTATAGAAGCTATTCAGTTTCATGAGGTCCCATATATTAATCTTATCCTGTTTATCTTAGTACCTGTACTATTCTTGTTCAGAATGTTGTCTCCTGTGCCAATGCATTCAAGGCTATTCTGTACTTTGCCTTCTATCATGTTCAGTGTATCTGGTTTTATGTTGAAATCTTTGATCCACTTGGATTTGACTTTTGTGCAGGTTGATAATTATAGATCTGTTTACATTCTACAGCAGGCAGCTTTCCTGTTTGACCCACACCATTTGTTCAAGATGCTGTCTTTTTTCCAGTGTGTATTTAGGGCTTTGTTACCAAAACACAGATGTCCATAAGTGTATAGATTTGTGTCTGGGTCTTCAGTTTGATTCCATTAATCAGCATGTCTGTTTTTGTGATAATACCATGTGATTTTTATTACTATAGCTCCGTAGAACAATTTGAAATCAGGAATGGTGGAACCTCCCACAGTTCTTTTGCTATTCAGGATTGTTTTAGCTATCCTGGGTATTTTGTTTTTCCAAATGAAGTTGAGAATTCTTCTTTCAAGATCTGTGAAGAATTGTGTTGGTGTTTTGATGGGGATTGCCTGAATCTGTATTTTGCTTTTGGTAGGATGGCCATTTTTACTATGCTATTACTAGAAATCCATGACCTTGGGAGATCTTTCCATCTTCTGATAGCTTCTTCAGTTTAAAGGTTTTATCAGACAAGTCACTTACTTGATTGGCTGGAGTTACTCAAACGTGTTTTATAGTACTTGAGGCTATTGTGAGAGATGTTGTTGACCTGACTTTTTTTTTCAGTCTATTGTGTGATTTGTATATAGGAGGACTACTGATTTTTGTGAGTTAATCTTTATCCAGCCATTTTTTGAAAGTGTAGGCATTCCATGGTAGAATTTCTAGGTCACTTATGTATACTATCATATCATTTGAAAGTAAAGATACTTTAACTTCTTCCTTTCCAATTTGTTTCCCCTTGATCTCTTTCAGTTACCTTATTGATCTAGCTAAAATTTCAAGTACTATATTGAATAGATACAGAGAGAGTAGACAACCTTGTCTTGTTCCTGATTTTAATGGAATTGATTTGAGTTTCTCTCTATTTAATTTGATGTTGACTAAGGCTTGCTGTAAATTGCCTTTATGATATTCAGGTATGTCTCTTGTATCACCAATCTCTCCAGGACTTTTATCACAACAGGTGTTAGATTTTGTTTAAGGCCTTTTCTTTGTCTAATGAGATGATTTTCTTTTTCAGTTTATTTATATGGTAGATTACATTGATTGTTTTTCATATGTTAAACCATCCCTGCATCTCTTGCATGAAGCCTACTTGATAATGATCTTTTTGGTGTGTTCTTGGATTTGGTTTGCAAGTATTTTATTAAGAATTTTTTGCATCTATGTTTATAAGGGAAATTGGTCTGTAATTCTGTCTTTGCTGAGACCTTATGTGGTATGGTTATCAGAGTAAATGTGACCTCATAAAATGAATTGAGCAATTCTTCTTCTGTTTCTGTTTTGTGAAATAATTCGAAGACGATTGGCACTAACTCCTCTTTGAAAATCTGGGAAAATTCTGTGCAAATCCATTGTGTCCTGAATATTTTCTGGTTGCTTCCAACTTTTTGTCACTGCATCTATGTCGCCAGGGATTATAGGTCCAGTTGTTGGTCTAATCTTGATTTAACTCTTATAAGTGGTAAGTATAGATAAAATTATCCATTTCTTTTAGATTTTCCCATGTTTTAGAGTACAGCTTTTTAAAGTATGTCCTTATGATTCTCTGGATTTCCTTGTTATCTCTTGTTATATCCCCTTTATTCTGACTTTTTAAATTTGTATATTCACTCTACCTTTTATTTTATTCAGGTAAGGGTTTGTCTATCATATTGATTTTACCAAAAAAGAAAAGAAAAAAGAAAGAAAAAAAACTCTTTGTGTCATGGATTCTTTGTAATGTTCTCTTTGTTTCAATTTTATTGATTTCAGCCCTTAGCTTGATTGTTTCTTACCATCTATTCCTTTTGAGTTTGATTTCTTCTTTCTTGTTCCAGAACTTTCAGGTGTGCTGTAAATTTGCTATTATAAGATCTCTCCAAATTTTTTATGTAGGTACTTACTGTTATGAATTTGCCTCTTAACATAGTGTCCCATAAGCTTAGGTATAATAAATATTCATTTTCATTCAATTCTAGAAAGTCTTTAATTTCATTCTTTATTTCTGTCTTGACCCAATTTTTTTTTTCATTCAGTAGAGTTGTTCAGTTTCCATGAGTTTGTAAGCTTTCTATTGTTTCTGTTGTTGATATCCATTTTTAATCAATGGAGGTCTAATAGGATGTAGGGAATGATTCAGTTTGTTTTTATGTATTGAGGCTCTTTTATAACTGAATATCTGGTCAGTTTTGGAGAATGTTCCAAGAGGTGCAGAATTATCTATCTATCTATCTATCTGTCTATCTATCTATCTATCTATCTATGATTTGTGTTTAGGTGAAATGTTCTATAAGTATCTGTTAGGTCCTTCTAGTTTATAATGTCTATTAGCCCTAGTATTTATCTGCTTAGTTTTTGTCTAGATGACCTGTCTGTTAGTGAGAGAGAGAGAGTTGAGTATTGACATCTTCTACTATCAGTGTGTGAAGGTTAATATGTGATTGAGCTGTAGCAGTATTTTTTTTTTTTTGCAAACTTGGGTACACTTTTGTTTGATAAGAATTGAAATATCATCTTGGTGGACATTTTTCTTTAAAAACTATGTAATGTTTTCCCCTATATATTTTGATTAGTTTGGTTTGAGGTTTATTTTGTCAGATACTAAATGACTGTATCAGCTGTATCTTAGAGCCATTTGCTTGCAATATCTTTGGCAACTCTTTACCCTGAGTAATCTATCCTTGATGCTCAGATGTGTTTCTTAGATCCAGTTGAATGATGGATCCTGTTCTCACATCCATTATATTAGTCTGTGTATTTTTTATTGGGGAGTTGAAATCATTGACACTGTGAGAT